>CM053587.1:348798559-348821673 GCA_028646515.1 Pseudochirops corinnae
GGCTGGTACCAGAAGGGTCAGGAGGAGGCCTGGGCTGGTACCAGAAGGGTCAGGAGGCCTGGGTTGGTACCAGAAGGGTCAGGAGGCCTGGGTTGGTACCAGAAGGGTCAGGAGGAGGCCTGGGTTGGTACCAGAAGGTCAGGAGGCCTGGGTTGGTACCAGAAGGGTCAGGAGGCCTGGGCTGGTACCAGAAGGGTCAGGAGAAGGCCTGGGCTGGTACCAGAAGGGTCAGGAGGAGGCCTGGGCTGGTACCATAAGGGTCAGTAGGAGGCCTAGGCTGGTACCAGAAGGGTCAGGAGGCCTGGGTTGGTACCAGAAGGGTCAGGAGACCTGGGTTGGTACCAGAAGGGTCAGGAGGAGGCCTGGGTTGTACCAGAAGGTCAGGAGGCCTGGGTTGGTACCAGAAGGGTCAGAAGAAGGTCTGGGTTGGTACCAGAAGGGTCGGGAGGCTTGGGTTGGTACCAGAAGGGTCAGGAGAAGGCCTGGGCTGGTACCAGAAGGGTCAGGAGGAGGCCTGGGCTGGTACCAGAAGGGTCAGTAGGAGGCCTAGGCTGGTACCAGAAGGGTCAGGAGGCCTGGGTTGGTACCAGAAGGGTCAGGAGGAGGCCTGGGCTGGGTAGACCGTGCTGTGAGAAGCTAACCCTTGGGCCCAGTTGCACAGGACACAGTGGAAAAGGGTTGGTAAGGAAACTGAGGTCTAGGAAGGGCAATGAGAATAGGCCACATTGGTTACTGAGACCCACCTCTGCCACAGCCACATCCTTCCTTCCAGGGCCCCCCCCCCCCCCCAGCACATCTGTTTAGTTGGGAAAAGGAATGGGGGAAGGGTCTCAGGCCACTCACCCAATGGCGGCATCTGAGCAGCAGCCCCTGCAGAGTGGCCACGATAGTCTGCAGACCCTCCATGGGCAAAAGCGTTGGCTTCGAACCAGCAGTTGGCGGGGTCAGCAGCAGGACCTTCTCTGCTAGGCCTCCCAGAAGCAGGCCAATCTCCTGGGCATGAGCATGAGGGCATGAGGGAGGCTGAGGACCACAGCAAGGAGACTGCCCTGGGCTAAGAACCCAGCCGGGGACTAAAGAGCTTCCCCAGCCTCCCACCCCAGGCAGTAGAGCTAGGCCTGTCCAGGTCAAGGGTGATGGAGAACATGGCCCCCAAGAGAGAGCAGCCCCATGCATCTGGTATGCCCCACCCCACCCCTGCCCCGGCCTGCCCAAGGACATTTCAGACAGGAGGTAGGGCCCGGAGGAGGAGGAGTGTGCCCGTCTAATATCAGTCCTGACTGGGGTAGGGGGCAAGGGCCTATGTCTGTGCCAGACTGTCAGTGTCAGGGGCAGGGACAGGGTGGGGGATGTTCAGTGGTCTCCAGCCCAACCAAGACCCTCCAAGTATCTCCACTCTGCATCCCTGTCAAGGGGTCATCCACTGTCCACTGAATGGGGAGCCTGCCCATCCCCCTTCAGAGCAGCTCCCTACATAAGGACACTTTTCCTTAACTCAAGCCTAACACACCTCTTTGCAGCTCCCCCCGGGGTCTTGCCCCTCCTCCGCACGGCATGATGTGGGGTACCTGAGGTACCTGAGGACAGCTGTCATACCCCCCCTGGGCCTTCTCTTCTCCACACTGGACACCCCTCGTTTCTCTGCCTGATCCACATTGGCCGCAGCCTCCAGCTCTCTCACTCTGGCTGCCCCTCTCTCTAAATCCTTCTGTAGGGCTCACCCGTCCACCCTGCGCTGCCTCAGTGGATGTCCTCTGGATGTCCTCAGTCTGTCCTCTGGATGGGAGCCTCTGCCCCTGCTGACTGGGCAGTCCTGCCCTGAGAGAGCATCCTGAGTGGTCTGGCTCTTACCTTTGCAGAGATCCAGCAACAGGTCAGAATGCACCCCTGCTCCTCGGACAATAGCAGGGGGGGCTCTCCCTTCTCTTCCTCTTCCGCCCCCAGGTTTCCGGCTCTGCCTTGCCACATAGCAGCATTGACGGCCAGACCCATGTCAGCCAAGGATGGTGCAGCAGCTGCTGAGATGAGGGTGGGATGAGGGCCATCATGGGGCAAGGGCCAAGGGAGAGGGGCTCCCAGAGGATCCAGGGGGCTGGCCCCAGGGCACACAGGGATGAACCTCCCTGCTCATGGTGGCACAAGAAGGGCGGTGGGACCCACCTGGCTGCAGGTCTTCTCCAGAGCCCTGCAGTACGGCCAACAGAAAGGAGGCAACCTCGGCCAGCGTTGTTACCACAGCCCCAAGCAGCTCCTGCCAGGACCCCTGCAAAGATGCTTGCCCCATGGACCATACCGTGCAGGGGGCATCCAAGAGGCATCGACGCAGAGCACACAGAGGTCCTGGTAAAGGGACATCCATCAGCTCCCTGGGCCTCCCTGCACCTTCAGCCCTCCTTTGTCCAGCCCCACCCAGCTCCAGAATATCTCCTAGTCCAGCCTGGCTTTGAGAGAGCCCCAAAATCCTCAAGAGCCCCATTGACAATGGCTGCATGGAAACCATACTTAGGAGGATAAAGGGATGGGGGTGTGCAGGCACCAAGGGCAGGCCTGGGGGGCACAGAGTGGGTGAGACAAATAGAGGATTCGGTGAGGACGATGGAAGAGAAGAGAGAGTACAGATGAGGAAGCTAGCAGGAAGAAAATTACCTGGAGGGTGCCAGGGGGAAGAAAAAGAATGAGGAGACAGTGAGGGAAAGGATCAAAGTGGGGGCAGAGTCCAGGGAGAAAGACCTGGGGGGACAGAGAGGGAAAGAGAGAACTTGGTAAAAAAAAAAGGGAGACAACTGGGGGGTACACTGTGAGAAAGAAATAACTGGGGCATGTAGAGAGAGTAAAAAGTACAACTAGAGCAATAGACTGGGAAAAGGGAAAGAGCACCTGGCACAAGAGAAGACAGAAAACACAATGGGGAAGAGAGAGAAACAAGGGCGCACAAAGGTGAGGAGAGAAGTGGGGGCACCCAAAGGTGAAGAGAGAGAAACAAGGGCACACAAAGGTAAAGAGAAAAGTGGGGGCACCCAAAGGTGAGGAGAGAGAAACAAGGGCACACAAAGGTAAAGAGAGAAGTGGGGGCACCCAATGGTGAAGAGAGAGAAACAAGGGCGCACAAAGGTGAGAAGTGGGGGCACCCAATGGTGAAGAGAGAGAAACAAGGGCACACAAAGGTGAGGACAGATGTGGGGGCACCCAATGATGAAGAGAGAGAAACAAGAGTACACACTGATAAGGAAAGAGAAGAGAGGGCACAGACTGGTAAGAAGAGATTAAAAAGGGGAACCCAATCGTGAACAAAGAGAACGGAAAGGAAAAAACAGGGGACCTACCAGGAAAGAGAAAACTGAGGAGCACTGTAGGGAATACTCAGTGAGAGGGGTGGGGGGAGGCAGAATTTGGGAGAGAGAGGGCTTAGGAGACCCAAGAGCTGTAGAGAGACTCTGGGGGATGTAGTGAGCAGGCAAGAGGAGAAAGCAGAGTTAGGGGCTCTCCATCCCCCCAGGAGTCCCCACCATGGAGTGGCTGGACACAGGCAGCCTGAAGCAGGTCTCGCTGGGCCACGATGTGACGCTCTTGCAGCAGGTGGAGAAGGTAGGAGATGACAATGAGGCTAGGGCAGCCCAGGGCTGGACCCTCCTTCTTGGGCTTGGGGACTATGTTCTGGAGGGTGTCGCTGTCCACTCTGACAAAGAGGGGAACACACATTAACTGTCTGTGGCCCTGGGGTTCAGGACAGAGAAAATAACCCTGGTTTCCTCCAGCTTCAGGGAGCCCTGAGACAACTGAGCCCTACCACCTTCCTTCGTCCCAAGTGGACCTCAGAAGCAGAGTGGAGAAAAGGGTAGCCTGTGGCCAAGGGGAGATCCTAAGGGCTGAAGTGGCTCTAGTGGTTAGGGGAAGAAAGGAAGGGCAGTCTGAGTCTCTGAGCCCACCTTGCCCCCATTCTCCATCCCAAAGCCTTACTTCTGCAGCAAAGTCTGGATCATGAGGGCTCCAGCTTCCACCTCTTGCCCACGGGCACTGCTCAGGGCCTGGCATGCCCGCTCCAGCAGGGCTCCAGCCAGGTCTATGGGCAGAGCAGGAGGGAAGTAGAGACACAGAAGGCTAGCAGCAGGCTCCCGGATCTGGGAGAGGAGAAGCAGGGGTCAGAGGCTTGAGGGGACTGGGTCTGGCTCTGCTGGGCTTGGGGAAAGCTTGCTCCCCCCCCCCCCCCAGCTCCTGGAGCATGGAGAGGAGGACAGAGTGTCCTCGTCTGCACCCAAAGTTATCACAGCACCCTTCTAACCCATCTCCCTGTTTCTAATCCCAGATGCAGACAGATAACAGATCCACCTAGTGCCTCACAGACACCTTGGACTCAACATACCCAAACAGAATCCCCCTTCCAAATGCTCTCATTCCTTTGGAAGGCCTCCTCCCCCTCCCCCAGGCTCAGGGTCATTCTCAGCCCCTCCCTTGTGCCCTCCCCCCACCCCCAGTCCAAGCCAGGGGGTCTCTGCAGACATTCGGCTCCTCTAGAAATGCCACACTCTTATTAGCTCCTCAGGCCTTTTGAGGGGTCTTTACCCCCAACCCAGACTCAGAGCTCCCAGAAGGCAGGCCCATCTCCTGGGGCCCCTCCCCAACCCAGGCCAGCCAGGCACCTCACCTCACTGGTGCTGTCCTGAAGGCAACTCAGCAAGGCCAGTAAGACAGTCTTCGAGGTAAAGTCCCAGCGGCCGCTCCGCCTGGCCCAGCTCAGCAAAGCCTCCATGTTGGCTGTGGGGCAATGGAGCAAGGCAGGAGGTCGGGCCCAGGAGGAAGCAGGAGAGCTGGGCCCACAGGTAGGGGTGGGGTGGGATCTGCATGGGAAGTGGTTGGCACCTCCCTCGGGGTGGCAGGACTCACGGGGAGGCTGCCCCTTCTTCCGCTCAGTGCTCCAGCTGTCCGTGCACGTTGCCAGCAGGGCTGTGAGCAGGAGCAAGGCAGTCCTTCGGCGCTGGAAGCCTGAGGCTGGGCCCAGCTGGGAGATACTGAGCTGCAGCAACCACTCCACAAAGTCTGCAGTGACAAGAAGAGGCTTGGAAGACCCCAGGCAGAGCCTGCCACTCCAGGGCTCCAAGCCCAGCCCAGTGACCCAGTGACCAAGGGGCCCCCCCAGAGCCTCTTGTGGTCTGCATCCTTGGGTCCCCATCCCTGGGCCCAAAGCCTACCTGGGTGTCAAAGCCTCACAGTAGCCTGCAGGCCCCCAACCCACACAGCCCAGAGCCCACCTGCCCAAGGTCTACCCTGCCCCAGAGTCCCCAGAGCCTCCCTTTCTCCAGGTCTCTCCCCAGGGCCCCCCCCATCCCCTTCCATCCCAAAGCCCACCTCCTCGGGACCCCAAACCCTCCCTGTACAAAGCCCATCTCCCCAGGCCTCCATTCCCCTGCCCTAGCACTCAGGAGAGGACGAGGAGGGCCAGAAGGAGCAGCATTTCTAAGGGGTCCCATAGTCCTCAGCAGTACAGTGGGGCTGGGCTCCCAGGCTTACCTCCAGTGAGCAGGAGAGGCTCTGGAGGTGGGTCTGACCCTGCTTCCCCTTGGCTACGGAGTACAGCCAGGGCACTGTCCCGAAGTCGGCCTAGGAGCCTGATCACAGTTGCCTGCAGCAGCTGCCGGAACGATGCTGAATTGCCACTGAGATTCAGCCACAGGAAGTCCTGGAGGGCAGCCAGCTCCTTTGGGCCAGGGACCTGGGCAGAGCCAGGACCCCCACACAAGAGGCTGGCCCCAGCCAGGCGCACAGCCGCATCTTCACATGCCAGGCACGAGGCAAGGCGAGCGGGGCTCTGGCTGGCTGCTGGGGGGCCCTGGCCCAACTCCTTTTGAGTCTTCTGCAGGGCTGCCCAACCCCGCAGGCAGGCCAGCCCTGGGCCTGCAAACACCTTCTCCAGGAGTTCAGCTGAGGCTGGGAAGAGCCGGAGGGTGTGAGGGAGCAAGGAGCTGACTGCCCGGCCCTGCAGGGCTGCCACTGGGGACTGGAGGGCCTCAGCCACAGTGGGCAGCCAGTGCCGGGCCCACTGCTCAGCCAGTGCCCCCTCGCTGGCCCCAGCTTCTGTGATGGCCCACTCTCCCCGCTGGGTCTGGAGGAAGCAGCGGTATGTGTCTGCTGCTGGCGGGGTCAGGGGATTGGTAGAGAAGCAGAGCAGGAGGTGCTTTGGGAGTTCAGGGAGCGCAGCCAGGACCTGAATAAATAGCACCCATGTTGGCCACAGAGCCCTGCTTCCTAGGCCCATCCTGATAACCCCAGGAAAACAGGACTGTGGCCTCTGCCCACTCCAGTCAGGGCCTGGCTGGCCACAGGATATGGGAGCTACAGTCCTGGGAGTGCCTCAGGCTGGGAAAGCTCCTGCTCACACCTCCCTGAAGCCCAAAGATCCCCCTGGATCACAGCTGCCTTGCTCCTGTCTACCATCACCAGCAGGAATCCCCATCACTTCCCGCTCTGTGGAGCCCAGAAAGGCCACAGGGGCCCTTGGCTTTCCCCAGCTCTGCCCCACCTTGCCCCCTGGCCATGGTGCTGAAATGCTGCATGCTCAGGCTGGGGCTCCCTGACCCTGACCTTCAGCTCCTGGTACCATGCTGAGCAGCTGAGGGCGCCCTTCCCACAGACAGCCTCCCCGGGGCTCCTCCCCTGCTTTCCCCTTCTCTCCTCCCCATCATTCTGACTAGCCTCAAAGAGGGAGCACTCACCCTTTCAGAGCCCACAAAGGGCAGCAGGGAACAGAGGGCTGGGTAGCGGGCCTTGGTTGGCCAGGGCAGAGCCTGGACCCTCTCTAGGAACTCATCATAAAGGGGCCGCTCTGCATCATCCCCAAAGTGATCACACTCCTTCCCATAGAGCTCCAGGAAGAGACTGAAGGAGCGCAGGGTGACCTCGGACAGGCCTTCCAGCTGTGGGGGAAGGCACAGGCTCCAAGTGCCAGGAAAATGGCAGACTACGTCCTTACTTCCCACGGCGCCCTACCCTGCCCTGCCCCCCCTCCAGGCTTTGGCATTTCTCTGGACCCAGCTGTGGTGCCCACCCTCCCAGGGTAAAGGCAGCTTGTACTATGTGCGCCCTTGGGGATCCCCTCCCCAGTCTGGGCCTCAGCTGTCTCATCCCTACAACGATAAGGTTGGATTCCTTGTAGAGTTTTATCTCCTCACCCCACAAGGAGCATTTGAGACACCTCTCATCACCTCACCTTCGCCTCATCTTATAGGCCCAAGACCTGCACCCTGAGCCCGGACAGAGGAGGGGCCTCCATAAGCTCTCTGTGCTGAGATCTGAGCTGAGGTCTTGGGGGTCCCAGGCCAGGGGTGTTTCTACCATACACAGTATCAGACTGTGATCCTCCTAGCAGTGTGCCAAGGACAGTGTCTCTGGCTCCATCTTCCCTGGGCCGCCTCCCGGGTGGCCCAAGAGATAAGGACAGGCCTTGTTGGGTTGCCTTCTCTGGACAAGAGTCAGATACAAGGAGACGGACCAGACCCTGCCTGGCCGGGCCCCAATTCCAGGCAGCCAAAGATGGCAAGGTCAGGACTCCCTACCGGGCTCTTGGTATTGCTCCAGATGAACTGAGTCAGCTGTTGGGCCCTCAGGGAGGCCCCACTCAGCAGTCGCCCAGTCCAGATGCTTGGGGCACTTTCACGTACTCGCCGCAGCCACAGGGAGAAAGCTGGGAAGGGGCAGCAAATGCTCAGCTCCTCTCTCAAGTCAGGCTGCCCTGAGCCCTCCCAGCCCAGGCCTCTGACCTCTACTATCTGTCTGAAACCTCATGGCCACCCTGCTCCCATGCCCTTATCAGCCCACAGCCTCATTCCCAGACTTACGCCTTCCTTCTGCTTCCCAGCCTCCAGTCCTAGCACTTCCGGGACCATTCTCCAGTATTAGAGGCCCCTGTGGCCTCATGCCCTTCCCCACCAAGGCCCAGAAGGTCCTGGAGGCAGCCTGTCTGCTCCCCAGACCTTCAGAACCATTTCCTTTGGTACCCAACCCCAACCTAGGTAGGCCCTTGTTATTCTCCCACTGGCACCAGGCCTCTAACACTACCAGGCCCTGCTCACACACTGGGAGGTGTCCCCAGGATTCCTCACCCTGCAGGAGGGAGGCCCGGGAGTCCATGTTCTTTGAGCTCCAGCCTGGGCCAATGGGGGGCATCAGGTCTTTGAGCAGCAGGCAGGCCTGGGGGTTTGGGGGTGGTGTGTGTGAAGAAAGCAGGCCGCAGAGAGCCAAGGGCCCGGGAACAGAAGGATAGGGCCCTTTGGGAGAGCCTAGCTCAGGCAGGGCAGACATTCAGCAAATGCCTGACTGGGCCGGAGATGATGACGGCCCGTTTGACCTCTCAGCCTCCTCATCCCTCAGTCTGGGGCACCCCTGCCGCCACCACCTCCTTCAGGCTCCCCAAGTCCAGCCTGGGACTTACCTCCCCATCGGAAGGCCTAAAGGTCAGGATCTCCCTCCTACAGGAGGTCAGAAGGCCTCTGCTCAGCATCAGGTGCCCGACTGCATCAGGGGTCACGGGGAATACAGCCACCCGGAGCCCCCCAAGCCTCTGCTCTCTGCAGTCTAAGGACAAACAAATCTGCTCATAGGAGGGCTTTACTCTCTCCCCCAACCACTCTCTGCTCCTCTAGGCTGAGGCCAAGCCCAGTTTAGCACAGATCAGCTCCTCTCTTGACCAGAGCTCAGCTCTCTGAGGTTCAAGTTAGAGCCAAATCACTAGAGACATCCCCAGCTCCCCAACGAGACTATCACGCCCTGGGCAGAGAGCCTTGCTGTCCCCCAACGCTCTGTCTGCCCTTGTTGTCAGCCAACAGGCCACACTGGATTCAGGGGAGACTGGCCTGGTTTGGGCTTGGGGACACAGGGAGAGTCTCTCTTTGTGTCTCTCAGCTCAGTTTCTCTCTCTCCTTGTCTCTCTTCTCCTCTTGCTCTCTCTCTGTCCCTCTCTCTTTCTCTCTCAGTCTCTCCTCTCTGTCTCTCCTCTTGCTCTCTCTCCTTTCTCTTTCTCTCTCTCTCACAGCCTCACCTGGGCTGAGCAGTCCCAGCAGCTCAGATACAGCCCTGGCCCCTGCCTCTAGTGTGGGGGCAGTGTTCACCAGCATGCCCAGGGCTGTGCCAGCCAGAAGGCGGGCATCCTTGTTGGTCACCTGAAGAAGGAATAAGAGTGGAAGCAGGAGAATGTTCTCATGAAGGCAGTCAGCAGGCCCCACCTCCCTCAACCTGTGCCACAGGACTGGGTCTCAGCCTCAGAAAGGGTCTCATCACCTTTCCCATGATCACTTGCACCAAGGACTGAACGATGCTTGTCAGGGGCACCACATCTCCTGCTGGACTCCAGACCAGGACACTCACTTCCTCTGGCATGGTTTGGAAAAGCTGGAGGGCCAGCTGTAGGCAGAGACCATGCCCATCACCCAGTGTGATTATCAGCCAGTCCCCACCTCACCTCCTGTGGACCACTGAAAGGGGCCATCGGAGCCTTAGGGGCTATTCATCACAACTGCTCAGGCCCAGCCCCCCCCGCCAAGCTTTCCAGGGTGGGGCTACAGGGAGAAGATAGGGACCAAGGAAGCACACCCACCTTCACCGCATGGTAGGCCTGCTCTTTGGAGCCTGCAGCAGGGTCCCGTAACACAGAGGACAGTGTGGAGGCAGCACTGCCCAGCAGGGGATCCAGGGCATGTTTCCAATGTGCTCTGGCCAGGCTGCTCTCCTCTAGGAATAGACACACTGGGCAAAGGCGCCCACAAGGTCAGGTAGTGGGCAAACAAGGGATCCCCAGCACCCCCACAGAGCCCCTCCCTGCCAGGCCTCTCAGGGCAGAGCGTCAGAAGGTGGATAGCTAGAGCTATGGCCCTAGGTTTCCAGGACAAAGGCCTAGAGCTCTGCTCATCCTCTGGCCCCCATCCCCATCTCCAGGATGATGTGGAGGCAGGGAGGCTCCAGGGGATTATCCCTGGGGATATGCCACTCCTTCCTTAAACAATACAGCCTCAGCTCCCTCCTCCAGTAAAATAAAGGGGCAAGGCCAGAAAAGTCTGGGGAGATGTGGGTGAGGGACTGACCTGTGTGAAGATCTCCCAGAGACAGGGCCTAGAAGGGAAAGGGAGACATGAGCAACCACAGTAGGGTCAGCCCCAAGCTCCGAGGGGGGCAGGAGGAAGCCCTGAGCAGCCCAGGCCTTTCCTGTCAGAAGGCCAGTGTCCTAAGAACTCTGGGCTTGTCACTGCCCACCCCGCCCCTGCTCACAGCACCCCCTCACCTGCTGGCCTTGAGTCAAGCTGCCCAGCATCCTGGCCACTTCCTCAGATACCATGCTCTCTCTCCCTGCAGCCAATGTGGCCAAAATCTGTAGGCCAAAAGGGAGAAATTCCATCAAAAAATGGGGTGAGCCTGGGAGTTGGAAGGCCCTTAATCAAGCCTCTGGGCCAAGAAGGATCCTCTCCAGGAGCTCCCCAAATGTCACTAGCCTGGTGCTGAAGGCTCCTCCCATCAGGCACCCATCTACCTGTCCATCCCTGTCTTTAGGCCCCCCATCTCCCACCTCAAGGCATTTGCACATGCTGTGCCCTCCTCCTCTCCTGCTCTCTGAGCATTATTTCCTGTCTAGCTGCAGGTCCTAGGGTACCTCCCCCCAGGATGAAAGGGCTCTCATTCTGGCTCAGATCTTCCTCAGGCTCTTCCCTTTATCCCTAGCACAAACACCAGAAGGTTCAGACTGCCTGGCACACCCTTGCTCACACAACTTCTCTATGACCTCTCCAAGGAAGTCTGTAGGGGATTATCCACCCATTTTGTAGGCAGGTGCAGAAGCTGGGGCTCAGAGAGGTCACCAGCTCTCAAAGGCCACACTCAAGTGCAGAGATCTTCCTGCCACACCAAGAGGCTTCTCCTTTGAGATGGAGATCCCTGAAGGCAGGCAGGCACAGCTTGGCTCTTAGAGACCGGCCTAGGGGACCAGGGGTGAATCTGGTACTACCACTTAAGTGGCCGTGTGTCCTTGGGCCTGTCCCTTCCCCTCTCCGAGCCTTAGCTCCTCCCTCTGTAAAATGGCCAGGTTGGACTGGCCGGCCTCGAAGGTCCTGTCTGGGGGCAGGAAGGTTGAGGGCCCGGGATCCTCCCCAATATTCAGTGCCCAGCCTGGAATGTCTGGTTCCACCCACCTTCTCTAGCTTGCGGAAAGCCCCCAGGCTGTTCAAGGCCTCCAGCTGGCAGGTCAGGAGGCAACGCAGGAAGGACCGGGCCTCAGGGGCACCTAGCTCAGCCCAGGCCTGGTTCAGGGCAGGCAAGAGCCTACCAGCCTCTGTCAGGCTCTGCTCCTGGCACCGCCGGCTAGAGGCACTGCAGAGACAGGAGAAGGGGCCGGTCAGTGATGGCACTGGGTCCCCCCACATTGGTCAGTGTGACAGCATCACCCCCCCCCTCAGCATAATGGCATTAGACCCACCCCTCCCCCCTCCATGGGGCAAGAAGTCCCCAACTCCACTTGAGCCAGTCAGGACCCAGAGCCCCCAATACTGGGGTAGGGGGGTTGGTCCTAGTGCCACCTCTCAGCACGGCCCAAACCTAAAACTGAAGGTTTCATCAGGGCATCAAGGGCTCCCCCACTCATCCCTAGACTATGGGTCAACCTATCCATCCACCCCACTCATACACACACCCAAGCCCCAAACCACTGCCTGAGCCTCCAAGGCCCTCCCTGCACAGTCCTGTCATCTGGGGGTGGAGGAGCTCTACAGGGGCACCCCTCCTCTGGGCGGGGGTGGAGGGGATAGGGCCAGACTCTCTCTCCCCTGTGCAAGGGCTAGGGAGGCTGGGGGATGGAGACCAGGGAGCGGGAGGGAGAGGCAGAGACTCAGGGGGATGGAGACACAGAGAGACACGGGAACCCAGAGACACGGGGAGACCCAAAGGTTCGGGGAGACAGAGACAAAGGGAGACCCAGAGGCTCGAGGAGGCAGAGACAAGGGCGGATGGAGAAACAGAGAGACACCGGGACAGAGTTGGGAGGCACCAGACCAGAGGCGCTCCGCGGCTAGGGGAGCCGGAGGCAGGGACCTTGGGGGCGGCGGCAAAGAGAAGCGCAGACAAAAGCTCTGCATGCAGCAGGTGCTTAATACATGTTCACTGATGGAAGATGCAGACCCAGGGACGTAGGGAGAGGCAGTGACAGAGGCAGAGGTTTGCAGAAAGAGGCTCCCTCCTTCCCTCCCACCCGAGCCCCAACCCCGAGTCCCCGCGCCCCTTTCCCCAGAGATGGGGGGGTAGGGTTGGGTCCTCACCTCCCTCCCTTGGGGCGTGGCCAGGTTCTTTGGCCCCGCCTCGCCGGGAGGGCTGGCTCTGTGGGGGCGGGGCCTAGCTCACCGAGGGGCCTGAGGGGGCGGGGCCTCGCGCTGAAAGGAGGGCGCAAGGACTTTGGGAGAGGGACCTATTCTAGGGAAAGCAGCTCGGGGGCGGGGCCTCGTGGTCAGCTCACCCAGCGAATCGTTGGAGCATGCGCAGCAGTTCTCGCAGAGCGGTCGGCGTGGCTGGGCCGCAGCTGGCCAGGCAGGCCCGGGCTTGGTGCTCGGCGCCCATGGAGGCGGTGGCGGCGTCCCCAAGCTGTCGGGAGACCTCCGGCGGCTCCGTCATTCGCGGGGAGCGAGCCTCCGGCGTGCACTCCCGGCTCCGCCCCGACTTCCGATACCACCGAACCCAGGCTTCCCCCCGCCGGCGCCCGTGTGTATACGAGAGTCCGGATAGCGCCCCCTGCGGCCCGGAGGCTCGATTACCCCGCGGGGAGGGGGCGGGGCGGAGACGAATCCGCGGGAAGGGAGGAGGCTGAGGGAGGAGAGAGACGCAGGGGATTGCTCCCCCAACTGCCCCGGGAGCCCGAGACCCAGAGAGATAGACAAGGACCTGACCGGAGGCGCGGGGACAGCCTGACCGCTCCTGTAGACGAGAAACGGTCTGAGAAAGTCAGCAGGCTTTGATGATGCGAGCGCCTACTGTGTGCTGAGCGCCCACTGTGTGCCAAGGGCTGGGGAAGGAGAGAAAGCGCCAATGACCAGGGCAGAGCCAGACTGAGCCGCCCGTCCCTCCTAATGCTGGGGCGTCCCTGCTGATTCTCTCCGGCTCCTCCGGGCTGTACTCCTGTCTGTACACATGCCTTTCCTCATTGTCTTCCCATTAGACTACGAGCTCCATAAGGGAAAGGATTGTTTTCCTCTTTTTTGTCTCTCCTGCACTTACACTGCCTGGCACACAGCAGGCACTTAATGAATGGTGACAGTGACAGAAAGAGAACCCCGGGAGAGACGGAGAGGAGAGAGACAGTGAGAAAGAGCAAAGACCCTGGGAGAGACAGAGAAGAGACAGAGACAGTGAGAAGGGGCAGAGACCCTGGGAGAGACAGAGAGGAGAGAGAGAGACAGTGAGAAGGGGCAGAGACCCTGAGAGAGACAGAGGAGAGGAGACAGAGTGTGAAGGGGCAGAGCCTCTGGGAGAGACAGAGAAAGGAAGGGAGACACAGTGAGAAAGGGCAGAGCCTCTGGGCAGAAGAGTGTCTAAAAAGACAAGGAATGTGTCCCTCTGGCAGATCCTCTAAGGCCAGACCCGCAGCAGCAATTTTCTGACACCCTGGCATTTAGAATTTAAAGGAGACCCTCTAGTTCCAGACCTCCTATTTTATGGAGCAGGAAACAGGTTTAGAAAGGGAAAAGGACTTGCCTAGCTAAGAAGGGAACAGGGAGGCGTGGCACAGGTCTTTCAACTAGACTGGCAGCTCTGGGAGAGCTGCTTCTGTCATATACGTTGTTATACTTTGCTAGCACATAGTATTTGATCCAACAGCCACGTTAAGCACCTGCTCTGGAACAAACACTATACAAGGTGCTGGGGATTCTGGATAAAAAGAAACTGTCCCTGCCCTCAAGAAGCTTACATTCTACTGCGATGAGGATAAGAGAGAGAAGGAGAGGGAGGGAGGGAGTGAAAAAGGAGAGAGGGAGAGGGGGGGGAGAGAGAGAGAGAGAGAGAGAGAGAGAGAGAGAGAAGGAAATACAAATTACATACAAAGTAACCATTCTGCCCTTACTACACAGCCTGGAATTCCTTCTACCTATCCTAGTGCTTTTTCTGCCTCCTTTGCTGGGTATTCATTCAGCTCAGGACCGCAAATCAGTGGGGCTGTCCAAGGTTCTGTCCCACTCCCTCCCCTCTTCTCCCTGTAGACTCTTTGGTTTGGTGATCTCCTACAGACTCAGGGAGGAGCTCGAAGCAGAAAATTTCCAGGTTGCTTTATCCATGCCTAACCTCTCCGGACATCTGGACTCACATCTCTAATTGCCTGTCTTGACTTGGATGTCCTGTAGACATCTTAAGCACAACAGGGCCAAAATTGTACTCACTGTCTTTCTCCAAAAGTGCTCTCTTCTTTCTGTTCTCAGTCACCCAGCCTCACAACCTAGGGATCAGCTTTGCCTCCTCTCTCTCACCCCCATATTCCCATATTCAACCTGTTACCAAGTCTTGTTAATTTTACCTTCAAAACATTGTCTGGATATGTATATGTACACGTATGCATACACATACATACACACACATATATGTATATAGCTATCTATATAAAAATATATTCACTCCCAACTATTGCAGTAGCCTTCTGGTTGGTTCCCCTGCCTCAACTTTGACCCTGTCACCCCTTACTCAATAAACTTCTATGGCTCCCTATGACCTCCAGGATCAAATTCAAGCACCACGAATGGCTATGTTTGTGCCCTCCTGGCTCAGAGCCAATGTCATTAGTAACCCCTGCTCTTTTCACCAGCAGCCCTGAGGCCCTCCCCCTCTCAGTGTGATGTGTCTTTACCCCTAATTAAAGGGGCCATCCCTGGACTCACTTCTTAAAGAGGCCTATTCACTGAATGGGTGCTGTTTCACTCAAAGTGAGAACCTGGAAAGGCTTTAGCCTCCAAAGGCCAAGGTCTCCCAGTGCACCCAGGGCCATCGCCAGTCGTCCTGATGAAGGTCTGGTCCCTGGACCCGGATGCTCCAGAGGAGACAGTGAGGCTGGTGACCTTGGCAGCCCTGCCTCACTTAAATCCAAGTCAATTGCAAGTCGCGTCATCATTCCTGGATGTCATGGTGCTCTTCCAGAACCAAGGACAAACACAACAACAACATTTCCAGTACTTAACACAGCTTAACACAGCACATATTTGGGGCTTAATAATTGCTCCTCTGACCCGACAGCCTCCCCGGGGCGCCGCGAGACCCAAAGCCTCCACGTACCCACGAGAACGAGAACTGGAGGCTTGGCCGCGCGGAGCCGCCGTAGCTCTGGGGTGCACGTGGGAGCCGGCCCCGCCTCCCTGTTTCCTGGGCAACCACACCTGCCCCGCCCGTCTCCTGCGGTTTTTGGCGCGCGATGATGGCGTCTCTGTGACGTCATCGCCGCGCGCCGCCCCGGACACCGGCTGGGAGCCGCAGCCACTGGTGGGGGTGGGTGCCCTCGCCTGGGGTGAGTTGGGAGGGTACGCGGCGAGACCCTGGCCGACCACCGACGGAGGCCCGGCGCCGCACCCCGAGGGAGGGCGTGCAAGAGACCCCTCGCTGGGCCTAGCCGCCCCCGTTCTAGTCCTATGCGAGCCTCACGACCACCCTGGGAGGTAGGTGCGGTTGTGGCCCCCATTTTACAGATGGGGAAACTGAGGCACAAACAGACCCGTCCGCGATCCCACGGCTAGCTGGTGTCTGAGGTTGGATTTGGACCCCGGCCCAGTGCCCCGCCCTCCCCACCCCTTTCCGCACCTGGAGAGCAGGAAGGAGTCGCCCATCCCCCACATCAAAAGGGAAACCCTCCCTGCCTCCCCACCCCCGAGCTTACGCTGGGGGCGGGGCAGGGGGTGCAGGACCGTCCGGTGCACTCCCAGGGGTCCCCAAAGTTTCAGTGCCCAGGAAGGGCCAGCGGCCGAAGGGCACTGGGACACTGGGGATCCCCCCCATGGGCGTGGACAGAAACAGGTTCTAGTAGGGGAGGGGGATCCCTGAGTGTGACCTCCTCCCCCCAGCCCCGCCCTTAGAAGATGCCGAGAAGCCCGGGGGAGGCAGGCTGTGCCTGTAGGCATGGGCCAGGGCAAAGGCTTGCGTGGGGGAACTGGCAGAAACATGGGCTGTGCCGCTCGGGGAGGGGATGGTGTGATAGGCTGGAAGGATGTCCTGGAGCCCAGCTTGGGGAGGCCCGAACGCTGCACCTCTGCGCCCGCCGGTGTTGGCGGCAAGGGCTCGGGGAGTCAAGTGCCGGCTTTCTTTCCAGGGTCACCATGATGACATCCAAACCAAAGAGAATTAAGTTTTCTGAGGAAGAGAAGATTGTGATCTTGGAAGAGTTCAGCCTGCGGAAGGACATCCTCATCCCCAAGACTGGCCGCTACCGCAACACGTCGGACCGGCAGCAAGCCTGGGAGGAGATTACCACGGCCGTGAACTCACTGAACCCGCTGGTACAGCGCACACCTGAGGAGGTCCGCAAAAAGTGGAAGAACATGATCCTTGATGCCCGCAAGGAGCTGGCCACGGCCAAGCACCCCCTCCTCCGCAGGCGCCCCCAGGAGCGCCTCTTCCACAACATCTTCGCCCTCTTCAACAAGACGGGCTCTGAGCTCCCTGAGCCGCTGTACCCCACTGGCCCTGGCTTTCGGACTAAAGGTCCCACTAGCCCCTCGGGGCCTGCCTGCAAGGTGGAAGGCTTTCTGGACCCCGTCCCCAACCTGGTGCTGCGGTCCCAGGGTGGTGGGATCGAGCCCAGCCAGGAGAGGGAGGGTCTCTGTCAGATTGAGGTGGGCAGAAAACTAGACTCTTGGCCTGAGGTCCCAGGGAAGAGCCTCCTCCCACCCCCTGTGGAGGTTCAGGCCAGATTCAAGGAGGACACTCTAACTGAAGATGCCTCTGAGTATGGCGAAAAGAGACTGCTAGACCCACTGAAGGACTTGCCTCTTCACTGTGAGCCTGTGCCCCAGGTGCATCCTGCCACGGCAGCCACCGCAGTGTCACCAGAAGGTCCTTCCGGGGACATGCCCCACCTCTGTGCAATGCCAGTACCAGCAAGCCCGTCCCCGGACCCGGCTCTGACTTATAAGATTAAATGCCCAGTCAGTCCTTTGCTAGACTGGCCCTGTTTGGGAGTGAGCACAAGCCCCATCACGCCCAGCAGCCGCTTGGATGCTCTGAGCACAGAAGGCATCCCCACAGCCATGAACAACAACGGTGAGCACCTTGAGCTCTCTGGCCTTATCCAAGTCTAGTGGAATTAGGTAGCAAGGCTGCCCGGGTATTGCTTTGGTTAAAATCGCCCCAAATGAGTGCCTCGAATCTTGGGGAGCTTCAGGGTCCTAGGGGAGGAAACTGAGGCCATGGATGGCCTAAGGGTGCTACAAAGTGTCAGAACCTGGCCTGGAGCCCAGGGCTCTCATTCTGTGATTCCTGCCATTCCCATTTCTCATCACACCATTTTGATAGAAGAGAAAGGTAGAGTTAACCAGAACAATAATGACACAAATTCGTTCACAGATTTACAAGTTGGCCAACATGAGACAATCTTTATTGTTTTTTTACAGAAGCAGTTTGGAAAATGGGCTGTCAGGGTATGTAGAAATTAGGATTTGCATTGATGGAAAAAGTATAGACTTTTTTTAAAAGAAAGTTTTTTTAAAATTTCATTTCAAATAAAAATTTTTTTTGTTCATTTCATGCCCTTTTTTGTCACTCACATTGTTGCTCAGTAGGGAGAATCAGTTTTCATATAGTCCAGACTCGACCATATTTGGGGGGAAGATGTGACATTTTGAGTGATACCTAGGTAATGTGAGCTCCCCTTCATTGGCTTTGACAGTCGACCTGTCTGTGATCCTGGTATTCTCTGGGGGAAAATCCTAGCCCTGACACTTTGTAGCTCTGTGATGCAGCCAGAGCAAGCTGTGGTACCTCTCTGGCCTTCAGTTTCCTCATCCAGAAGAGTATGATACAGCTCTGATACTGCAGGTGAATTGGCACTGGTCAGATGACTGACCCAGAAAGCATTGGCAGTGCCTTAGAGAGAGGCCTTCATGGGCATGGGTGCCCCAGGCATCTGGCCCACACAGCATTTACCAGTGACCTGGATTGAGGCAGGCCAGGCATGTTTACATAGCCCATCTTCACATGTCAAAGCCAGGAGAGAGAGAAAGAACATCCTGGGTGATGGTCAGGATCAGAAAGGACCTCCATGGGCTAAGGAATGGGGAAAAGGGAAGGGAATCAGCATCTATACAACACCAACTGTATACCGGGTGCTGTGTGGGGCACTTTACAAAGATTATGTCAAGCCTTGTTATGCTTGGAACCCCTCCCCACCCATGGTAGAACATGGAGGGGGCCACAAGTATAGGTTCAGTCTGAGGAAAAACTTCCTAACCATCAGGGCTGTCTCAGAGTGGAAGGGGCTGCCTGGGGCAGGAGGGAGGCACCCCCTCACTAGGCATTAGGCTGGAGAACCTCTGCTCAGAGCTGTATTCTCTCCTGTCAGTTGTGTTCAATTCTTCATGACCCTATTTGGGGTTTTCTTGGCATAGATCACAAACAGGGTGAAGTGACTAGCCCAGGGTCACATAGCTAAGTAAGTGTCTAAGGTTGGATTTGAACTCAGGAAGATGAGTCTTCCAGACTCCATGCCCAGTGCTCTGTGCACTGTGGCACTACCCAGTTTCCCCTCCATCTTCTCTCCTGCCCTCCAACTTTGTGACACACAGATTCCCAAAGTGGGTGACACTGCCCTGTGGGAGGCAGTAGTAACCTGGGGGCATTAGTAGCTTCAGGTGCAATTGGGGGGCATTGATTAAAAGTAAGGGGGTATTGGAAGAATAAGAAAAGAAGAAAGTTTTGAAAAACTATTGGTACATGTTTTATCTGTTATGTAACAGAGCTAAAGTTGTAGTGGTTACCTTATTTTCCAAATAAACACAACAAAGTGCACGTTATAACCAATGAGTGGTCAAGTCCACCAACAGGTCTTAACAAGCAAGTGTTGGCAAGTGAGCCAAGGAGAGTTGAGATCCAGTATGCATCTGCAGGAATATGTGTAATGACTTGTTTACAATACGATACCATCTGGTTACTTGATGCAATATTGCATCATCAAAATTTCAATGCAGGGAAAAAGCCACAAACTTAGAGTAAGTTACTAAATTTAAGGTGCATGTTTTTAAAAATTTATTTTATTTTTTGAAATGACATAAATTTTTAAAAATGTTAAAGGGTTAAAGAGAGTAGATTTCCAGGGTGGCACAGAGTAACTTTTTTTTTTTAGGGGGGCAACAGGCTAAAAAAGTTTGGGAACCTCTGCTCTATCAATACAGGTGGGTGTTTCATGAGCCCTAACTCCATGTGAGTCTTTAGGAATCACCATCTTCTCTCTACTGCCCCTGTGGCAGGCTCAGGCCATCCACGGTGGCCGATGTGAGGCTGGTATTGCGGAATGAGGGAATGGAAATGAAAGGTCTTTAGCCATCCCTCACTTAGTCTGACCCATAGATGAAGAGGAGGAAGTCCTGCCGTTACAGAGCTCTGATCAGTGGCGCCCACCACCTCCCTCCCACCCCATTATGACACAGCTGTGATTGTGATATCCAGGCTACCTGCTCTTAGGCCAAACAGGACACACCCAATTCCTTCAGCTGATGCTTCCATGAGGTGGACCCTCGACCCTTTCCCCTCCTGGCTGCACCCTCTGGGCTCTTCAGCTTCTCAGTGTCCAAAGCAGAATAAAGCAGACTATCCCAGTAGTCACAATCCTTTCGCTGTTCCTGGAAGGCCATCTTCTCTTCATCCAGCCAAGAGTGAATTAGCTTTTTTGGCCTGCACATCCCATTTAGGACTGATGGAATTTGCCATCCATGAAAATCGCAGATCAAGGGATTGATCCATCAGCCAACATTTTTTAGGCACCTACCATGTGCTGGGCATTGCCCTAACCCCTAGGGATCCAGGCCCTGCCCTCAGGGAGCTTATGACTTGGGGTGGGGGGGGAAGCATGCAGACATGCACTACAAAACAAGCTGTGTACAGGGTCAGTGAGAAATGATTCACCAGGGAAGACCCCAGAACTAAGGGAGAGAGTGACATTCTGTAGAAGGCAGGCTTTTAATTGGGACCCAGAGGAAGCCAGAGAGGTCAGTGTTCAAGGCATGGAGGATGGCCAGAGAAGATGCCCAGAGCAGAGAGATGGAGGGTCTTGTCTGGGCGGGCCAGGAGGCCGGGGAGTAGAATGTACAAGACTGGAAAGGGAGGAGGAGCAGGCTCATGAAGGGCCTTGAATGCTACCCAGAACATTCTGTATTTGCTCCTGGAGGCCATAAAGAGCTGCTGGAGCCTGGGGGTGGGGTGGGCAGTGGGGTGTGGTGACATGACCAGACCTGCTCTTTAGGAAAATCACTTTGGTGGCAACAGACCCACCAGCAGCCATTGCAAAAGTCCAGGTGCAAAGTGATGAGGGCCTGCCCAGGGTGGGGGCATATTTGGGAGATGGTACAAAGGGGACATTGACAGGCCTTGGCACCAGTTGGATATGGGGGGAGGGGCATGTCAGAGGTAGTGAGGAGCCCAGGATGGCTCCTCCGCAGTGAGTCTGGGGGCCCAAGAGGATGGTAATAGGGAAGAGGAAAGATTGGGGGAAAGGTAATGCGTTCCATTTTGGACGTGTCATGTTGTTCAGTCATGTCTGAGCCTTTGTGACTCCTGGATCATCATACACCAGGCCCCTCTGCCCCCCCCAAATCTGCCCAAGCTCACATCCATGGCTTCCATGACACCATCCCTCCAGCTCATCCTCTGCCGTCCCCTTCTCCCTTTGCCTTCAGTCTTTCCCAGCCTCAGGGTCTTTTCTAGTGATTCCCTCTTCTCATTATGTGGCCAGAGTTTTTCAACTTCAGCTTCATTTGCCTTTCCATCGAATTCCTTTAAGTAGTGACTGATTTGATCTTGTCCTGGGACTCAAAGAGGCTTCTTTTATCTGGCGTGTTTTTTGTTGCTGTACAGCATTGCAGACCTCTGTCCACAGTCCTTGAGGCATTCTTGCTACTAGGCTTATTCCCTTAGATTGATTCACCGCTCCCACTTGGGGCTCATAAGGGATGTTATCTATATGGTCTCATGGTTTTCCTACTTTCTTCAGTTTTGCTACAAGAAGCTCGTGATCTGAGCCCCACTTGGCTCCAGGCCTTGTTTAACTGGCTGTACGGAGCTTCTGATTTCTGTATTGACCGTCTAGTGATGTCCAGTGTAGAGTCACCTTTTGGGTTGTTGAGAAGAAGCGTTTGCGGTGACTAGTGAGGGATCTGGACAAACCTCTCTTAGTCTCGACTTTCTTCATTTTGTGCTCCCAGGCCAAATGGTTAAGATCTCTACTAGACATCCGATGTGCGATGACCGAAAGGCAATTGGAGGTGAGAGACTGTAGGTCAGTAGAGAGTTTGGGTCAGGATAGATAGACTTGAGAATCATCAGCACAGAGATGGCCATTAAATCTGGGAGCTGATGAGATCACCAGAGTAGTACAGAGGGAGAAGAGAAGAGGGCCCGCCCAGGACAGAACCCTGGGGGATGCCTTTGGTTAGAGGGTGTGACCCAGAGAAGGAGCCGGCAGAGAGGAAGGAGGAGAACCAAGAAAGAGCACTTAGAGAGAAGAGAGAATCTAGAAGGAGAGGCCAGGGAGAAGGCGGCCACTGGGTCTGGCCCGTCAGATCACTAGGCACTTGGGAGAGAGCCATTTTGGAGGAACGGTGGTGTCAGAAGCTGGAATTGGAAGGGCTTGAGGAGAGGGAGTGCAGGCCTCCATCACAGAGGTCTTTTCCAGGAGTTTGGCGACCTAAGGAGGTGGTGGGATGGAACAAGAGAATATTTGTGACTTAGACAAAATCTGTAAGAAATTTGAAAGTGCTTAGCCCGGTACCTGGAACATGGTAGGTGCAACAAAAATGCTTCATCAGATCCGTCTAGCCAGGCTGCTGCCATCCTGTACTTGGGAAGCTGATGGTTTAGTCCCCAAATGCAAGGCTGGTTATTTCTCTCTGTTAAACTTCATCTTCCAGCCTGGCAAGGATGACTCTTTGGATTCTGACTCACTTGTCTTCCTGTTGGCATCACCGTACACTCTGGGCCTTTATCCCAGTTCTTGAGAAGAGTATTAGAAAGCCCACTGTCTATCGTTGGTCTCAGAGCTGTGGATGGCTCTGATCCTTGCCCTAGAGGGAGTTCGGGGAGCTATGGATTACCCAGGAAGAGAAAAAGGATTTCAGGTGAAGGATGCCTGAGCAGAAGCCTTGAGGCGGGAATGAGATTGTAGGATTTCACATTCTCACGTCTCATTGGCGGATGAAAAAACGGGTCCGTGGGGAGGGACTTGCCCAACATCACAAAACCACAAGCACAACCCCTTTATTAGATAAATACCTCCCATGTGTAAGGTCCTCAGCATACAAAGTTGAAAATAAATCAGATTTACACACATCTGGGGGGGGGGGGCATTATTCACACTGACAGAGATGTGATGTGGACAGAGGCAGGAAGTGGCCAGATGGTTTCTGTTGGTCAGTCCCCTGCACCTTCACCTGCCCCATCAAACGGATTCCTCCCATCCTCCTGGGTAACCCATGACCCAAGCCTGGCACTGCCCACAGGACCCGGGGTCGTGGTCTTGATTCCCCTCCTACCCACAAGCCAGTGAGTGCCACTGGCCCCCCTGACCAGAGTGTACCTTGGCCTCCTGGCATGGGCTTTAGAATGGGGCAGAGGGGACTTGGTGAGAGGGGGCAGAGGGAACTCAGTGAGAGGATGAGAGAGGGCAAAGTTCACTTACAGGCCCATGTTCTTTTTTTTTTTTTTTTGTTTCTCCTTTCTTTTTTTTATTTATTTACTCATTTACTTTTAATTTACAAGATTCAGTTCCACAATCACTTGAGTTTCAGATTTTCTCCCCTCCCTTCCCCCCCCCCCCATGGTGGCGTGCAATCATGTATAGGATCTGCAAATACTTTCACATTGTACAATAGTTTGGTCATATAGAAGGGCTGTAACCAATGAGTGATCACTGGGAAAAGAAA
>CM053587.1:348829306-348854057 GCA_028646515.1 Pseudochirops corinnae
TTCTCAGGGTCCCTCCCAGCTCTGACATCCCCTGTTCTCAGGCCCCTCTCAGCTCTGACACCACCTGTTCTCAGGCCCCTCCCAGCCCTGCCATCCCCTGTTCTCAGGCCCCTCTCAGCTCTGACATCCCCTGTTCTCAGGCCCTCCCAGCCCTGACATCCAATGAATTTTTGAGACTTGGATGCAAATGCTCTTCCTGACTTGACAGCATTTGACACCCACATCTTGTCTCTGCATTTCTCTCCTGGTTCTGTGGAACAAGGCTCGCCTCAGAAGGAAGAGGAACACTGGCCTGTGGCAGAGGGAAGGAGGCAAGCTGGGGGGGTGGGGGGGGGCGGGCCCTACTCTTTGGCCTGGCCCCTCCCCTAGAGCTTCCTCTCAGGCTGTAATCCTGCTGCCATGAGAGGTGGTGCAGGGCCCAAGCTGGAGTCCTCCCCTCAAGGTCACTAGGTGACCTAGAGAAGGGGCTCTTAGCTTAAACCTGAGGGAGTTCTCAACTAATAGACAAGCAAGCAGTGACTGTTTTTTTTTAAAGCAGTGACTATTTAATATGCACCTACTATGTGCCAGGCACAGGGAGCTGACTGGGGAGGGGGCCAGAGACATTGTGTACACATGGACCTGTGATTAAGCTCCCAGGTGAGGAAAGTCCCTCCACCAGTGCAGGACTTGGCCCAAGCTCTATAACTTGGCCTAGGATCACCCAGCTGGTGTGAGGGACGGGGTATGAAATTCTTTCACGGGCCTTCGAGTGACCGTGGCTTCCAGGCCGCCTGTCCACCCACTACATCACGTTGCCTTTCTCTGCATGTCTCTATACCGTACAGCATAAACATCACAAGGTAATTTCAGACGTGGAGGAGGGGAGGAAGCACCGGCCCTGGGGCCCAGGAACGGCCCCACACAAACTGAGCCAAAGGGAGGCGGGAGTGGAAATGATGGAGGAGAGGCCTGCAGTGAGTCCAGGAGACAGCAGGGCAGAGTCAGAGAGGCGGCAGCAGGAGGTCGTGGAGGGCAAGTGGAGTCAGGGTCTGTCAGACCCGCTAGTCTAGCACCCCCATTTTGTAGATGAGAAAACGGTTTTGGGGAAACTTGAGTGACTGAAGGAAATTCTGTCTCTATCTCTGTCTCTCTCCCCTCTCTCTGTCTCACACACACGCACACACACACACACACACACACACACACTCTAAGTGGCAGAGCTGGCTCTGAGCCCAGATTCAGGTGCTCACCACCCCCTGATATCTCTCAAGGGACTGGAGGAAAAATGGAGGAAGCCAGTGATTTTTACCATGACAAAGAGGACAGATGGCTTCCAGGTTGGGGCCATCCCAGCTCTCAGTCCTCCATGATGCCCCCTCCAGGCTGGTCTGTACCACGATCAAGCCTTGTGATGGTCAGGGCTCCCCTCAGCACCTGGCTCTCCAGCCTGGCTTTCTGGCTCGTCTCAGACCTGCCACCCTGAGCTCCAAGATCCCCCTCCAAGTCTGCTGTTCTGGCTCTCCACCCCCCACCCCACCCCCAGCCAGGATGGGCTCTCCTCTCTTGCGTCTGTCCCTGGCGAAATCTTTCCCTTCAGGGGCCGACTGTGGCACCATGAGCCCTTCCTTAATTCCCGGAAGTGAAATCCCGTTTTCCTTCTCCAGATAATGTCGGGGTGCCAAAGCCCTTTCCTCTCTGCAGAATGAGGAAGCCTCATTGACTGGGCGGTCTGAGTGCTGCCTCCGACTCTTCATGACCGACCCTGTTGGTCCATGGGGTTTTCTTGGCAGATACTGGTGGAGTGGTTTATTGTTTCATTCTCTAGTGTGTTCCCATTCTATAGATGGGAAACAGAGGCAAACAGGGTTAAGTGACTTGCCCAGGGTCACTCAGCTAACAAGTTATCTGAGGCTGGGTTTGAACTCAGATCTTCCTGACCCCAGGCCCTGTGCCTGGTACAACCGAGCTGCCTGCTTAACCTTGGTGAGTCACTGGTGTTAGGTCTCTCTGAGGTCCCCTCCCAGCCCCAAACCCATCATTCTGGGGCAAGGATTGTTGTCCCCAGCTTAGAGAGGGGAAAACTGAGCTCCCAAGGGCTGATGTGAGGCCAGTTCTTTGGCCTCTGAGTCTTTTCATATTTTAGAGGCTAGCCTTTATTCCACCCCACAGATATAGAAGAATTGAGAGGGCCTGCAGGAGCCGTGAGTAGGTACCACATGACATGCCCTGTGTCCCCGGGGAAGGAACTGGATGGAGGCAGGGGGCATCAGGGCAGCCCCTTGATGTTCTGGCGAGACTGCTTTTTGGTCCTTCCCAAGGACCTTGTGCTGTCATCAGCCTAAACGTAAGAAGCTGAGCCCCCTCCCTGGCTTCCCTCCCCCAAGATCTCTTTCTCTGTTTTGCCTGACCTTCTCGTTGGCATGGATGGCATTGCTGTATCAGCACTGGGCTCTCCCTCACTTGAGTCTCCTCTCAACAGATGACCTGGGCTTATTTCACCTCCAGATCTTCAGGCTTAGCACAGAAGTGGGTACACAGTAGGTGGGCACAGTAGGTACACACTGGCACTGTGTCAACATAGGCTGGTACCATCTCTTGTCAGAGATCAATAGCTCAAAGGGACCTTGGAGGCCTAGTGTGACCCCATTCTACAGATGAGGAGACTGAGACCCAGGGAGGGGGAGTGTGTGTGCCTAGTCACACAGTAAGTGAAAGAACTCGGGTTAGAAGATGGGTCTTCTGACTCCAGAGCCACTTCTGTCAGTCAATAAACATTTATTAGGTGCCTACTGTGTGTAGGGGGTGGTGAGGTGACTAAGTGGATAGATTACCAGGCCTAGAGTCAGGGAGCCCAACTTCAAATCTGGCTGCGTGACTCTAAGCAAGTCACTTCACTCTGCCTCAGTTTCCTTGTCTGTCAAATAAGCTTGAGAAAGAAATGGCAAACCAGCTTAGTATCCTTGCCAAGAAGCCCCCAGATGGGGTCATGGAGTCAGACATGACTGAAAACCACTGAACGCGTGCCATGCTCTGTGTTAAGTACACAGGAGCCAATCCAGGAGGGAGCCTCAGACCTGCTCCCGCTGGGACCATTTCCCAGCATTCTGGCTCGTAATTATGCCCGCCCACTCCCCAAGAGCCCTAGTAAGGACAAGAACTGCCACCTGGAGCATGCCCAGGGCTCCACGAGGTGCCCTACACAGGCTGAGCCAGATCTCCTGCTGGCAAGGCCAGCATTCCCAGGGTTACGCAGGCAAGTCTGAAGCCAGTCTCAGAGCTGGAAGGGGCCTTGGTTTCTGCAGCCCTGCTACCTGGCATGATGCCTGACACCAAGGAGGATCATGGGAGCAAATGGCCCTTGATGGAGATCAGGCTAAACAAGGATCCTCCTACTGTGTAGGTGAAGAGTGAAGAGGACTGGTATTCAGATTAGTTTGAATTGTCTGAGACTGTTTCAATGTAGCAGGTCTAACCCGCCTTGGCAACTGTTTCCCCTGCTTCTGGCCTCTGGGGTGCAACGGGACACATCTAAACGGGAGAGGACACCCTCATGCTCCTGGAGGTCCAACGTTCCCCATCCATTGGAGGGGCCTCCCATGGAGTGGATTCCCGGCCATTCCCTGTGCTGCTTGGCCACTCCCTACACACCCAGAGCTCTGCCTCAAACCCCCAGAATTCCTCCACTCCTTCCGGGGCCTAGCCACCGAGGCAAAGACATCTATGGCACTGACCCAGACTAGCCAGCCTCCCCAGGGTATGACATTCAAGGCCCCACTGTCTGCCTTATTTCTATAGTACTTAAATCCAAAGTCACTTTTCCTCAGAAAAGTCTGTCAAATCGATTGATCAATAAGCATTTATTAAGCACCTCCTGTATACCAGGCACTGTCCTAAGTGCTGGGGATACAAAGACAAACATGAGATATTCCTGCTCTCAGGGAGCTTACATTCTATCAGGGAAGAGGGTGTACCCTCGTCTACACTTGAGGAAGCGCGTCAGAGAGCTTCAGTGACTTATCTTGGTGTGCACTGTCTTGCACTGCCTTGACTTCCCTCCCTGTGCCCAGACTCAAGTGTTCCCATTGCTCCTGCTGGGGCCCACTCCCAACTCCCCTTTGCTTTCCGCTAATCTCAGCACAGTTCTGAGCCTGAGTTTGCTTCCTTGTAAAATGGGGGGTAGCCTCGATCTCTAAGCTGAAATACCTTCTAGCTTTGACTCCTGTGATCCCTTTGCTGGCCCTGATGCTCTAATCCTGCCCAGCCAAGCATTCTCTTGTGCCTGCCTGATCTCTTTCCCCTACAGGGTCCTGAAAGAGGAGGAAGGGTCACAGATCTGGTAAGAACGGTCACCCTGGGAACTGACCCCTGGGCCACACTGCCCAGCCTCCAGACCTCCCCTTTATATCTCACACAGACAAAATGGCCATTGACACCAGTTTCCGGTTTATTCTGTCATCTGGGTGTGGTTGGAAAACCTGAGAGAGCGTCAGGAAGTGGATTTGGGGTGGAAGGGCCAGGCCCCATTGTAGAGGCCTGTCCTGCTCAGGCTGGGGACCCAATTGCTTCCCCCTCCTCCCTCCACCACACACAGACCTTGGTCCCATGACATGTGGCTTGAGCTAGCCCCCACCAACCCAGAGTGATGGGGATCCCCACAGGCCCAGGGTAAGGGCACCGATGGCTTTGGGGGCCATTCAGTGAGGCTGGACCCCCAGAGGCAGCTTTGGTGTGTGGAGTGGCGAGGTGGGGGCTGGGATATCTCACTCTCTGTCTCCTGAGCAAGCCCAGGAAAAGAGAAGGATTTGGTCCTGGGGAGCATCCCCAACCACCACCAGGCGCAGAAACTCAGGTGGGGGTTCCCCATCTCCATGGGGGAACCCCTGCCTCCTCCCCAGGGAGGCCTGTAGCTTAAAAGGCACGGGGTTATTGGTGGTTGTGGTAGATGGGGGTAGAGCCGGCAGTGAACAGACACACACAGACACACACACTAGACACAAGGATACACATGGAACATGGACCACGGACCACAGACATGACATGGAAAACACAAGACAAGATCTGTTTGGCACAAATCACACTGGAATCGTAAGAGCCTGGGGGTACAGGGGGAGCTTGACCTTCCCCTGGGATCGAGGGGGAGGAGAGGCAGGGCAGAGGTGATGAAGGCCAGCCAGCCAAGCCTCTGCTCTGCTCACAGTGGGGAGGGGACAGGGGAAGCCTGGCTCCCCCGTCGGCCATGGGCCCCAGCCACCCAGGAGCACGGCTGGGGCTCTCGGGGAGAGGCTGGCTGTGGGCCTGTCTCCTGGGCCTCAGGGCTCAGCAGCAGCCCCTACTTCAGTCTGTCTTCCATACTTTGTTGAGAAGTTTTACCACTTCGTCATAGATGATGAAGACGATGGCCACGTCCAAGCAGACCCGGCCCAGACGGGGCACGGTGCCCTTGTAGAAGCTGGGGGCCACAAAAAGAATTCATTAAAAAGCAGCTGGAGGCCAGGAGGGAAAGGGAGGCAGGGGGGCCTCCCTGCCATCCCTGGGATCCCCTCCCCCCCCAGAGGGCACAGACTCGGGCCCCGACTCACGCCTTGAGCCCCTCGTGTTTCATGATCTGGTAGCCACAGTCCCACGTACTCTTGTACTTATGAGCTTCTAAGCCCTGTGAGGGGGAAGAGGGAGGCCTTAGAGACCATTGAGGCCAGGGCCCCCTAGGCTGCATTTGGTGAGCTCAGGTTTGAAAAATATTAGAATCATCGTATTTTCATACACTTTGGAATCCGCCATGTTTCATTTTATGCATTTATCCCTTTTTTTGAGGCAATTGGGGTTAAGTGACTTCCCCAGGGTCACACAGCTAGTGAGTTTCTGAGGCTAAATTTGAACTCAGGACCTCCTGACTCCAGGGCTGATAGTTTCCCCACTGTAGTACCTAGCTGTCCTTGTTCCATGCATTTAGTCTGGTGTTGGGTGTAGAGGAGGTGTTGAGAAGGCTTTGCCAGACAGGGGTCCGTGATACCCACAAAGAGGAGGAAAGTGAGCCCCAGAGAGATCACAGGACCAATGGGGACAGAGCTGGAAGGCTTGGCCACCTAGGCCAAGCCTCCTTTAACAGCTGAGGACACTTGCTCAGGTCCCTCAGGCAGAGAGAGGCAGAAGAGATATCAGAACTCAGGGCTCCTGCCTCCATGCTTTCCCCGAGCACAGACACTGTCAAGAAATGCAGAAATGGGGCAGCTAGGTGGTGCAGTGAATAGAGCACCGGCCCTGGAGTCAGGAGGACCTGAGTTCAAATTTGGCTTTGACACACTTACTAGCTGGGCGACCTTGGACAAGTCACTTAACCCCAACTGCCCTGCTTTCCCCCCTCAAAAAAAAAGGGAAAAAAAAAGAGAAACGCAGGGACAAGGGAAAGACCCTGCACCAGCAGTGTCCCCCCAGCCCAAGCCCAGGCCCTCAATGCCTGGAGGGAAGTGGGCACGCGGCACCTTGGCATGGATGAGATTAAAAGCAGGCACAGCACCTCCCCAGTAACTTGCAGGGGGATGCTGGGTCATCTGCTTCCTCTCTGGGGGTCTCAGTTTCCCCTCCTGAGAAATGAAGCCAAGCCCTGCCCTCCTTCCGCCCCTCTGCCCCTCCATTGGCTCCATTGCCAAGACGGTCTGCCATCTCAGGCACCTCTCCATCTGTCCACTGCTCTCCAGCCCCTGCCCCACTGGCTGAACCCACCTGGCCTCCCTGCCCCTCTCTGGGTAGTGTCCCCCCTTTATAATCCTCATTTTCTACATGGCTTCCATAGCCAACCTCCTCACTCTTCTGCTCCAAAAATTCTAGTGGGTCCTCACCACCTCAACAAGAAATTATTGACCCCTGACTTGGGCATTCAAGGCCTCTCACAACATGGCAGATACCTACCTGGTCAGCCTACTCTCTTCATCTCCTCATTCTCATCCAACCTTGGCTCCCACAGCGGCGATTCCTGGAATCCACCCCACCCGGGGCCCTTGCATGTAGGAAGCAATTCATACATGATGTAATTTAGAGCTGATGGGGACCTCAGAGATCACTTAGGCCCATTTTACAGGTGAGGGAAAAGCCACACGGCATTCAGTAGCTGAAACAGGACTTATCTGTAGGGCCCTGACTTCTAAATCTGGAGAGCTCTGCCTTTACCTGCATCCGGGTTTTAATCACATCCAGTGGTGTGTTTCCAAAGACGCTGGCTGCCCCGGCAATGGCTCCAAAGACCCCAGTCACCACAGGGTTCATGGGCTTGTTGGGGTCATCTCCTGTGGAGCACAAGCAGCCCCACATGAGCCCAGGAGAAGGGCAGGCCTCCAGTAGCGAGCCTGGTGGGCGTCCGGCAAGGTCAGGGGCCTTACCTCGGTACCAGTTTCGGAGGGAGGTCATGACAAAGAATCGGATAGCCTGGTTGGAACCTTGTTTCAGCACAGTGGCAGTGAGGCCCTGGTAGGTGCCCTTCAGACCTGGTGGCACCCAAGCGAAGGTCACTGGATGGACATTCCCCCTCCTCTCCCTTCATCCTCCCCAGGCCTGTGTGAGCTGGGCTTGGGGCTCGGTGTTAGGTGGAGGCCCCTCTACCCCGACTGATCTCACTGCTGGCAGAGCCTGCCCCCGCCTTGGCTCCAGCCCAAATGGCCCACCCTCCAGTAGGGCCCATCAACTATGCCTGAAATATTCCTCCCTTTTACCCATTGGTTCATGCCTTCCTCAGGGGCCCTATGCCTCCAGGAAGCTGGCCCCTACTGCCTCTGTTAACAACCCCACCTCTGCCCCCCAGCCTCTTATAAGGCTCCTGAACTCCCTAGCAAAACCAGGCATCGCTGAGGTCTTAGTCTGCTAAATGTTACCGTCAGCCACCTTTGAACTGTGCACAGCATAGCCACCAGGACGGTTGCCTGACCTTGTAATCAGCCAGGTCCCATCACTCACCCTGTTCCCGGACAATCTCCCTAACGCCATGGAAAAAGCCGCGGTACTTGGGATTGGCGGAACATTGGTCATGGATAAATTTCACCTGCAGGAGACGGAGAATGGGACATGATGCTGGGGTGTTGGGAAGATGGCAAACTGAGGCCGGGGGTGTTTATACCCACCTCCCCTCCCCCCACAGGCCCAGCAGTGCCAAGGGAAAGAGAGGAGGAGGAGGAGCAAACCAGGGCCTGCCCTGGGGGGCAGGGGATGAGACAAATAAAGGGACAGGTGAAAGGTCAGCCGGGGCAGACAAGGTGAACCCAGACACAGGCATGCCAGACATGAGAGAGGAGACATTTGAAGTAGGCTAGAAGAAAGACAACCCCAAGGTCAGGAGGGGCCTTGGTTCAAACCTCTGCCCAGACCCAGGCCCGTCTGACCAAGAGGTCCTCCAAGGCAGAGTAGGCCGGGGGTTCCTTCTCCAAAAAGCTACTTGGACTCCCTCAGTGCCAGGGGGTTTGCCTCTTAAAATGAGCCAGGAAAGGCTTTATAGCCCAAGGGGAAAAGCTGTAATGGTGGAATCTCAGGTACAGGGAGGCTTCTGGGTCCCTGGCAGGTGTGGGCCCCACCTTGATGGTCTCCATGGGGCACACGACCACCACAGCCTCAGCCACGCCGGCCCCTAGCCCGCAAAGCAGCCCTCGAGTACTGTCCAGCCGGCCCTGGGCGTCCCGCATGTGGTTACTGAGAAATTCGAACATCCCAAACCTGGGGGTAGGGGAGGTTAGGAATTAGAGTGCCACGGGCCAGGACTGGGTTCCCATACCCCCAGCTAGCCACCCCCTGCCGCCAGCGACGCCAGCTCCCAGTTTTAGAGCACCTGAAAGTTTACAAAGAACTTATTTCAGGAAGCTGGCATCCCATTGAACAGATAAAGAGACTGAGACTGAGAAAATGAGTGACTGCCCTGGGTTATCAGACAGTGAGGCTGAGTGTTTGATGCCAGTCCTGGGCCCAGGGCCATCCTGGCAGAAGGGAACAAGTAGAGAGAAAAGGGACTTGGCTCTGGATCCCAGACTGAGCCCATTCTGGCTGGCTGACCTTTCTGAGCCTCAGCTCCCACATCTGTAAAATGGGCCAATACAAATGTGTGCTACTGCCTCCTAGGGCCATGGTGGGGAAAACCCTGGGCAAACCTCATAGAGGAAGGGACCCAGCATCTCCCTTCTCCCCTGCCTCGTCCCCTTCCTCAGTCATAGACTCACCTGACTGCCGCCTTGGGAATGGAACCATAGAGAAGAGAACTGAGGCCTCGGTAGAGCCCCAAGACTCCATGGCTGCGAACAGTCTGTTTCACACAATCCCCTGGGGAGGAAGGCACAGATCCAGTCAGCTGGGTAAAGGTGCAGAGGCTGGACCGCTGTGCCCTTTGGCTGCCAGCCCCATCTGCATAATGGATAATTCCCAGTGCCACCCTTATTTCCCCTCCTCACATTGTGGAGCTCAGTTCTTGGTGATCAAGCCTCCTAGCCTCCCCTCCACTCCTGTCCCAAGTCCTGGCCTTCCATGACAGGTGCCTGGGTCCCAGGGCTGGCTCCAGTCCAGCTCCCTCATTTCAGAACTGGGGAAACAGACTCATGGCCTTATCCAAGGTCACCCAGGTTGTATACACCAGAGCCAGGATTTGAACCCAAGTCCTCAGACCCCAGAGTCACTGTTCCTACCACTCTCTTCTCCAAACTACCAATGTCAGATAGCTGCCCAATGTCACCCTGCTGCTCAGGGGCATCAATGGCCCTTTGTTGGCCCTATAAGCAAACAGAGGCTCCTCTGTTTAAGTGCTTCCCAGCCTGGCTCTACCCTTCACCCTTTGAGGCTGTCCCAGTGCCCCAGGGGTGAGCGACCCCCTCCCCCAACAGACTAGGAGCACCCCAAGGACAAGGACCATCAGTTTCTCTTTCTGTGCCTAGTCTAGCAAGGTGCCCACCACTGCATACGCCTCCAACCCTGGCCCTCTCCTCTCTTGGCCTTGTCCTGGCTTTCCTCTGCCCTCAGTTATCTCCCTAAAACATACCCTGCCCTCCCCCCAGTGGTAACAGAGGGAACTCTGGGCCTCTTGTCTCTCCCCTCACCCACTCTCCTTGTTTCTGGCCTAACATCCCCTAATCTGGCTCCCTGCCATCCCATCTCAAAGGTCATTTCCCCTCCCCAAGATGCCTCTATCAGTGCTCTCTACCCTACTCCCTCAATGCCCAACTCCCTGCCCTGGTGCCCCCTCATTCATGCCCAGCTCCCTGCCCTGGCACCCCCCTCCATGGCCAACTCCCTGCCCTGGTGCCCCCTCATTCATGCCCAGCTCCCTGCCCCGTGCCCCCCTCAATGCCCAGCTCCCTGCCCTAGTGCCCCCTCCATGCCCAACTCTCTTCCCCGGTGCCCCCCCTCAATGTCCAGCTCCCTGCCCTGGCACCCTCACCAATGCCTCTATAGCGAGGGGGGTTGGCTTTCTCGTCCAGCTGCAGCTGAGTCTTCACATACTCAGTGGGGAAGGTAATACAGATCTCAATGCCTCCAGCCAAGCCACCTGGGATGGAGTAACACTGTGGTTTGGGGAGGCCCCATGCAGAGCTCCAGCTCTGCTTGGGCAGGGACTGGTTTGCCCTGGGCTGTGCCACTCTAGGCTGGTGAGAGGGGCAAGGCTCAGTCCTGCCAGCTCCTGCCCCCCACCCCCACCCCAGCCAGGGGCACAGCCAGGGGCAGAAGGCTGCTGTGGGTTGGGGTGAAAGTTAAGAACTTTGGATTGGGAATCCTAGGACCTGGGGTTTGATCCCCACTGGGATCCTTAAGTGACCCTAAGGGCCTCAGGGGGAGCCCCTTGGCCAGAAGCTGAAGCTTCCTTGGCTACAAAAGGTGGGGGTGGGGCTGGATGAGGCCAGACCAGGCCAGGCCAACTGCCTCCTTCTACCTTCCATCCCATCCCCTTCCCACCCCCCAACAAAAGGCCCTCTATCAGCTCAGGGTGGTCTCAAGACAATGTTAGCCAAACTCCCCTCCTCTCAAGCTCAGAGGACAGCGCTAGGGCCCAGAGCTAGGGCTCAGAGTGAGTGTGGCGCTTAGGCCCGATCCCCAGGGACACACCCCCTCCTATTGGGGATCTGCCAAACCCCTCCCCCAACCCCACGCCTGGGGAGACATGACTCAGCAAAGGCATGGGGAGAGCTGGCCCCCAGCCATTCCACAGATGGGGACCAGAGAGCCAAAGATTTCAAAGATCCAACCCTCTCATTCTACAGAGGGGAAAACCGAGGCTCAAGAGGGGGCAAGGGACTGGCCCAAGGCCCAGCAGGCAGAGCACACATTAAAACCCAGCACCCTAACTACACCCCTGACCAGTCTCTGGACCTTACTGAGAGCCCCTCCCCGCCAAGTCCATGACTGGACTCCGCAGTTCTGCTCTCTGCTTGACCAAAGGGCTGACGTTCTGTGGGAGAAGGGTAGTCTCTGGAACCTGGAGTTCACTTGCAGACTGAACTGTCTCAGTTTCCCCCCTCACCTGAAGTCTGACCCCTGGAGGGAGGGGAAAGGAGGGGACATCTTAGCCAGGACTTTGCCCACGTAAGTGCCTGAGCCTGGACCAAGTTAGGGTACAGACCAAATGCCCCAGGATATCTCCTTTGGAAGGAACCCAGGGGCCCAGGTTCCAAGCCAAAGCTCCTCCCCACCACCCACCCTCCCTCTCCACTATGCTTCTAGAATTTCGGTAAGGAAGATGGTAGCGATGACCCAACGGACAGACCATGGAGTTAGTCACATGATCCTAGTTTGGGGGCTCAGGTCTCCAAGGCCACTTTCTTCATTCTACAGATAAGGAAGCTAAGGCTTGGGGAGTGGAAAGGTCTGGCCGTAGGCTTCCACTGGTAGTAAGGTAGCTTCAGAAATAGGATTTGTGGCCAGGTTCTCTGACTCTCCAGCTAAGATTCCTTCCCCTGTCCCAGGCTGCTCCTGCTCATTCTACAGGGGAAACTGAGGCCTGAGAGGAGATGTCCCTGGCTCTAGGAATAAGTGGCAGACCCAGGATTGGAAATGCAAGCTTCTGGACCTTCCACCCATGCACCGAGATCCGGGGGGGGACAGGGCACCCCCAGGACCGCAGCACAGGCACCTCCACCTGACCAGGGAAGCAAACAAAGCCCGTTCCCCATGCAATCCTGCAGACACCCCTCTTCCCCCCCCCCGAGGCCGGGATCCCCCAGGACGAGGTAAGACAGGGCAGGAGCTGAAGGGAGCCCAGGGGGAAGGAGGAAGGAGTGCAGGGGTGAGCAGAAGGAGGCACCCGGCTCCATCCCCAAGCAATCCTACAGACCCTCCCCCACCCCGGGAAGACCAGGGTCCCCCAGGTCCAGGTAAGACAGGACAAGGACCAAAGGGAATCCCGGGGGAAGGCACCCAGCCCCTTCGCCATGCATTCCTACAGACCCTCCCCCACCCCGGGGAGGCCGGGGTCCCCCAGGACGAGGCAGGGTAGGGCAGAAGCCGAGGGGAGCCCCGGGGGAAGGAGGCCTTCATCTCACTGGAGAGAAGGGTTGGATGGGCAGTAGAACTTCCGGGGGGAGAAGCCCTTCCTCTGGGCCCCAGCTCCGCCCCCCTGGGGAGAAGGGGCGACGAGTCCTCAAGCCCGGAAGCGGCCAGCGGCAGGGGGCTGGCGACGATGGCGGCGGCGTGCTCACCTGCCAGGATGGCCTTGCCGGGGTGCGTGAGCTTGGCTTTGCCGGCTGGGGCGGCGGCGGCCAGCGAGCGGCCGGGGGCTGGGGCGGAGGCCATAGTCACGATCGCGGACCTCCCGGACTCCGAGCTGCCTCTTGGCTCGGCGTTCGGTGCTCCCGGGGCCCGCGGCAGGCGGACAGGCCGACTGGATGGACTAGGGGCGGCGGCAGCGGCGGGTTCTGGGGGGCGGGGGGCGGGGTCTCGGCGTCAGGACCTCACCCCGCCCCCTCCCGCCCCCCGCCTGAGGTCGGACGGCTCCCGCTCCGCCCCGCCGCCTGACCCAGGCTCCTCCCCGTCCCGCCCTCCGGACTCCGGGTCCGAGGCGTCTCCTCCCCCACCCTCGGGCCCCTTGGCCGGCCTCGGGGCGGAGGGAGAGGCGGGCAATCTCCCGGCGCTGCGAACGCCGGGCAGCCCCGGCGATGGTGGGGGAGGATGCTGCTGCTGCCGGCCTGGCGGGGCTTTGGGTCTCGTTTTCAGCTGTTAGCTGAGCCCCCATTTCTCCCGGCCCCCCAGGCTGAAAGCAGCACCCCACTGCCCTCATTCCTGTCTCTGCTCCTCCCCAGGCCGTCACGTCCGCAGAAAGAGACAAAAAATTCCAGGTTTCAGGGCTACTGTCTGCCACAAACTAGAATCTGGGTAATCTTAGACAAGTAAGTTCCTTTCCCTCCGTGGGCCTCGGTTTCCCCTTCTGTCTAATCTGGGCCTTGACTAGCTCGGACACTCTCTGATCTAAGGTTCCTCCCAACTCAGTCTGTTTTCCAGCTCTGATATTCTCGGTTCTAAGGCCCTCTCTGAGCTCTGACATTCCATACTGTTATAAGGGCTTTTCCTTTGGGCCTGGGGTTGTCAGGGGAACCTGAGCTGGACCTTAGGTTGGGCTTGAATGACCAAGGAAGGTAAAACATAGGCAAACCGCCATGATCTAGGCACACAGGGGTGATCCCTTTTCTAGACTTACCTTCAGGTCATTCTCAGGGTTTTTTCCATCTTCATATCAGTCTCTGACCTCTTCCCCATCCCCAGGCCTTTGCTAGGAACCGTTCCACAGACTTTCACTTTTCTTTTGCTTGCCCTCTCCCCTCACCAGGCTCCTTCTCTCTGCCCAGCTCTACCCCTCCTGCTCCCCTCTTATTTATCTCCCTCTGACTCCCTCTCTCCTTCTGGGGCTCCACTGTGTTCTGACCAAGGCCTCCCTTCTGGGTCCCAGAATCCCAGGGGTCCCTGAGTATCCCGAGTCCATAATGTACCTCAACCAGAATTCCCAAGGATTTCCCCCACACCTGACAAACGAGGGATCTCTACTTCGTCACTCCCCTTTGGGACAGTGTCTGTTCTGGGGTTCCTCACACCAGCCCGATACCTCCCTCCAGCCACTATCTTGAGCCCCACCTTCCAGCGCCAAGCTGTCTTCCAGGTGACTTTTAATTGCTTCAGCACCTTTTCCTGCTCTCCATTTTTAAAGCCTGGCTCTCCCCATCTCCATCCCACTCTGCTCAGCATCAGAGATGCTGCATTTCTGAGCTGGGTGGATCAGAACCCTCCTTAAGCCAGCTGGGGGCCTCGGGGCTCTCCATGTGGCAGTGATGGGGTACAGGCTCTGGAAACCCCCTTGAACTCTGACTGAATCTTCCCATTTGATGAGGCCATAAGCCTGTCATTGTGGCTTGGCCCAACTAGCCCTCCATTGTCCAGCTACTTCCCACCCTTGACCCTCCCAAAAGATCTGTACCCAAATCGGTGGCTTAGCCCTCCATTGTCTGTCATCTCCAGGTAGCCTCCGGAAACTCCTCACCCTTAATCACTCATTACTGGAGTCTGACCTCATCTGACTCCTCCTGAAGACCCTCCCCAAACTCCTCCTCTAGATCACAGATTCCTCCCACCAACCTTTTTGTATATAAGACCCATCTTGCCTCCATGAAGACGCTGAGAATTATCTAGCACAGACTCACTCTGTGTGACATTGTTCTGGCCTCCTTGTCCAATACAAGTGTCACAGATACTGAGGCTCCTTCAGAGTCTATCCATTATGGCAAACCTTTAATAAACATTGCTTTACTTCAGCTGAGAGAAAGCTTGAGTGAATTCATTCGGCAGGACCCGGCTGGTATTTTGGGGTGCTGGTACCCCTAGCCCCTAAACCTCAACAGGAATACCAAATGGAGTGAAGCTGGAGATGAGACAGGCAGCTCAGCCCTCCCTGGGAGTTGGGGTTACCTCCCTGCCCCACACAGCCCGCTCCCCCACTGGACCTCCTGGTTTCCAGTCTGGTCCTCTTCCCTCAGCCTCCCACATCCCCATCTGTCTCTCTCCAGTCTGCCCACATGGCTGCTAAACTCCAGGCCTGACCATGTCACCCAGGTCAGAAGCCACAGGGAATTCTCATTATTCCTAGGATCAAATACAGACTCTTCTGGTTAGCATTAAAACCCTTCACGATCCGGCAGCAGGAGGTTCAGCAACGTTCAGTTCCAACCCTGCAGACCTGTTTGCTGTTTATACCTATATTCTAATCTCCGTGCATTTGCACAGGCCACCTCCTATGCCTGGAACGCAGTCCTTCCCATCTCTTCCGAGAACCCTCAGCTCCGATGCTCCCTCCTGCCAGGCTCCTATCAGCTGGAGCATCTGGGGCTCTGACAATTACACTGTATCTACTTGGGATATGCATTGTATTCACCCATCAGCTACTTGTTTTCTCTCTAGACAATGTTCAACTGGGAGGACAGTTTTCTGTGTGTGTTCACACCCACAGTTTTAGGGCAAAGCTCCTCTGGGGCTGGTGGAATTGAAGCCCCTTTATTCTTCCTCCAGGCCACGTGACTCCTCCTGAGTCCGCCCAGTGGCCAGGGAGGGGCAGCCATGGGGGGGGGGGGGTGAGACACAGGAGTTGGGGTTAGGAGGACCTGTCTGAATTCTGCCTCAGACACTTAGAAGCTGTGTGCCCATGATCGCCATGGTGAGGCTCATCCATACAGGACCGCTGCATGAGATAATATCCACGAAGTGCTATAGAGATGCTAAGGTCTGATGGTTTCTATGTTTATGCCAAACTCGGTCACACCCAAGAAGGAGGGAATGAATGTTCCTTGCTGGCTCAGCCCCTGCCCACGGTTGGAGGGCGAGGAGGTCCAACCTCCCTGCTATCTCAGAAGAATTCCATGGTCCGAAAAAGTGGGCTCCAGCTCTCCTGCCAAGTTGGCCTGTGTGTACGTGTGTGACGAAGCATGTGTATCTGGCAGGAGTTACAGGCTGCATGGCCGTGTGTGAGCACATGTATGCATGTAGTGCCAGAATTATGGACTGCACAATTCCATGTGGGCCTGAGTGTATGTAAGGGATCACTGCATTTCCACACCAACTCACTGTGCAGTCCAGGCCCACCCAGCCCATTCAGCATCACTGAATCTAGAGTCTAAAGTTGGCCTAACACCCTCATCTGAGGTTTAGAGTGTCACAGAGGAATCACTTGCCAAAAGCTAGAGCAGAAGCAGCAGAGGTCAAATCTGAACCCAGACCTTTGGATTTTAAACCTGGTGGCTGGGAGGGAGGGGACCAGAGAGCCCTGACCTGAAGCCTAGAGAGCTACTGCCTTTGAGTCTGGCACAAATTCACAAGAGTTAAAGTCTGGGCCACCACAGTGGGGCACTCTCACCAGAACAGCTGTGTGACCTTGGTAACTTGCCCTCTTGGAAACTCAGTTTTCTAACTTGTAAAAGGAGTCCTGGGCTATCAGAGTCCCCCTTTCCCATGATCTCTTATCAGGGCAGAGGCAGGAATGGGTACTTTCAGCGTCTGCATCAGCCAGGGCCACCTGCCTCCTAAAGCAGGCCTTGTAGCCCACAGGAGTGCTAAGGATCCCTTGGTCCATGCTCATTTGGCAGGTGGAGGGTGAGGGTCGGTCTGCCATGAAAGGTGTAGGAAGCACTGGAGCGCCATCCCTCCTACTGAGCCTGTCAGGCTGTTGGATGCCCAGACCCCTGAGGACTGCCCCATGCCAGGCTGGGGGACCTTCTTTGCTGCTCCTACCTCCATCCCTTCTACTGGCTCACCCCACCCAGACAGAGGTCACCCTTATGCAAGACGTAGAACAATCTTTTCATAAGGGTAACTGAGGCCTGATCTTGGCTCAACTTTCAGTTTGTGGCAGCTTCAAAGGAGCTGAAAGGAACTGAACATTCTGCTTTGTAAGACTCCCAGGTAGTAAGGAGCAACAAGTAGGATTTGAACACAACACTCTGCCCCTTGGGTTATGATGCTTCCCACATGGAAAGGGCCAGGGGCTTCCCCCAGAGGCCACAACAAGGACATCGGAGGGAATCAAATGTGGTGTGTTCTCAGTGCCCTCTGGGGCACGAGCGCATGGCAGGGCAGAGGGCCCATGGGCCAGACTTCCAACAGGACCTGCACTAATTCTCTCTGGGATGCAGGCCAAGGACCACTGGACCTCTATCTGCCTGGCAGGCCACTTTCCCAGCTCCAGTGAGCTTGGCTAATGGGGAACCCAGCTTCTGAGGGTGGCTGCCCTCAGGCTGGTCTGAGTTTCTGCTGATGCCCACATGAGAGACCTACAGACAGAGAATGTGTGTGAACTGAGGCTCTCCTTAGGATATTGGAAATGGCTAAGAATCCATCCCTCCAACAGCAGCAGCAACTGAAGGACTGCTGGAATGCAAGCGGGCCATCTCCTACCCTGCCTCCTTCTCGGCAGAGGTAGGGGAATGCAGAGTTGGTGATTCATAGCAGACTTTTTTTTGCTTTTTGGAGGGGGGAAGGGCAGGGCAGTTGGGGTTAAGTGACTTGCCCAAGGTTATACCACTAGTAAGTGTTAAGCGTCTGAGGCTGGATTTGAACTCAGGTCCTCCTGACTCCAGTGAGGGTGCTTGCACCACCTAGCTGCCTCCCATATCGGGCTTTTACAGATCAGGCTGGCTGATCTTGCAGAACTTTCTCTCTTTCCCTTTTTTCATCTTCATTATTGAGGGATGGCTCTCTGGCCAGGGGAAGAGAGGAGAGAGATAGAGAAATGAAGGTGCAAAGTCTCTACCCTCACACAAGCACTTCTATTGGAAGTTGACAGTCCCCAGAGGCCCAAGGTCTTAAGATATGGAGCCTGAAGGGGCCTAACAGCCTGTCTAACATAAGCCTGTCACCTACGGCTGGGGACACTCAAGCCAGCTCTCCCAGAGTGCCTCTGGTTGGCTACACTGGGTTCTGGGGCCGCCTGGAAGCCTCGAGCCTCTGTGAGAGGTCTCCGGGATGAGGGAACAGTGGAAATACTGGAAGGAGTCCAGGGCGCTGCCTCCCTTCATGACCTTGGTGAACCAGTCACCTTCCAAGTAAATTCTCCCATCTTGAAAATAGGGAGAACAAGCTGAACTCTGCTCTCTTCCTGTCCACGGGGCCCAGATCAGGCCAGGGATGAGAAAGCACTTTGTTCTTTGGAACAAAGTTTGGAACAAACGAACTTTCTTTTAAGCTGTTCGCCAAATGAGCATTTAAAAAAAGGAAAAGAAAAAAAAAATCAAAATCCAGTGCCATGGAAGCTGCTGTGAGAGTGATTTTCTGGCACCAAAAGGGGCCTTAAGAGAATTACCATGTCACAGGTGGAGCAGAGGAGAGGGGGGAGTGGGTGGCAGAGGTGCCGCCGGGCAGCCTGGCCTGGCAGACCAGCGGGAGGGGCCGCTGTACCCAGCCGGCTTCCTGTGTCGCCCTTCCTCGCTCTGGGCCTGCTGGGCCTCGGGTCTCGCTCAGAGGCCACCCCGAATGTGAGAGGCAGGCCGTCTCCCTGACAGCCCTGGGGAGGCCTTTCTCTGCACAGCCCACGGCCTTCCTACTGTTACACACTCCAGTGCCCTCCCCCTCCCCATTCTGGGTCTGCCACCTCTCCCAGGAAGCCCTCTTAGACTCCTCAGAGCACTTGGTCTGCTCCTTCCATATGCACTGAAGATCACAGACTGTAGACTTGGAGCTCTTGTACAGGTGAAGAGGCCCAGAAAGGGGATGCCAGAGGCCTTGAACTCAATCCTGCAGAGACCCAGGGCTTGGTCTTTCAGTCCTGTGGGCCTGGCTGGGATCCCGGCTTTGTACCTCTCTCAGTCCCCACACAAGGGCCGTTTGAGCCATCCTGGTCACCCATCCACCCCTGTCATTCTGCGCCCACTCTGGGGCACCAGGGAGACCTGCAGGAGCCAGGCAGGTCAAGTCTAGGCTTCCAGCCCCACTGACTCCTGCAAGAGTCTATGCAGAACACCGGACCAACAGAGCTGCCAACACCCTAAGTTATTTGGGGCTGGCATCTGCTAGCCCCTGGACACAGTACGATCTCCCTGGGGGACCAGAAGATGGGGAGGAGCTGACACCACAGTGTCACCCTGCAGCCTATGGGACAATGGACGGGCCAGCTCCATTTCTCTGGTTTGTGATGGACTTCAGTGGGAGACCACCTTGTAACAAGGCAGGTCCCCACTCTTCTCAGGACCTGTCTTAGTGGTGAAAGGCCAACAAGGCAGGCCTTGCCAAGAGCCTGGTGATGGTCTGGTGGGCCCGCCTTGGCAGCAGGCAGCAGCCTTGTCCCAAGGGAGGAGTCAGGCAGTGGAAGGAAGCAAGGGGCATCAGCCTGCCTGGCCTGGCTTGCCCACCGGGCCTCCTAGCACAGATACCACACCGTCCGGCTTAGATATAACAGGCTTTAATATTCATGATTAGCACAAGATTCATAACCATAAATTATACACTTCTCTATTTCCAAGACATCCAATGTTAATGGTATATGTGTGTTTGAAGAGGGCCACACCGTAACAACCCTGCTGGCACCTGACTGTTGCAGTGACCCAGGACAGAGGTGGCCTGTGGGCTCATGGGGAGTCACAGACATGCCTCCAGTCTCCCACAAGCAGCTGGGCTCTTCTAGATAGTCCCCTCCAGAAAACACAATGTGCTCATCCCATGACACAGCTACACAAGCACCTCTCCTGAGCCCTGGGAAGTCTCTCAGAGGCCCCGAGGGCCCCCTCCAGGACTCTCTCACCCACCAGGCCTAGGCTTGGCACCCCCAGGCAATCACACATGATACCAAAGCCGAGAAAGAGCAAAGGCAGATAAGGCAGTGAGTTTCCCAATGAGTTCTGAGCCCATCAGTTGGGCATGTGGCTCCGTGCCCATGGAGCTGCCACCACAGCAGCCCCCACTTCCCAGGGGCCTAGCACTCTGAGGTGGGAAAAGGCTGCTGGTCTTCCCACTATGGCTATGTTGGTGAGGTCCCTGAAAATCAGGGACCAGGCAGCAAAACGGTCTGAGGCCTGGGGAGGGGTCCCTGGTCAGAGGCGGAGCCTCAAGGGCGTTAGCAAAATAAATAAGCACCAGGGCCCTTCGGAGAGCTCCCTGTGGGTCAGAAGGCAGCTGGCCAGGGCGGATCCCGAACACACCTCAGAGAAGGCCCCAGGAGCACCTTTTACATGTTGAAACTGTAAACAGGTGCCTGGCTGAAGCCTGGAGCTGTGTATCCATAGGAAAAATTGGTTTGAGAAGGTCCAGAAGTGGGGCCTGCTGTCAGCATCAGCTGCTGGCCTGGAAGAAAAAGGGAAGGTGGGGGGTTCTAGGAATTCCCGGGGCGGCCCTGAAGCAGAGCCTGTCAGGTTTGGCCAGGGCCCCGGAATGCCTCTCAATGGTGGCTTTAGCAGCCCTGGGGGGAAAGGGGTTTCTGTATAGCCTGGAGGCTCTAGAGGAGCCCCCCAGCAGCCGTGGCATCTGGCTGGCAGAGCTGCTGCCAAACCAGCCTGGTCTCAATAGACATGTTAAGCCACTGTGAAAGCTGGTACTTGGAAGCTAAGGGCCAGAGGGGATGCCTGCCAAGCCCCAGCTGTCCTGGGACAAGAGCTGCCTTCTTGCAATCAAACCTGGTACTGGGAATGTGGCACTTACTTAGCCGAATCACCTGTGTATCACTCATGCCCATCAAAATCTAAAAAAACCAGATTCACATTTAATTGACACTTGTAGACATGTGTCCCCCCCACCCCCACCCTCCCGGTCACATGCTCCGTGCACACACTCGCCTGTTAAGGCATTGGTTAGCATGTCCCAGGCAGGGTCTGTAAGGGGAAGCTGCAGGCCAGCCAGGAGAGACAGGGCTCTGGCAATAGGCCTTGACACTGCCCGACAGGGATCCAGCAGGCCCTTCAGGGAAGCATTAGTCAAAACTACGGGGCAGGCTGCACTGGCCAGCCCATGTAGGCATCAGGCCATCGGCCGGCAGCAAGCTCACACATGCCCTGGATAACCTCACTTGCTTCTCCCTTCCTCTACCGTCAGGACCCAACCACCACCATCCACCCTCTTGTCCTCATCTGAGAGCATCCAGAAGCATCCGGGACTGAGAGGCACAAAGCAAGCATTCAAACTGCCTTCTAAAACCAGGGGTACTCTGTGCCAGGGAAGCCTCCTCATGCCATCCCACCAGCCTCCACCACACATACCGAAAACGATGGGTGTGGGCTCCATGCCCTCCTCGACCCTCCTCAGGCTCTCAGAAGCAGCCAGCTTATCCACCTGGGTGGTAAGAGACAAGGACCAGGGTGAGGGTACTGCAGGGCCAGCACCTCCGGGCAGTGCCCGGCCATGGCCCCGGCAGCCCTACTGTCAAAGGTTTCCTACCGAGAGCCTCAGGCGGGAGGCCCATCTAAGTCAGCTCTGCTCCCAGGCAGGAAGCCTCAGAGTCTGCACAGCCCCACACTGGGATGCAATCAAGAGGCCACTTTCTGGGACTTGGCAGCTGGCTGGGTTTTCACTTCCATGGCTATTTAAGCCCAGGTTTTAGCACACTACTTTCACAGCTCTCAAGGCCATGGGTGCCAGGATGCCCCTCGGCAATCAGGACAGATAGGAAGAGTCTGAGGATCAGACCATAAGCATGCCCAGGAGGCACAGGGATGCTTACAAGGATCCAGATAATGCCTCTCTGACCATCAGGTCTTCCGGACAGAAGACCAACAGAATTGGCTCAAGGGAGTGAGTGCCCTCCCTTGGGAGCTCCCCTGTGCTGCACTCCTAACCTAGACTGCCACCACAGGGCCAGGATGTCCTCACTGGGCATTCCCTCCCTATAGAGAGAGTCCTTCTAGGCCTTGGAAGGCCACTATGACCTCAAACCAACGGTCTGGGGGGCATCCTATGCACATTAGGGCCAGGCCCAGCTGCTCTGCCCTTAGCTGGGGGCAGTCTAGACTCCCACTCCACAATGGCACAGAAGTCATCTCTGTGCCCCCAAAGGCCAAGGAAGACCCTGGTCCCCCCTCCACTTTCCAAGCATCTAACAAAAGCCATTTGGTCACCTTAAGGTTGCCTTTCGAGACTCCTGCCTGCTGCCTGCTCCCAGGCTCAGGAGCTCCCAGACCCTGCTTCCAGGACGGCCCTGATATTCTACCTGGTGGAGAGAACATTCCAGCTCAGGGGTGGGAGCACTGACAGCTGTTTGAGGACAAGCTGACTCCTTAGTCGCCAATGGAGTTTCACAAAATGTCTCTGTGAGGGTAGTGGGCATGGGCTGGCATGGTCACATGGACGAGGAAAGGAGAGAACGGGATGAGACCACCAGTGCCCTGGCTGTCTAGGGCCCAGTGTGAAGAGCTCTGGGGAAGCCTGTCCAAACCCACAGCTCTCTGGGGGCTCAGAGGGAGCCCACGGCGTCTGGGCCACGACTAGAATGAGGCTACCTGGCTAATGAATTAGACAGCCAGCATTCAAACCCTATCTTCCTGGTGCTGCAGCATCTCCTGTCTACATCTACATCCATGTCCCCAGAGCTCAGCACCAACTGGCAGAGGAGCCTGGTACCCTTCTAGCCAATGAGAGGAGGGGCCTGGCCTGCTCTCTGCGGCTCCCTGGTGGCAGGGCTGGGGAAGCCTCCAGTCAAGTACAGGGCAGTCCCTCATTGCCTCTTCCTTAGGTCTCCTTCCTTCCCCAAAGCTCCCTCCCCTCTGCCCGACCAGCCCCAAGGTTAAAAACAGGCCAAAGAAGCAGTCTGCTTTCTGCACGGGGAGGCCCAACCCCAATGGCCAGATTCCAACCAGGGTCATCCCCGTTCCCACGTGGCAGGGCTTGTTCTGGGACAGTTTTCCTGGAAGCCTAATGACTCTAAGGAAGTTTGGGCCCAGCTCTGCTCAGGGAGAACAGAGCCTGGGGCCAGCTGAGTGAGGCAGTCACACCGCATGGCTTCGCAAGCGGTGCCACTCACTGGGGCAGCCCAATTCACCTGACCCGGGGTCAGCTAGGAGGGTAGTAGAGTTCAACAAGGGTGGGCCCTGCTGGCGTCATGCTAGCAGCTGCATTTTAGCCAATAAAGACAGTATCATTTTTATAAATTCACGAGGCCTCGACAAGCTTCTTGGGAGCACGGGGATGCCCAGCCCCACCCAGGCTCTGAAGGCCCTGAGCGGCAGGGGCCATGTGCCTGGCAGAAGGCAGCAGCGGCAGGATGGCCACAGAGGCAGCTATGGTAGGATGGCGGGTCCCCAAGGGGCAGGGTCCACAGCCACTCAGTTCCCAGCACTGGCTGGGGAAGCAACCGGCAGAGAAGCAGATAGGCTGAGGAGCTTCAGGCCTTGCTGTTGAAGCATTCATGCCTTAAGCTTCCATTTCATGTTCTTGAAAAGAGTGACCAGTAAATCCCCCAAAAGCCAGATTTCTTTTATGTTACAGACACTTAGGAGACAGGAGAGATACAACATTCCATGTAAGCCCCATCTCCAAGGATTAATCCCCACACACACAGTGTGGCCTGAGCAGGGCCTGCCTCCCCAGCCCCGGGAAAGGTGACTCCGCAAATCCAACCAAACCCAAGGGTGAACATGGGTCCAATGTGTCATTTCCAGCCCCACCCGCCTCTCTGCAATATTGAGTCTTTGTGGGAACGAGCTTGGGCCCGCTATAGAAGAGACAGGGGCGGCAGCCATAGATCACAGAGCATATGGGGCAATGGGAAAGGCCCAGAGATGGGGACCAGGGTTCGAAATCAGCTGCAGACATCAGCTGCCCCCTGCTATGAAGCCCTTCACTCTAAGCAGCACTGCACCTCATCTGTAACCTGCCACATGTCTCCTAAGGCTAGTGTGTGAGGAAAGTGTGTGACCTGAAGCAGGTCCCCCTGCCTTCGCCAGCCTGCTAGGTGAGGAGGATCCCATCAACCAGCCTCTGCACTTCAAAGATGTGGACACTGGGGGCTTCTCAACGTCACTGATGGGACAGGCAGTGGAGCCCCAGTGCCTCTGGAGCTCTTCCCAGCAGGCCCCACCCCCAGCATGGGCCGGCAGAGCTGCGTGAGACCGTCAGCAGGAGCAGTCATCCTGAGTGCTTTGCTGGAGGGCTGGTGCCTGGCATTGGGGAGGGGCTGAGTTAAGGGGCCTTGTGTGCCCAGGGATCCTTTGAAATGAGAAGTGGCCACAATCATGACTGAATAGCTCAATCTGCTTCTTTCTAGAACAGCTTGGCCTCAGGAACATCAACCCAAAATGCACCTGTATACACCCACACCTGGACAGGGTCTCACACACTCATACCCACACAGAAGCTCACACACTCACATCCACACAGGTTCTCACACCCATACCTACACAGGGTCTCTCACACTCACACAGGGTCTCACAGGCTCACACCCACACAGGGTCTCACACCCACACCCACACAGGGTATCTCAGACCCACACCCACACAGGGTCTCACAGGCTCACACCCACACAGAGTTTCACAGGCTCACACCCACACAGGGTCTCTCACACCCACACAAGGTCTCACAGGCTCATACTCACACCCACACAGGGTCTCACACCTACACCCACACAGGGTATCTCATACTCACATAGGGTCTCTCACACCCACACAGGGTCTCACACACTCACATCCACACAGGTTCTCACACCCACACAGGGTATCTCAGACCCACACTCACACAGGCTCTTTCAAGTTCTATTTTGGTCTCTGGTTCTAGAATATCCGGGCAATTCTCCCTGAGAATTTCTTGAAAGATGCTTTCTAAGTTCTGTTTTTGATCATGGCTTTCTGGTAGTCCAATAATTTTTAAGTTGTCT
>CM053587.1:348854557-348892830 GCA_028646515.1 Pseudochirops corinnae
GAGAGACCTTAATAAACTTTTCTGTTTGGACCTCAGAGCTGTGACTCTTCTGTTCCTGAAAGGTACGCTAGCGTCAGTGAGTTGTGTGTGAAACTGGTTGCCTCTGCTGGTAAGTTAGGGCACTCTAAGAGAGAACCCTGACAGCGGGGCAGCCTGTGCTGCACGTACAAAGGACATCAATCATGCTGAATTCTTGTTTCCTCGGAAGGCCTGAAGGCTGCTGTGCATATCATGAAGTTGGGAGGAGGGACAGTAGCGGCCAATATCCTACTCTGCTCCAACCCTGCCTCTGCTAACCAGTGAAGAACCTGGAGGGCATTGGGAGTGGGTATGACCCATCTCTTCAAGGTCTGGGGAATTAAGACTAGCCCATGTGGCCCTGAACAACCCCCTGGAGGCCAGAGAGTCAGCTGAGAGGCATACTTACTTTGGTAAGATATTCCCTCATAACCTGGATAAAGTAGGGCATGGCAAAGTCCAGGATGCTGTGCCTCCAGGAGAGCTCGAGGACCACATCAGGGTGCAGCAGGTCATAGCAGGTGAAGAGGGACGCAGCAAAGCACTCCCGCTTGCCTTCCTCCAGGAACCACTGCAGCAGGCCCTCAGCTAACTCGGCATCTCGGGACTCGGCTGCATACTGCATGGCATCCTGCAAAGGGACAGCTGGTGAGGAGGGTGACCCCGACAGCATGCACAGTGGAGGAGCACCAATGGGACCTCCTGAAAGCACATCAAAGAGAGCCTTGACAGCAGCTTTCAAGAAATCATCAAGGAAAACTGCCCCGGTGTCTTAGGTCCAGAGGGTGAGACAGAAATGGAAAGGATCCACCAATAACTTCCTGAAAGAGACCCCAAAATGAAAACTCCCAGGAAAATTATGGCCCAACTCCAGAGCTTCCAGGGCAAAGAAAAACTATTTCAAGCAGCCAGGAAGAAACAGCTCAAGTATCGTGGAGCCACAGTCAGGATCATACAAGATTCAGCAACTTCTACATTAAAGGAGACGAAGTCTTGGAACGATATCCCAGAAGGCAGAGGAGCTAGGACTGCCACCAAGAATGACCTACCTAGCAAAATGCAGTGTAATCCTTACGGGGGAAAAATGGACAGATAATGAAGCAGAGGACTTTCCAGTAGTCCTGATGAAAAGATCAAAGCTGAATAAAAAGTCTCACAGTCAAACACAAGGCTCAAGAAAAGCACGAAAAGGTAAACATGAAAGAGAAATGATAACGGTCTCAATGAGGTTAAACTGTTTATACTCCTATGTGGGAAGATGATACTTGTGACTCCTAAGAACTTTATTGTTATTAGGGCAGTTAAAAGGAACTGACATAGACAGAGGGCAGGGGTATGAGTCCATTACGTTGGGATAATCTAAAAAAAAGAAGGGGTGAGAAAGAGGGATGCGTGAGGGGAAGGGGGAAGAGAGGCAGAATCGGGAAAAGAGGCTTGCAAGGAAGACCTTTTATACTGGAAGGAAAAATGGGAGGGGGCAATGTAACTTGCCCTGTATGGAAATAGGAGAAGCAGAAGGGGATAATAAAGGGGAGGAGAGATGAAGGGAAACAGTTGTTAGAAGCAAAATGGGTTTTTGAAGAGGGAAAGAACAACAAGAGAGAAGAAGAAACAGAAGGAAGTGGGATGGAGGGTAATGCACAGCTAGTAATCATAACTGTGAATGTGAACAGCTTGAACTCACCCATAAAATGGAAGCAGAGAGACCAACAATATGTTATTTACAGGAGACACACCTGGAACCCAGAGACCATAAAATAAAGGGCTGGCGCGGAGCCTGTTATGCTGCAGCTGAAGTGAAGAGGGAAGGAGGGGCAAAAGCAAACAGATCTATTAAAAAGGATAATCGGGGAAACTATGTTTTGCTAAAAGGTACCACAGACAATGAAGCAATATCAAAAAAATTTAAAGCAAGTTCTCAAGTACATAGGGAACTGAGTCAACTGTATAAAAATAAGAGTCATTCTCCAATTGATAAATGTCCAAGGGATACGGACAGGAAGCTTTCAGAAGAAAGCCAAGCCATTTACAGTTATATGAAATAATGCTCTAAATCACCAGTGATTAAAGAAATGCAAATGAAAAGAACCTCACACCCATCAAAAATGACAAATGCTAGAGGAGGGGATTGGGAAAACAGGAACACTAATGCACTGCTGGTGAACTGGTGAGCTGATCCAACCTTTCTGGAGAACAATCAGGAACCAGGCCCAAAGGGCTATAAAACCACGCATACCCTCTGAACCAGCCATACCATTACTATACTCCAAAGAAATCAAAGAATAAGGAAAAGGACTGATATGCACAAAAATATTTACAGCAGCTCTTTTTGTGGTGGCCAAGAACCGGAAATTGAGGGCATGCCCATCACTTGGCGAATGGCTGAACCAGTTGTGGTGCATGAATGTAAGGGAATACTACTGTGCTATAAGAAATGAGGAGCAGGTGGACTTCAGAAAAACCTAGAAAGACTTAGATGAACTGATGCTGAGTGAAGTGAACAGAACCAGGAGAACATTGCGCACAGTAACGGCAACACTGTGTGATGATCAACCCTGACAGACTTGGCTCTTCTCAACAATGTAATGATCTGAGACAATTCCAAAGGACTCAAGATGAAAATGCCATCCACATCCAGAGAGAGATTTACAGAGTCTGAATGCAGACTGAAAGACCATTTGCTCTCTCTTTTTTGTTTTGTTCTGTTTCTTCTTTCTTATGGTTCATTCCATTGGTTAGAATTCTTCTTTACAACATGACTAATGTGAAAATACGTTTAATATGCATGTCTACGTAGAGCCTAGATCAGACGTCACACCATCTTGAGGTGGGGGTTAAGAAAGGGAGGGGGAGAAAATTTAAAACTCAAAAGCTTGTGGAAGTGAATATTGTAAACTAAAAATAAATAATAAAAATTGTAAAAACAAACAAAAAAGAAATGCTAAGTAGGATGATTCCCCAAAACAAAACATGGCAAGAATGATGGAACGTAAAATGAAAAGAAAGGGGCTCACTGTGCACAGTGATTAGCAATGTGGAATGATGACCAACCCTTAGTGATGCGGCAACTCTGATTAATGCAACAATCTGGCACAGTGCCAAGCATGAAAAATGCTCCCTCTCTCCAGGGAGAGGAACTGAAGAGCTCTGAGTAAAAACTGAAGTATAATTTTTTCACTTAAAAAAATTATTTTTTTGCTCTTTAGAGGTGGGAAGGCAGGGCAATTGGGGTTAAGTGACTTGTCCAAGGTCACACAGCTAGTAAGTGTTAAGTGTCTGAGGCCGGATTTGAACTCAGGTCCTCCTGACGCCCTGTGTGCCATCTAGCTGCCCCAATTTTCTCACTTTTTTTGCCATATCACTAACATGGAAATGTTTTTGCATGATTTCACGTGTATGATTAATATAATATCACTTGCCTTCTCAGTGGATCGGGGACGGGGTGGAAAGGAGAGAAATGGGAACTCAAAATTTTAAAAGAATGTTAAAAATAAATAATAAAATTGGAAAACACAGTGACTAAAATATTTAAAAAATAAATCCAGGGGCCAAACATTAAAAACTTCTGCCACAGGCAATGAATTTGCTGCTGTGAGCCTCAGCTTCCTCCTCATTTAAGGTGGCAGTAAGAGCCACAGGACCTTCTTCGTGGGGATGCTGGGAGCTCAAGTCACCAAAGATTCAGGAAGCACCTGCTGGGTGCCAGTCACTGTGCTAAGGGTTGGGACACAAAAAAAGAACCTTCCCCCAAGCCCCAGCTCCCTGTTCTCAGGGAGCTCACCATCTAATGGAAGACACAATACGAAAACAACTGTATGAACAAGACGAGAGGCTGTGTAAAGGGGTCCCCTCAAAAAGAAGGAGACTGGGGAAGCTTCCTCTAGAAGGCAGGGCTTTAGCTGGGGCTTAAAGGAAACTGGGGAGCCTAGCATTCCTGGCATGGGGGACGGCCAGAAAGAAGGCCCGGAGCCAAGGAGGGAGGGCCTTGTTCATGGACCAGCCAAAGGCCAGCATTAGCGGACTGAAGAGTATGTGCTGGGTTGTAAAATGCAAGAGGACTAGAAAGGGAGGAGGGGGCCAATTCTGAAGGGCTTCGAATGCCAAACAGAACATGCAGGTGGAATCAGTGGCCCTGACAGATAAAATCAGAGGGGCTAACGTGGGGCACTCCATGTCCTCAGTTCTAAGGGCACCGCCCCCTCCTTGGTACTGACCTTATAGAGGCGGTCTTTCTTGCAGAGCTCCACACTCTGTCTCCATCGGCTATTACCTTTGTACAAATAAGCCGCGATCCGCCTGAATTCCACCAGCTGATGCTTCTCCAGCCGCTGCGCCAGACTGATGTTGTCAAAGTTATCGTAAGCATCGATCGATGCCCTCAAGCCCTGTGGAAGGCAGGTTCAAGGTTAGAATGGACCTGGTGGAGCAGCATTCTGGGAGCCCTAGGATTCCTAGTCCACTGGGGACTGCGGGGTCAATCACTCAGCATTTGTCAAGCACCTACTATGGGCCAGGCCTGGCTCTAAGCGCCAGCCACAGGCAGGAGGAAGGAGCAGGTACTGACACCAGAGGCCTAGGGCAGCTGGTCCCGAGTGACCAGCACTGAGCCCCCACTTCTGCTTCCAAGGAGGAAGGCAGCTGCAGAGCCAGAGACAGCCCACCGGCTCCGGCCTATGACTGACTGAGGGAAGCAAGCCAGGCCCTTGTGAAGAGCAGCACTTGGTCTGCACTTGGCGGCCGGCATCGCTCTGAGGCCAGAAGGATCCTGTGTGCTTTACTGTCCTGGGCCGAGGCCAGCTGGGAGCCCAGCGGTGGCTGTGGGCCCCAAAGAGGCCGACACCCTGCCACAGCATGGCACAGTGCTCCCTATCAGCAGGGAAATGAACCACTCCAAACCTGGATCAGGAGCATCTAGTAACCACAGCAGGCTGTTCCAAGCCTGTGAGCAATGCACCAGGGGAGAAGGGAGAGGACACACAGGGATGGTCTGACTCTGGCTTTCTGCTGGCGAGTCAGGCGTGGCCACTGACTGACCTGGTAATCCTCCTCCTCCGTCAACAGGTTATTAAGAGCCTCATTCACTCCCTTATTATTGTGGTTCTGGACTGAGCGCAGGTAAGGTTTCACCAGGGGAAGCTGATTCACCTACCAGATTTGGAAAAAGGCAAAAAGGTCTGAGAAATCCAATTACTGGGCTTAGGACCCCTCCCCACCTTGGTAACGGATGTATGAACAAGACTGTGAAACCTTCTACCTACCAACTCAAGAGAAATCGCAGATATGGGATCCCGTATAGATGGAACTCTTCACATAAATTATTTTATAATTAATACTAGATATGTAATCTACTGGCTTTGATATGGGACATCCAGTAATTGAGGAGGAAAGCAGAGGATCAATGAAATGTGGGGAACGGGCCTTTGGCTCCCCTTCCTCGCTGGGTGAGAGCCAAGGCTGTATGGGGGCGGGGGAGAACAAAGGAAAGGTCCATGACATCTATCGAAAAGAGGAGACAGATTTTCCCCAGGATGGAACCGACCTTCAGCTTTGTAGCCTACTTGATCTCCCTCTTTCATGTTATTTTTCAGGGTAATTCTATTCACGGTTTTTGGTAAACTCACCTTTGAAAAAAACCTGACAGTGCGGGTGTGATCCAGACGGGGGGAGAGAGCCAGCAAGAGGTCATTGATCAGGAGGGGTTTGTAATCCAAGTAGAAGCGGAGGGCTTTGTAGTACAGCTCCACATTGGCCACCTGCGCAGGGCAGAGAGGCAAAAGTTAGTGTGGCCTTGCGCATACCCAGGGGACAGCTCAGACCTGAAGGAAACAAGGGCAGGGTCCAAACACCATCCCCCAAGTCTAAGAGAAGGACTGCCTAGGAAACCCGGCCTCAAAGGCTGGCTTCTTTCACATATATATTCAATTCACTCTGCTAACTTGTTCCAAGCTTGGGCTTCCTTCTGAATAAGTTCATCCAACAAGTATTTACTATGCCAAGTGCTGGTGGCACAAAGAAAGGTTACACACAGCCCCTGCCCTCACGCAGCTCCCGTGGCAATGAGGGATCTCTGAGGGAAGGGGCTGCTGGTGGGCTCTCTGGAGCAGGAAAGGCCTCATCCAGGCGGAGATGGGAAGGAGCTGGGGAAGCCAGGAGGGGCCATGAACTGCTCTTCTGTGTGCTGGACTCCTCCTTTCTCCTGCATCACCATTCCCACCTTTCCTGCCAACGTGCTGTCCCCACAAATAAAAGCAGCAGCTCAAGGAAAACATCCCCACCCACCAGCCACGTCCAAATGGCTGTGTCTTCCCACCCTGCAAGGTGGGAGGCAGGAAATGCGCTTCCTCAGTCTCTAGAATCACAGCTGGCTATGGAAGTGATCAGAGTTCTTTCCTTCCCCAAACGGGTTTTTCTTGCCAATGTGGCTGTTACTGTCTACAAGGTCTTCCTGGCTCAGCTCGAGCCCCGGCTCATCTCAAGTCCTTCAGAACGTACTGGGGCTCTCTTCCATTATCTCTCATGGCACAATAACACCCTTTGTCTGGCCGTTCCTCAGTAGAAGGGCACCCCTTTTCCTGTTCTCTGCTTTTCTTCTTTCCTTTTAATCCCTACTTCTGGGGTCACACTGTGACCCTGTGAACTGCACCTCATGGTGCCGGCCCCCATCACCTCATGCCTGGATTACTGCAATAGCTGCTGGGGGGTGGGGGAGTCCACCTGCATTCTTCCACCAAAGCGATTTCTTAAAGCTCAGGTCTGACCATGCAAATCCACTACTCAATAAACTCCCATGGCCCCCATTGCCTCTGGGATCAAATAAAGCCCCCCATAAGTTGCCCCCATCACACCTCACTCCCCTACACAGACTCTTTGGTGCAGTGTCCCAGCCTCCTGGCTGTTCCACACAAGGCCGCCCTCAGCTCTAGGCATTCTCCCTGGCCATGCCCCAGGCCTGCCGTGTTCTCTGCCTCCCTCAGGTCTCAGTTAAAGCCCTTCCTTCTGCACGACGTGCTCTGTGGCCTCCTGGGCCCCTGGCACCTGAGCCCCTCTGGATGCTGAGGTCCGCACATCATCTCCTCCATCAGACTGGGAGCTCCTTGTGGGCAGGGGCACAGCATCCCCAGCACCTGGCACGCTGCAGGGGCTTAAGTGGTGCACATCGACCTTCTGGACTTGTGCCCTCTCTTTTCATCCTCCCTCTTCTTTCCCCACCCTCGGGGGGCTTGCCGCACCCAATGGCTCCAATAAATGCTCCTCTCTGGGTTTCTCATGACATGGGTCTATGTTTCAGAGTTCTCTCAGAAATGTGTCAAAGGCCCATGTCTCCTGGGATGATGCTCAGCATGGTGGGGCACACTCTTCTGGGCTGGAAGTTGACTACCTCTCGCCTTTTGGAGCATTCTATCTCGACATCCCTTCTCCCAGGAGACCTCCCTGGCACCCCCAGGCTCTCCTAGGCCAGCTCTGGCCTTAGCTTGCCCAGACCAGGACCCAGGGGCCACCTTCTTCATTGCCCTCTCTTTCTAGCTCACTCTTCTTTGTAGGCCATCTTGCCCCTTAGGATGGACACTCCTTGTGAGCAGGGACTGTCATGTAATTGGCTCTCCAATGCTCACCAGTGTGGGCACATAGTAAGCATCACCTCTTCCTCCCTTCTCTTCTCAACCCTTGCTAGACACCCTGATCTACCTCTCAAGGGATGGCTTTCACAGAAGGGTTGATAGGTCCCCCAGACCCTGAAACAAAGTGTGCTGGATCTTCAGGGCCCTCTATGGCGTCTGAGAAGGGTAGGCCAGGGACTCCCGAGTCCTCGGGCCTCGGGTGCCCCAGGTGGAGCGATGTCCAATGGGGTTGGTCACTAACACTCCTGTCATTTCCAAGGCCTGCCCTATGGAAGGGCAGGTAAGAGGTCACAGGGAGCCCTGGCCAGGCTCTGGCCTCAAGAGGAGGCTCCCCTTCTTTTCTGGTGCTGCAGCAGCTTTTACGTCAGGTCCCATTATCTCCTGTTCAGGGCCTCTTTGTCAACATTTTGCACAGCTCTGGGGTGGACAAAGTCAGTCACTGTGATTTCTCACTGGATTTCTTGACCTCACTTGATCTGGGATTTTTTTGCTTCTCCTGCAGCAGCTGTGGGACAGATGAGCTGTGGCACCCAGTTTGGACACCACCTTGGTCACTACCAAGTCGTTGAGTCATGTTCGTGAAAAAGAGACCTCCCGTACTGGGCACAAGCCTGCTATCAGGGCTTGCTGAGTGGTGGTGAAATGCTCTGAACTCACATCTCAAGGGCTGAGCCTCAGACAGGTGATGGGGCCAAGGGGGAGCTCAGCCACCCTCTCATCTCCCCACTGAGTTTGTGATCTCCATGAAAGAGGATGAAAGCCTAAGGGTCAAAGCACAGGCTCAACTGAGTAAGATGAAAGTCGTATGTGGGTCCCAGGAGATCAGTATCCCAGGGACAAAACAGATGAGGCAGAGGGAGACGAGAATCTGAAACCTCTGGGGAGTTTAGTGACCTAAGAGAAGCTATAGCAGTCAAAAGATCCTAAGCCACCTTGGGCTCTGCAGAAGAACAGTCAGCCCATCCAGGGAGGAGACAAGTTCCAGAGACTGCCGTGGTCAGAGCTCACATGGAACACCATGCAATGAGAAGGGCCAAACCACCAAGCCCCAAAAGGCCCATGATGTCTGGTCTGGTGTAGGAGTAGACAAATGACAGCCTGTTTTCATAAAGCTTTGTTTAAAAACATAAAAACCATTCTTATCTCGAGGGCTGAACCAAAGCAGGCAGTGGGCTTGATGCTGGGGGCGGGTTAATGACAGGCTCTCACGTGGAAGAGAGACTGATTGGCTGGGCCCCAGCAGCCCTGCTCTCCAATTCTGTCTCTGAATTCTCAGCACTGAGCATGCCTGGCACATAGGAATTTTAGGCTTGTTTTGTGAAGTGAACTGAATTCTACTTGGCCTCACAAAATAAAAACAACAATGGGTGAAAGCTGCAGAACGGTAAAGAGGGGAGAGTCTCTTAATGCTGCGGAGAAGGTATGGGAAAGGTGGCCCAGGAGGTGGGGAGGGGAGGTCTCCAGCCACGCCCTGGTGGATGAGAAGCTCTCAGCTCCCTTCTAGCTTGAGAGATGGCATCAAAGTCGGGAATGACCCCCTTCCTCTGGTCAGCATCAGAACAAGACCAGCTGGCACGCGTTACCTTGGTGATGATGTCCTTGAACTGCCCTTCTTTCCAGGCCTCTGTGGGATGGGCCATCATGGTGGTGATGGCATTATCATGTTCCTCATACTTATCATAGAGGAAGACGAGCTCCGCCCAGAGATGAGCCTGCTCTGCAGCCCTCAGGACCTGTGGGGGAGGGCACACAGAACAAGGATTGGGGTGAGCCCCTGGCCGGGACAGCCCCCAGGAAGCAGCGCCCACTGCCCTCCACTCTCCACGGCTGGTGCAGCCTCACCTTGGGAATATTGACTCTGGACCAGAAGAGATCCAGGTGCTCCCTCATCTTCTGTGGCTTGAATTTGGAATAGAGGATGGCCAGCTCAGTGAACATCCCCATGTGGGCCCTCTCCAGCCCCAGAGCAGCCTCCAGCAGGGCAATCACTTCTTCAAAATAGCCACGATCCTGAGATGGAAGAATGAGGACACCCTTAGGACAGGGAATTTCAACTGGGAAGGAAAAGTCACTTCCTGCCAAACACTGCTCTAAACATAATGAGAACCATTGGACAAGACCATCGTGACCCCAGGGAAGAAACCATGTTGACCTGGGACACGAGAGCCTGGGGTGCCATTGGTGGCTCTGTCATTAGTTGGGGGAACCCTGGGCTGTCCTTTCACTCTCTGAGCCTGACGTGATGGTACTTTGTACCCCCCAGCCCTGTGTGGGGACTCCCCTCACCCACTCACTGTGCAGGCATCCTTCTGCACAGAACTCATCCTTCCTGATGTTCAGCCTACCAGACACCAGCCAGAGAGAATTTCTCCCACCAACGGGCAAACTCTGGAGGAAGGTGACCAGTCAAAAACAGCGGCACTAAGGGGTAGCACAATCTGAAGCTAGTTTAGCTCAATATAAGCAAACTTCAACAGACCAAAGTAAAGGAAACCACACGGGTTCTACAGTGCCTTGAAACAGAATACTCCAGACAGACAGATGGCGGAAGAGTCTGGTCTCTCACTCAGCACTGGCTGAGGTTTACTAACTGGTCTAATCTGGCTGTTTGGGAAGACTCCCCTTGGGATGCCCTCACTAGGCAGACCCAACATGCCCTAGGGGCACACTTGGGCACCTCCACCCTCGCTGCTGGTGGTGACAAAAATGGCTTTTTAGAAACATGGAATCATATGGGACAACTCTCGATTTTTAACTCATCAATGAAAATAACTGACACTAAAAATATGCTTTAAAGGCAGTTATTCCTTTTAGGGAAACAAACCACGATACAAGTCCTTTGTACAGAGATCCTTACAGAATGCCAGGAAGCAGAAAGGCTGAGAATGAAAACTATGCAGCTTGATTGCAAGTCAACAGCTACAGAAGGCCAGGAGGAAGCAGGAGCTCGTGCTCTTGTTAGCACATCATGCTGTGTTTGTATCAAGAATTCAAACATTCTGGAAAAGGCCCAATGGATGAAGGAAGTCCACAGCCAGCTGCTCCCCTCGGGATCGCCAGGCTAGGCTCCTGGCTTTTAACTCCGACCCCCTCCCTTCTGCTCACTGTTCTGTTGCCTTTAGAACTTTCTCACCAAGTCTGTGTCCTCCAGGCTTACCTCAGTCAAATTTCAGATGGCCCTAGTGGAAGGATACCAGCCCATGCCCACTCATCATGGCCCTGGATGTGGCTAATGCTCACTTTCGGTCAGCCCCCTGGGGACCCAGTTGAGGCAGGGACAGTTTTCACCCCCTGCTAAGTAGCTAAGTAGCTCCAGAAGATGAGCCCTTTGCCCACGTCCCCAAAGGGATTTGGGTCCTCATTGTTTGAAGGGGGATCTCACCCTTTTTTCCCAAATGAATCTGGGTGCCTACTTCTTGAGGGGGGAGATGCTGAGGTCAGTGAGAAGCCCATTATCTCAAGTACCACTTACATCCACTTTAGGAGATAATGAGATTCAAGTATGCTCGCCAATGAAATACCAAACTAACAGGTGCCCCTCGCCCTGGGTTTCCTCTGTAAGAATCCCTAGCTTCTGTGGGCTAGTGAGCATCTCCCTTGAGCCGCTGTCCTTTAAGGAGCCTGCTTCAGACTTGAAAAACCTGGAAAGTCTTGAATGAACCGATGCTGAGGGAAGTGAGCAGAACCACAGCATCGTACACTGTGCAATGGCGGACTCTGACAGACTTAGCTCTTCTCAGCAATGCAAGGATCCAAGACAACTCCAAAGGGCTCGTGATGGAAAATGCCAGCCACATCCCGAGAAAGAGCTCTGGAGTCAGAATGCAGAGCGAAGCAGGCTATTTGCTCTTTCTTCTTTCTCGTGGTTTCTCCCATTGGTTCTAATTCTTCTTTACGATATGACAAATGTGAAAATAGGTTCAACGTGAATGTATATGTACAGCCTATATCAAATTACACGGAGTCTTGGGGTGGGGGCAGAGGAGTAATGGGGAGAAAATGTGGAACTCAAAATCTTATGGAAGTGAATGTTGAAAGTGAAATAATTTTTAAAAAATCTCCATCCATAAAGAAATGAAGGAGCTTATTTAGTGTGTTACCCAAAATAAATGACTTTACTAGATTTGGGGGGAAAAAGGTGCTCACAGTAGCAATAATCTCAAGTGAAAAAACAGAAACAGTCACTCCTCTATTAAAATAAGGGCACTAAGGGAATGAGCCGGGACAATGACTGCTGATACTTGGAACTCTGTGAAATCCTGTTCCATGAAAAAAGGACACACACAGGCATGCCAACAGCACCAGGCAGAGCCGAAGGGCAGCTGCTCAGTGTGATGGGTCTGCAGACCTTGGGGGGCCTGCCTCTGTCTGCATGGCGCCTACCCACAGAGCTGCTGCCCTTCAGGCATGGGGAAAGGCGGCCACTGCTTCTGTTGCGCCACATGTAGCAGCTCTGAGGCTGGAACCATTCTGGTACGGTGGACCCCTCAGCTTGCCTGTGAAGCTCTCTGGGGTTGGTGGCCTCCATTCATAATGGAAAAGAATGGTCGGTTTCAGGTGGAGGCATGAGAAAATGAAGGTGTAATTTTTTTTTCCATTCACATTCATGAATGTTCTAAAATCTACCCATGGACCCTATGTTAAAAACCCCTGACCTAAGAAAACATACTTCAAAGACAACGTTTTCTTGGAAAGTTGAAAAAACCTCTGCCCTTAGATGTGGACGTTGGCTTTCTGAGTTCGAGCAAACCTGCTGAGCCCCACGCATACAGCAATAACTTGTGTGAAAACTCCCATGGGCAGAAGATGGGCCAGGGCTATTCTAGACTGCAGAGGGTAGCAGAGGGCCGCCACAGGGCCAGTGGTCCAGAGAACCGCCTGTGAGGACAGGCCAACGAGGGTACAGAGAAGGTCCCCAAGACAGACCTAAGGAGGCTGGATTTGCAGTCCGGTCCTTGCACGTTTTCTCCCATTAGACAATGGGCTCCCAGAGAGCAGAGGATGGGCTTCTGTCCCTCACTATAGCCCCCAGGGCTCAGCACAGGGTCTTGCACATACATATAGCTGACACTTAATAAATGCTTGCTAATATGTATACAAAATAATACAAAGTCATTTCAACAGGGAGCCAGGGCCACTAGTCAGAGCCAAGTATCCTCAGGATGGCCCGGAGGTAATGGTGGTCCAGGCTTGCCCCGGCCTGCTCCCAGCCCCTGGGCACCAGGAATGAGCTCCGGTTTGGCCTGTCAGGGCTGATCTGCCACACACTCTCCCCTCAGTCCCAAAACACAACACATTTGGGTGTCTGCTGACTGGGGCCATCGAAGACCTTCCTTCATACTACGGCCCCCTCAGCATCATGAAATCTTAACTGTTCAGAGCCGTTCCTGAATCTATTTTAAATCTATATTTAGATCTTTGGTTTTCATCCTGCTATCAGCCTGAATATTCCCTTTTCCTCTACCTAGCATGCAATTCCTTCTAACAGATGACATTAAGAAAACCCGCTCTGGGTTCTACTTGGGCTCAATTGGTGCCCTTTCCCCCCAGCCTCCACGCCCCTACCCTCATCTCAATTTCTCCATCTGGAGACTAGATGCTGCGGCTGCCAGCCCCGCCCGCCTACCCAGAAGGCTGCTGGAGTGGAGGTGAGACATGGCATCTCACAAGGATAATGTGGACTTTTCCCAAAATGAAACAAGGGGCCTTGAGGACAAAACTCAATTGTCCCTCAGTCTCAAAGACCTGTTTCACATGTGCCATAAGTCACAAAGGACACTTATGACATGTGCTCAGCATCAGGGCCTCTGCTGTACTCTGAGCAGGGAGTGCTCTGCGGAAATGCTGGCAAAGATAACCAGGAGCCAGTTAGGGATTGCAGCCCTGGTCCACCAAGGAGCATGAGGGGACAGCAAGGAGTATGGAGGGGCAAGGAATGGGGGAGGTGAGGAGGGGGGGGAGGATCATGGGCGGGGAGGGGAACAGGGCCGGTGAAGAGCACAGGTGGGGGACAATGCCCAGTGGTTCCTCAGGCTTACCTGGTAATAGCTGATCAGCTCCTCCAGCTCGTCTGCATGGATGACGATATGGAGGCCACACAGCTGGGCCAGGCGGAACTCCTGCCCGTCCACACAGGCGAAGCAGACCTGCAAGAGATGGACAAAGGAGGCCCTTGGTGGCATCTTCACAGCATCTCCCAAAACTTGTCACTGCTGCAGCACTCAGGCCACACCACAGGGACCCTGATCACTGCTTGTTCTTAGGGTACCTCCTCTGGGGAGACCGGTGGTGGTTTGGGCGAAAATTTGGGCCTCCACGCTGTTCTCAAAGTGGGATTTGGGGCCAGCAAATGCTTCATGAAATCTCAGGCCCGGGAGAAAGAACAGGAGGAAAGGAGTGAGAGGAGCCCAGGCCTGCTGGCTCCCCAGAACTCCTACCCCAAGCACCAGTGACCCTGGAAGGACTTGACTTCTCCAATGACCTCAGCAAGAAGAGCAGGGAGTATGTGTGGGGCAGGCCACAGCCCTTTGGTCTGGGGTCAGAAAACCTGAGAGGGAGCCCGGCCTGGCTGGACCTTAAGGTGGTCATGGCCCTGGGGGGCACCATCACTCCTAGAGGCCCAGCCTGGCTCTGCCAGCTAACCTCAGAGACTGACTCAATCTTCTTAGGGAAGAGCCAGGCCCACAGCGCTGTCAGACTGCTCCCACACCCTCCACCACAAGCAGCTCTCCTAGGGAACCTTCAAACACAGGCCTCTCTTGGTCTCAGCAGCCCTGGGGGACCAGACAGTCACCAATGAAGCCTGGCAGTCTGGATCCTCTGGCACCTTCTGGGAGGCCGGTCAGATACGTGGACAAAGGTGAAGGGAGATGACCTCATCTACCAAGTGGTGGATGCTAGTGGGTTTTTGAAAATAGCTGAGAATGTACAAGTGGTCAGTGGGGCACAAATGGCCCAATGGGACAAATGGGAAGCCACCCATCTCTACTGTTGGTGAGATCGGGGTTCGAGACGTTACCTCTTTCCAGGTCCTGGTGCTGTTGGCCTTGCGACTGCTGTCCACTGCGGCCTGATACTCGCCCAGATGCACCAGGGTAGATGCCAGGCGGGCAAAGTTGGACACGTTATTGTAGAGCAGCTTGGCGGCCTCATACATGGCCTCGTCATAACAGCGGTCGCCAACCTAGAGAGACGCCCTGGTTACCTCCATGCAGGAGGAGCACACCTGCCCCTTGGGGACCCAGCATAGGACCCAAGTAAAGCCCCTTAGGACACATACACACAAGCTGCACAGGCAGCCATGGGGGCACTGAGGCCAGAGGCCTCAAGAGCCCACAGCCAGCATCTTGCAGCCTGAATTACCAACAGCTCCAAGTATGGCTGCTCTGGAGCTTGGGCACAAAGGTCTTCTCCACCATCTAGAGAGCTCTTGGGGTAGGGGCTGTGGGGAGATGGGCAGGGAAAAAGCCACTGCCTGGGGAATCCTCTCGGGCAGTGGACACATCTGAAACAGACAGCCCTGGCTCCTCTGCATTCAAAGACCTGAATACACACCAGTGAGGAGCAAGGAACTTTTGCCCTAAGGAGAAAATACACCACTTAATACTGTTAGTGCTGACCAATGGCGTAATGTTCATCTCTGCCCCAGTGAAAGGCCAGTGTTGTCAGCCAGGTGACAAGCCTTTGGGGCAGCGTCTCGTGTCTGCACTGTGCCCAAAGAGGAGGCAGGCTGGGAGGCGGCAAAGCAGACGTGGGCTGAGGGAAGCTCTGTGTGCTCCAGCCCAGCTCTCTCGAATAAAGAGGGAACAATTCTTTACAGCAACTGAAACCTCGCGTGGGGAGCACGGGAGGGGCCGAGCTGGCGGAGCGCTGGCATCCCCAGAGCCGCGGTGGGTGAGGACCAGCCTGGTGCTCTTTCCTAGCTGGAAGGCATCTCAGAGACCCAAGGGCACGTGTTCCCTTTGGAGAGGGGAAAGCTGAGGGCAGAGAGTCCAGAAAAGCTCGGACTGGACTTGGGGGCTCTGAGCCTCAGTGCTGGGCCAGGGCACTCAGGGATGAGCAGGATGGGAACATGCGGCAAAGACACCAGGTCAGAGGCCAGTCCAGAAAGGCTTGGAGAAAGGTCACAGCAATGACCATTCTGGACATGAGAGGACTCGAGTCCCCCGCTCAGCAGAGGTGAGGCCTGCAGGTGCAGAATGGGGCAAACACCGTCAGAAGGGGGCGGCTACATCGGTCAAAAGACACTTCCATACGAGGCAGGTCTCTCTCTGGGGTGGAGAGCTTCATTGGGGAGGGACAGTGTTTAACATCCGCCTCACTGCAGTCAATCCAATTCTTCCTCATTCCCCTCATTCCTGGCACTGAGCCTCCTTCATTCACTCTCTTCCAGCCCCCCTTGGCCTCTGCTTACCTGTCCTTCTCTCAACACAGAATCCAGACCACATCACACTGTCCTTACGAAGCGCCCACTGATGAGAACAAAGCCAGGATGACCTGACCTCCCCTGGCTCAGGGGGCCCCACGGAGGCTTTCCTGATTCTGCTCACACAGCGCCCCACTTGTGGGTGCCAGCCCCCAGCTATGGGCCCAAGGCCTCTGTGGGCTGGGCAGGGCAGAGCCCCTATTCCTGGAGAAGCATTTTTGCTGTGGGCTAGCCGCCCCCTTCCTGATACCCATTGGTGGAGCTTCTGCCCTGGGAGCCCTAAGAGGGCACAGGGGGCCTCTACACAGATGCTGTAAGGAGAGCGGGGCTCCCTCTTCACAAAGGGATTTTCCATCAATGAAACAGAACAAACAAAACGGCTGAGGATTCACTGTCAGCTTCTTATAGAAAGGTCAGCAGACAGGAAACGTGGCCCCATGGCCAAGGGGGATGGAGCAGGGACTGGAGGCTGCTGGGGCTGTGGTCAAAGCCCCAAGCAGGGTCTTCGACTGTCCTGATCCTCCCTGTTCTCTTCCTGGGCTGGGCCATGCGTCCACAGCACGGGCAGGGCACCCTGCGGGCCACATCTGGGGCCCCACACAGTCTCCCCTCCTGGGGTTAAAGCAAGGCCAGGCCCTGGCTGATTTTCAGTGCACTGCCATCAGAGATGCTCTGCTCTGGGAGAAAGCTCACTGGGTGAGCGATGAGGAAGACAGGCCCTCCTCCTGACTGTAGGGGGACTCACCAGTGTCACTCGGTGACGACGACACGCTGGGTGGCACCCACATCTTGTTATTTCCTAGCTTCACTTTGCATTTTCTGCAAAAGGCTGAGGTGATTGTATATGCACACACTTAAACTCTTCATAACTGAAGGATGGCTTAGAAAGCCAGGGGGTGAGAGGGGAGTCACAGGGATGTACAAAGGCCTGCTTGTCCCTCCCTCTCAGGGCAACCAACCTTCTACCACTGGGTGGGTGGTGGGGCCAGCTGGAAGGACCAAAGATGACAGGACAGAGTCTGGCCTAGAAGCTCTGCTGCTGCCAAATAGCAGGAGCCCCGGGAAGCTCACTGACTCCCCCATGAACCCTAGAACTACCTCCCAGGTTGGGGAAGGACAAATTATAAGACGAGAGAAGAAAGAGAATTGGTCACTGTCACTTCTGAAGGGGTCAAGAATTACCCAGCACCTACCTGCTGGATGTGGGCATTGTTGGGTCCACTGATAAATTCTTCCAGCTCAGAGAGGCGGTTTGTTTTAGCCAGAGCAAAAATAAGCTCAGTCTCTACATAGGACTCTCGGGCCTTTTTCCTGGCCATGTGTAAAAATTTAACTAGATCTTCCCAATTACCTGCAGAAAGAAACAGACAGTGTAACCCATGGCTGGAAATCTGGCAGCCCTTGGTTTCCATCTGTGGCCTTGCAGCCCAGGAAACATGGATAAATTGGAATTGAGACAAGAGGCCTTCTATGTCTTATGGAGGCGAGGCATTTTACTTGGGAACCTGGCCAGTGAAAACAAGAACCTCACAGTCAAGGCACAGGTAAGGATGGAGCAGAAGGGCTGGCACCTGCTTGGACTGCTCGCGGGGCCATCAGGGTAAGTCTCTGGACCAGAGGAGCCAGTGGTCAGAGGGATCAATGATAAAACTTCACAAACAACTTTCTCAAGTGTAGAGCTTTGGGGGTGCGCAGTCCACTGTATCCACAGTACAGGATGCATGGGGAGAGGAACCTTCCCAACCGATGGAGCCTGAGACACGCAATGATTCACCCCGGGTCATGAAGCCCCTTTAGACCCCTGGCCTCCTCTGGCCACCAGCCCAGGCATGCCAATAGGAAATCCAGAACAAGCAGGCCCTGGGCTCTCCAAGCTCTGCCAATACTGTTCAGTTTTTCTCATTAGCAGAAGGTTGGCCAACCATGGGAACCCTGAAGAGATGAGGAGAGATTCCAGCCTGTGGTATGGCAGAAATGACTGCATGGGTGATACCCAGGTAAGCTCTGCCACACCATGGACAGCAGATTTTCTAATGGCTCTCATCGTCCCTGCATAGTGATGCTCCCTCCAGTCCTCTTTCACGTCTAAATCCACCCTCCCACTAAAGGGCATTACACAAGCAGGTCCCCCTGGATTCCTTTCAGCTCACGCCTGCTGGCCACGAGTTCCATGGCAGAATGGGACAGTGATGCCCCAAGGTTGGCGGCTCACTTACTGTTTCTGCTGGCAGCCTCAACGACTTCCAAGTAAGAGGAGGGGTCATCTGCCTTGGTGTATGAGTCAATGGCCTCTCTCACCAAGTCCTTCTGCAGCTGGGCCCTGGCCAGCTGGCTCCATACCGCTGGCTCATTGCATCTTTCCGCAAATTCGTATGCACGGTCCAGATTCCCGATGTGTTCGATTAGGACCTGTAAGGTGGGAGAATGAAGAGTAATCAACTGTAAGGTTAGGGGATTGGCATCAATAAGCTGTAAGTACAAACAAATGTCTCTGAGCAATTCTGTGCTCCTTTAAACAAAAACATCACTGTTTGCACCCCAAAGCATCCTTAAGGTCCAACAGAAGAACCTGGGGCCGGGGTTGGGGCTCAGTCACTCCCAGGGGCGTCAAAGTCCTAGGCCCAGCTGCTGGAGTAAAGTCTGTGGCTCTGGACAGGCCGAGGAGCATCTACCAGAATGACTGAGCAGCCCGACCCCAGACAGGGCAACCCTGGCACCCCCCCAGGGGTGCAGGGCTCGCGCTGCCAGGTGGTTGGTTCCTGCCTCATCCTGCCGAGAGCCTCACTGATCATTATTCTGAAGGGCTTCATTAAGAGGTGCTTAGGGTTTAAGGACTTTTGAAAAGGTGTGTCTGGCTTCATGCACATGAGACATAAAACTGTTCATTTCAACTTAACTCAATAGGGAACATTTAAAAAATCTTTTAAGTGTGTGATGAGAAAACCAGGAGTATAAAAACAGTTGTTATTCTCCAAAAGAATCTTCTTTTTTTGTTTTTTGGAGGGGGGAGGACAGGGCAATTGGGGTTAAGTGACTTGCTCAAGGTCACATGGATAGTAAGTGTTAAGTGTCTGAGGTCAGATTTGAACTCAGGTCCTCCTGACTCCAGGGCTGGTGCTCTATTCACTGCACCACCTAGCCGCCCCAAAAGAATCTTCTTTAAGTAAAAATAAAAATCCTGCCCAGCACTGATAACTTGGGTAGCTCTAAGAGTGTAATGAAAAGCAAAACTGAGCGCTTAAGAGTCTCATGATAAAACTTTTGTGGGGTGGATGGGAGGGGGCTCCTCACTGCCAGACTTCCCCACTCCTAAGTCTCTATGCAGCAACGGTCTGTGGGGCTCTCCCTCTTACCATCTTGGTTGGCTAAGTACCTCTGGGCATCTGTGTCAAGTGCCGAAGCCCTGGTAAGTGCCTGCCTCCACTAGGTCATCCCCTCCTCGGTGCCCATCCCCTCTTCTCCCCGCACAGAATCAGGCTGTAGGTCTGTGGAGGACACTCCCCTGGGCTGTCTTTCCCACAGCGAATGCTACTGACACCAGGTCTTCCTGGACCTTACCTGAATGGCCGATGTATTTACATCAAACTTCCTGAAGATGGCAAACGCTTCCTCATAGAGCTCGTTGCTGATGGCGATGTTGGCAATGTCTGGGGCATCATAATTATCCAGCCGGTTAATGTATTCCATCACCCGTGTGTGGTCAGCCTTGATGGCAGTCAAAATCAGGAGATTCTGGAGATTCCTGCAGAAGACGCGGCCAGTGGGAGGGTCAGAGGTCCTTCCTGGAGGACACCGGAGTTCAGGGGCTGGGACGATCTCTTACAAGAGGCTCTTATGATTCAGATAAATCCTTGTCATTGGTGAGGACCCAGCCTCACCCTCAGCCATTATGTGCAGGACCCTGTGGGAAACCTAAAGAAAACCTGGCCCTTCTCCTGGTCAAGTAAAGGAGAGTAGACAGCAGGACAAAGAGCTGGGGGGAGGGGGTGTGTCTGTGAATCCAAGCCATGCACCGTGGTTTATTACAGGCTTGTCTGTGTGGGGAGCTGCTAAGAACATCAGTGCTAGAAGGGAAATCAGGGAGCCTCCATGGAGGAGGCAGCACCGTCTGAAGACGGTCGTGGACAAGGGGGCCCCTCGGAGGTAGCGGAGCAGAGAAGGGCACAGAGACAAGTGTGTGTGGGACCTGGTCACACACCTGCCACAGGAGAGCAGGCTGCTCCATACACCAGCCTCAGGAAGACCCAGGTGCCACCTGTACCCCTGGGAGCTCAAGATGGCAGCAGTGAGACCACCCACTTGGAGGGACACTGCAGCCATGACTCCTCGGTGTCCATACCATCACCTCCAGCACCTCTCTTCCTGCTCTAGGCTGCAGTCCTCCTAAGGACTCTGGGGAGATGCTCTGCACCAGGACAGGTGTGGGGACAGAGGCGTAACAAGTGCCTACCAATGAGGCCTTCTAGTCAAAACAAGCCTCACAGGACCATCCTAAGTCCTGAGCAATCTCGGGGCCTCTCTACAATTCCAAGGACACTCTGAAGGAATCACTCCTGATAGCAGCTGAATGGCCTCCCTGAAGGATGCAGATGCCCACACATCTGGGCAAAGATTCCTGTCTCCTCCGCCCTACCACATGCGTGTATGAGCCAGAGAAGAGACAAGAGCTGGACCAAAGCCCTCACTGCGGCTGTGTACATGTCCTCCGCTCCCCAGGGTGCTCAGCAGCATACCAAGGCTTGTGGGTAGGGGACAACACCACAGCAAGACACAGTCCCTGCCGCAAGGACTCCATGTGGCGGAGATGAACACTTGGTCCCTAAAGGCCAAACATTAGGAAGTGGGACCTCAGAGGACAGCTGGGCTTCCTGGAAGAAGTGACCTGGAATGCCAGGCAGGACCTGGGGAGGAGGGGATGGCAAGGGGGCCCAGGGCAGAGGGGGCTGGTCTGAGGGGTACCAGCACCTCTCACCTATGCTCACTGAACACAGAGTTATCCAGGACGATCTTCTCGAGCAGCTCAATCAGCTCGCTGGGCAGGTCAGCAGTCATAAAAGCTTTCACAGTCACAGAGACCTCTTCAGGATCCTGGGTTTCAGACAGAGCCGTTTGCACCACCTGGTTTTAAGTGATATTTGGAAGAACTTGATTAGATTAAAACAGACAGCTTGTGAGTGGTCAGAACTGGCAGGAGTCAGCAGAGGACATGGGAGAGGGAAGGCCAGGCTGGAAGCTGCGGACAGCCAGAGGCCCACACGCTTGTGCCTTCAGGCTCACAAAACACATTCCTCCTAACACTGTGATGGAGGTGGGGGATGGAGGTGTCTTCCAGGTAGCCTTGAGTGTTGAGAAGAGAAAAAAAAGCAAGAGCTCCACGCGTTAAGGACCCAGGCTGCCAGCTTCACACCTGCGCCAAAACAGGAAGTGGGCACTGAGAGAAGGCATCCAACCATTCCTGGGTGAACATAAGTATAGCCCTCACTGCTGTCATGTTGGAGCTATCCTCAAAGGCCACCTGAGTCCAGCCAAGGAATGGAGAACAATTCCACATCGTTGGGCTGCAGAGGGAGGCCAGCAAGGACCCTGGCTGCCTCCTTGAGGCCCATATCACAGTGGGAAGGCTCCAAAAGTCTCCTTGGAAGCAGGCCTGATCCTAGCTCTGCTTCCCCTTGAACATGCCCACAGTTCTCAGTCCCCATGCTGTCTCGTGTTCCCTGCAGAAGCCCCTTCACAGGCCCAATTCTCTCTCTCTCCTTATGAAGAAGGCAGGCCAAAGAAGGTTATTCCAACTCCCCAGAAGAAGAAATTGTGGTTGCAGGGGTTGAGGGTCCGGCCTAGGGACCCACAGCTAGTGGCAGTGGAGCCAAGATGCCTGCTGGACCTTATATCCACCATGCCACACCTATCTCACCAAAACTTCTGAAATCCCAGAATCCCTGATTTTCACTGCTAGGCATGCCTGCACACCAACAGAGACAGAATGGCCCATCTACTCCCCCCTAGCCCAAAGGCATGTGACATGTGAACCCTTGAATTGTTTTTTAAAACCCCATTTTAGGAACAGAGACTGACCATCCACATTCCACATCAGCCCAAGCTCCGAGTTCATGCAACTTCACCGAGTCAGGATTTCAGATACACCGTCCCACCATCCTATCTGACAATGGTCAATGGGCAGAACAGCTTTGTTTGGCTGGAGATTGCCACCACCCTCTGTGGTGTGCCAAACCAGCTCAGTGATTAAAATCTCAGTTCCAAGAAGCCACTCTGCAGTGGGCACAAGTAGAGCCTTCAGCTTAACCCAGCTGCATTCTCCAGGCAGGGGAGGCCATAGACTAGGCAGAAGCCTAGAGCCAGGCCCAGGCTGGGTGGCACTCCAAATTACTAAGGAAGCATTGCCACAGATGAGGCCTCAGTGGGGCCTCAGGAGCAGCTAGGGAGGCAGGAGAATGGCAGACACAAGGCACACCAACACACCAGCCCTGGTGCCCCTTTACACTGTGCTGGCTCTGGGGGCAGCACAGACCTCCAGGCCTTTCCCAATGCTCCACGGGGCATTTCTTTGTCAGGAGGACATTTGGTCAAGTTTATATAAAAAGCAAGAGAGTCACGATCTCCAAACCCAGGTGTCTTTACACACAATAGCCACTGATACACCTCCCCAAGGGAGTTAATATTTCTTAGGAGCCAAACGTGGCAGCCTTTGGAGTAAGATGTTCTCCTGCCTTAGGATTGTTTATAAATGATATATTACAAAAGCAGCCTGAAGAAACCTTCAGAGAAAGAAACCGCCCTAGTACAAGGAGAATGAGGCTAATGGAAGCTCCTGCAGACACGAGAGGAAGGTTTGCTCACAGCTGGAGGGACTACACAGGGAGGGACGAGCAGCTGGAATAAGGAGGCCTGCCCCCAGCCTTCCACTAATGAAGGATCCTCATGGCTACTTGAGCCTCTCAGATGAAACATCCCGAGGAGCTGATCTGATTGCGAGTTATTTCAAAACATGGGAAGGTCAGCCCGGGCAAGAGATGCCCCGTGTCCAAGGCAGACTTCTCAGAAAAGAGGTTTTGCTCCAAGGCGGCTCTAGACACCATGCCCTGGGATCAGTGGTCACAGCTTTGGCTCACCATCGAGGATGGCCATCTCACTGGAGGAGACACTGAAGAAATGGGAGGAAGCCTCCAGGAGGCCAAGAAGCTTCAGAAAGAGAGGCTTCCAAGAAGGTGCTGAACACGCAGGCAATGCAGGAATTAGGATGGCCATGTCCTAGGCTCCATTTTCTCTAGTCTCTTCCTCACTTTCCTTAAAACAAGGATCTTTAAGAGAGCTGTACACTGCTCAGGCTGAGCTGGATGAAAATACTTTTACCCACATTTAACGACTACTCCTCAAGTGCTGCTGGATCACCTGGTCTCTAGTGGAGTGCCACTGAGCTCTGCACAACTCAGAGATGCCAGTGATTGACAACTCTGGAAACATCTAACCTCGTCAGAGAAGAACACTGCCTGAAAAACATGGTGAGCCTCCACAGGAAAAAATGGGGACTTGTTCTCTGGTCCCAGACCCCGCCTGAACAAGACAAGGAAGAGGGGGCTTGGCAGCGGGAAGGGCCCCAGCCACCCCCAGTCCTTCTTACTCCATCCTCTTCTGCACGAGGTGCTGGGCTGGGTGCCAAGGACAGGAATGTGGAAATGAACCACTCGTGGCCTTCTCAGAGCTACATCTCTCCAGAGAAAACGAGGGACACACATGATTGCAAACCCAAAATCTATCTGGAGGCAGGGCCGTCCTGGGACAAGCTCTGGGGGTGGAGTCCAAAAGGTCCCACAACCACAAACAGCAGCACAACCTCTGTAAATTCCACTGTTTTCTGTACTGGCCACACAGCATGTGAAAGCCTGGGCTCCGTTCTGAGGCTCCTCCATGATGCAGAGGGTCCAGCTGAAGGAAATGGGGAGCCGGGGCGAGGGGTCTGGGCGCCAGCACCTCCAGGAGCAAATACGAAGTGTTCTGCTTGGTCTTCGAAGCTCTCCATAACCGGTCTCCTCCCTTTCTGGTCTTCTCACACCTGATTCCCAATCCTGCCTCTTTGCCCCCCAGCCTCCAGGCTGTTCCATCTCTCGGCTCTGGGTATTTTCTTTGGGAATTTTTTCATTCTCACTGGGAGAGTCCTCCCCAACCCCTTCCTCTGGCTGGTCCTCATGCCTGGAACACCCCTCCCCTGCTCTGTCTCCTGACCTCCCAGCTTCCTTCAAGTCCTGCTCCACATCCCACCCTGTGCAGGAAGCCTTCCCCAACCCCTCTGAATTCAGGTGCCTTCCCCTGCTAATTTATTTCCTATCTACACAATTTCCTCTCCTACATAACTTACTCTGTATGTTATCTGTCTCTATGTTGTCTCTCTGATTCAATCCTGAGCTCCTGGAGGGCACATAACTGCTTACGGACTGACACACTCACAGCCCTGTCTCAGGAGAAGCTGTTTGAGCAATAGGCTCTTAACTGGTCAGTGGCCTCAAATTAGACAAGCTGGCGTCGAATGGAACTGTTTCACACAGGGATCTGAAAGCCAGGCTGCGGTGGCGGCTCTGTACACCACTACGCGAGGCCCTGAGATTCTGGAGCTGTCCAGAGCCACTCCCACACAATACCTGATCAATGAGCTGTCTGCGGAATGGGTTGTTTTCCTCCAGCACATTTGCCCAGAGTTCTGGATCTTTTCTGCGTACCAGGTAACGCGCTTCACTTTTAAATAGAGAATTCTCATTACAAACCTGAAAGGAGCAAAAGTCGCACTCAGAACCTCTTGCTCTGCTGCCCATATGAAAACCCTCTGCTCAACATCCCTTTTGTTCCCAAAGACACCGCAGTCATCCAGTACTCCCCCCCCCCGACTTTTCACAAGACCCCAATGGGAGACAGCATTATTTTAGACTAAGAAATTTAAGGGGAAAAAGCAATGTGCTGGAGCAGCTACATTATGCCATAAAATGGTTCTTCTAGAACTTCTTTTATTCTCTCAGGGACCATTAACAGCAGAAATTTTTATTTTCTTTTAAAAGAAAAATCAAAACCCAAGTTCCTAAGGAACCCCACCCCATCCCCGTCAATTTCATGCACGTAACCTCCCCCAATCTCAATGGCGGGAAGCTGTTAGACTATCAGAGCAGTGCTAATGGTGGTCCAGAACGGGAAAGGCCCGCTCAGGTTTTTAAAAGTACTCTGCGTCATCTTAAGCAGAAGCTCTGAAGTCAGCAAGGAAGGGGCCGACAGGCAGGCAAGCGTCTTACACCAATACAGAAGATCAGCCCCCAGAAGGCCCTTGATAAATGCCAGCTAAATGACCCAGGACAGGAGAGCTCGAGGGGACCACAGCCATGACTGGGCAGGGGCCTGGTTACTTGGAAGGGCAGAGCACCTCTTAATCAGAGACCACCACTGTCTACTTGAATCTCAGACTCTTTCTTCAAGATAAGTCCCTTACTTCAGAGATTCACCAAAATGAAAAGAGGCCTGTGTCAAGCACAGGGACGCTTTTCAGAGGCTCAGAGACAGATCAGGTGGAATCCTACCCTACAAAGGATCACACTGCTCTACTGAAGCCTCTTCCCCGGCCTACGTGGCTCGCAATGATGGTGCCAGACCAGCCAGGGAAGGGCCTCTCCCTGAACCAAGATCCCTCTAAACCAGCACTTTGAACTGGAGCGGGCCTGAGCCTCCCAACATATGGGAAGGGGGAAATGGGGGCAGAGGGCAGAAGTCACTGAGTGTCATGGTAAATAGAAAGCCAAAGTCTATTGACAGTCAAGCGGCAAGATAAAACCCTCCATGGACACCATGCAGTGTGATGGTGAAGCCACCCAGGCAGCCCAAGGGGCAGGACACCCCCTACTCCACCCCCAACCCCAGGCCCCATACAATTAAACACTATCAAAATAAGTCCAAGAGATGAAAAGCGACAGCTGCTAACCTGAATGAGCTCGAGGTCACACTGCCCCCTCTCATAGGCAACACAGGCCAAGTGCGGGTCCCTCTTTTCACAGTATTTACCTACAGCACGGCTGTTGTAGTAGGGATTCTCGCGGAGGAAGCGCTCAGGGCTATTGTTACTGTCGATATAGATCTTGGCCAGGGCATTGTGGGTGGCCGGCTCTTCACAACCTTCATGGATTCGGGATTCCAGCCAAGGAAGAAGCAGCTTCAGCCTTCGGGTTAGGAAAGGAAACATCACTACACCGAGGTTCTCACGGCTTTCTCGAGAGGCGCTCGCTGAGGCAGCAGGGCCCAGTACTGGGTGTCGTGGCCGCTCTGAGCTCAGCCCCAGTGCCTGGGAGCAAGGGTCACACCACGGTCATCCAGGAGGAGCAGAAAGAGCCACGCACCCATGAGAGGATGGAGTGGTGAGCAAGGACACCCTCCCAAAGAAGAAAATGAAAAATACCAAGAAATAGGGGAAGACTTCTAGCCAGTGGAAAAGAGCCAAGAAGGTAGAAACAGAATGCACACAGACAGCTACATCAAAGCCACAAGGAACATGCCGGGCACAGACACTGAAGCGGTGGGCGCCGGGACTTCGGGGACGTTCTCACTGACGTGCATCTTGACAAACCCATGGGTTACCTCTGTGACCTAGTTCAAAGAGACTCTGATGGTCCATTACCTGTTCCTTTTCTCCACCTCAGCCACCAAGTCCTCGGTCGAGAACTGTCCCCTCACCACCATGATTAAGTTCTTAATGACGTCCTCTGAACAATCCACATCAAGCAGCCCTCCAACCACGGCAGGGATCCGGCTGGGGTTCACCTGCCATGAGATGCTCCGTAAGCACCCCGGCCTCCAGGACAGTGCCAGCACTGACAAGCTCCTCTCAACCCTTTCCCAGAGGACAAAGGGGGTAGGCAGACAGCCCTTTGGGGACCTGGCTTCTCCCTTCTCACCAAGGCCCGGGGGCCTGTGACTGCACCAACAGGAGACACACCACTGCAGAGACCGGGGGAGCTGCTGTGGCCCCCTCCATCCTCTAGCCTGCCGGCCTTGTGCCAGAGGCTCACTGGCCAGCAGGGGCTCTGCCAGCTTAGGGCGGGGGCCCCACCATGTAGCCAGGAGGCCTTGGAGAAGAACTTTACCTTCTGAACATAGATTTCAATGTATTTCTGTAGGTTGTTGCGGTATAGATACAGAACCAGGTCGTGGACAAAGTCAAATCTGTCGCAAACGATGATCAAGGGCAGCTGGTCTGTGAGCTTGGCCTCCTGGACAGTGGAGAGGGGAGAAGAAAGGCCGTGTCAGTGGCATCATGAGGAGGCAGCGGGCAGAGGCCCTGCCCTGCAGCGGCACAGACTTCTTCTCTGCTCAGTGCCGCCAGTCTCGCTTCAGACCCTCCTCCTCAGCGCTCCCCTGCCTGCCCTGGCGGCCAGGCCATACACAAAACCTGGTCTTTGCTTAAACTGGGGTTTGGTTCCTGGGGCTGAGTTTAGGGGACTGTTCTGTGTTCCAAAGCCCAGCACAAACAAGCCTCACACCCCCTGAGCCTGGCAGGAGGCGCCCAGGCCCGGCTGCTCTGAAAAGCAGGACCTGGAGAGAATCTGACACCCAATCCCCTTCACTTAATCTGGAAAGGAAATTCCAGTCTAAATTTGTTCTTTTTGCCAAAACCCAACATTCCCTGAATGGAAATATTCTTTGAGGAACAAACTCTCATTCGGTGGCATGAAGGCTGGCTCTCCAATGTGTAGACCATGAGAGGTGCACACACCTGGATCCAGATTACCACACCTGAGGCTTGCAGCACAATGCTGCTCTGAATCCCCCTGGCCCCTGCTGCTGCTCCGAAGCCCCCCGGCCCTGCTGCTACTTGGGAGCCCCTCAGTCCCTGCTGCTTGTCCAGCCACCACCCGAGCAGAAATGCCTCTGAGAGCATGCCTGCCAGGGGCCCAGAGCCCTGTGGGAAGGGCACCACTGCCAGAGAAACCCCACTCTACTTCTCAAGTTTCTGCCTTATTGGGACGCCTAGCTGGATTTCTATTGGAGCACCCAGGTGTAGGTTTTACCATCAACCATTGGTAGAATCTTAAAAACACTTTGGATCATGTTTTGGTTAGACTATAAACCTGAGGAGACTGTTTATTTTGTTTAATCTGAAATTCACTATCTTCCTTGTTCACAAAGAAGAACATGAGGCAGCGACATAGGCAGACTTCATTTTTGAGAAGCACCCTGCTGCACCCTGGAAGCCCTAGTTCTGGTCTAAACAAGGGGTGGGAAATGGACCTGCCACTTCACAGATCCAGGGAAATCCCAGGTGAGGAAGCTCCTCCTCCCAATGCCACTGCACACCATCTCTCTGCTGAGACCCTGCCATGGACGCTAGGCGGCAGGCAGGTCATCTCTGCCCTTCCTCACTGGGGTCAGTGTCTCCTCACCCCTCTAACCCCTTCAGCACTATTTCCTATCACCTTCTCTTCCACCACCCTAGTGTCCTCCAGGCCCTCTGCCCCTTCATTCTCTCCTGGGCTCATCATCCCTGCACCTCTTGTCTGTCCTCATCCCATCACCGATCACGCCCGACCTGCTGCCTTGATTCCTAGTCTCCTGCCGCTGAACACGGCTAGAGAAAAAAGCACAAAACCAGGCTAGTTCAGCCCATGACAAATTCACATTGTGTTATCTCAAGCAGGCCCTCACGCCCCCTCCTTGACTGACCTATGGTCCTGCTCCTCTTCTGCCCTTTGGGGCTAACCTCCTCCAAAAGGCGTCTATACCAGGGGCCTCACTCTCTTTCCTCTCTTCTTCACCCTGACAGCCTGGCTTCTGATCTATCATTCCCTTGAATGCTCCCTCCAGAGCGTCCAGTGATTTCTTACCTCCACTGCCAAAGCCTTTTCTCCATCCCCTCCTGCCTGACCTCTCGGCAGCCCAAGACACTGTGGATCACTCTCCTTCTGGCTCTCCCCTGGTTTTCCTCCTCCCTGTCTGATGGCTCCATCTCTCCTTACCCAGGTCAGGCCTGCTGAACAGAGTGTCCCCCAAGCCTCTGCCCTAGACCCACTTCTCTCTCTATACCAGGAGCTCTTAACATGGCAGAGACTATGAACCTCATCTCAGAATAATGTTTATACATGCATAAAATTGCCAAGGAAGCAAATTTATCAAACACTTGTTAAAAACAAGTTCCCAGACCCCTGGTTAAGAAGCCTGGCTCCTCACTAACTCACCTGGTGATCTCATCAGCTCCCCTGGCTTTGATCCTCACCTTTATGCAGATGACCCCAATGCCATTCACTCAGCCCCACCCTCTCTGCTGACCCCGGAGTCTGGATCCCCGACGGCCTCTCAGACATCTTGACCAGACACCTGCCCCAAACCTACCCTCTCAGAACCTGCCTCTCACTCCAGAGCACCATTGCCATCCTCCCAGTTATCGGGGCCAGCAAGCTCAGTGACAGCCTCGACTCCTCTCCCTGCGGACCGCTGCCAGGTCTTGTTCTGACCTTCCCAACATCTCTGGAATCCACCTCCTTCTCTCCTCTGCCCCCGACCTGGTGTAGCCCCTCATCCCCTCACATCTGGACCACTGCAATAGCTGAGAGGGGATCTATGGGTCTCCAGCCCATTCTCTGCTCAGCTGCCAAAGCATCTTACTACTGTTCAGGTCCACCCAGCCAGCCCATCACTCAAGACATCCTGGGGTCCCCATCATCATCAGAATCAAACAGAAAATGCTCCTCTGGCCTGTCCAGCCCTTCATGACCTGGGCCCTCCCATCCTTCAGTCTTCTCATCAGTGACACTGACCTTCAAGTGCCACCAATGGGAGACAGATGCCCTCTCCCGACTTAGTGGTTTATCGATGACTGTCCCCCAATCCCTAGGACACCCTCCTCTGTTCCACTGCCCAGTCTCCCTGGCCAGGCCTGAGCTGGAGCCCTCCCAGAGGCTGCCTCCAGGTCACAGAGATAGCCCACAGAGCTGTCTGCATGCTGCTTCCCCTTAGAATAGGGGCTCCTTGAGGGGGGGACCTTTCTTTGTATTTCCTGCATTCAGCACAGTGTGTGGTGCATGAGAGGCACCTCTGGACCCAGGCTTCCAACTACACTGTGTCTGCCTCTTGTTTAAAAACCAACAACAGGAATGAGGCAGACCCAGGGGGCTCCCCTGCCCCAGGCCACAATGCTGAGTCTGGAACAGGGACGCGCTCAGCTTGGGCTGATGGGAGCACGGCGTCTCCTGCACACTACAAGTCTCGCTGATGCTGACAGGAGTGTGGCCTGTGGGACCGGGGTAGCAGCGGGCCAGCAGACAGGGGAGGAGCATGTGTGGGGAGGGGCACTCGCCTTGAGGAAGTTCTTCACCCGCTCCGCGTTGTAGCAGCTGCTTTCCCGACATATTCTTTCCACCTCCTTGATCTGTCCAGTCTTACAAGCTGCCTGAATGTATTTGAAGTGCACATCTGGGTCCTGGCTGAAGTTGACGATCGAGCCCAGGAAGTAGAAGAGGCCTGCGGGGAGAGGCCGAGTTAGCAGAGGCCGAGGCTGAGGCCACAGAGCCTCCCTCCCTGGGAGCTCCAGCTTTGTGCTGCTGCAGCCAGGGGCAGCTGGCCTCACCAACACGGGGAAGCTGTACGTCCATCTAAGGCTCCTGGAGGACCCTGCTCAATGGACAGGCTCCCTCAGGCACCTGGGTCCGGAGCTTGGTACCATGACTGCCTCTTGGTGAGGAGCAGGGAGCAGCCAAGAAGTTAGGCCGTATGAGCACTCCAAGGGGGAAGCCTTGTCACTCCCCAGATGTTGGTGATCAAAGATCACAGAAGGAGGAAGGATAAAGTGGGAGACGGTGGGTTTTAAAGTAGGGCTAATACATTTTAGAAAATGGCCAGTATCTCAGGACAAACAAAATTAAAAATGTGAGAAGCTCGATAACTATCCCCATCAGAGAAGGCAGAAATCTTAAAGAGGAAGGCAGGGAGAAAGGGGGCCAGTCTTTTCCTTTCCAGCTCCAAGTCCCTGGCACCAAAGATTAATGCTGCCTCAAGCACAAACCTGAGAAATAACCAAGCCCCGAATCTGAAAGCTTACTTTGGAATTCAGCTTGGGGGCAGGACGAAGGAACATCGGGAGCTGGGGCTGCTTAGTTAACAACCTTGCTATAACATATCTGATGAGATCCAACCTTAAAATCAGGGCAGAAAAAGCCGAGAGCTCTCATGTGTCATTACCACCCTTAGCCACTGAAGCCATGGCCAGCCTTTCTCACCCCCTTCAGCACAAGTGAAATGCTCTGCCATCTAAAGAAGGGAGCTGTTCCTGACTGGCAGCCTGAGGGAGGAGTTGGCTGTCTCCCGAGGTGGTACCTTCGTAACTCTTGAAAGACTCGAAGAGCTCGACGAGGGTCTGGGTGCCAAGCTGCTCGTGGTACTTGGAGGCCACCTGCACGCCCAGCTGAAGGTTCTGCCGGATGTTGGCAGAAAGCATTGCTCGCAGGCACTCCACGGAATCCTCCACAGACAAGGAACCAAAGAAGTTTACAAGCCACTGAGGAAAAAAAGCCAACGTGGGCTCACCATGGAGCCTGGTTCAGGGGGGACCACGTGAGAGACTGACGTGGTCCCCAAAACTGCAACACACACAAAGGGGCCATATTTCCTGACATGCATCAAAAATAGGGACATTCCCGAAGACCTGGGACAGGAAAAGAGGGTGATTTGGGAAGCTGAGATCTCCGCCATCTTGTACAACAGGGTGGGCCCAACCCTGCCCCACTGACATCCTCCCTCAGGACCTCTCTCTGCTTTTTTTGTAGGGAAGACGATTAGTTTCTCCACTCTCCACCTCCCAAAACAACATTAAAGCCCCCCCTCATAAGAAGAAGTAGTCTCACAGAACAAATCTGTACCTCAAGCCCCCCCATTCTCTGTGTAAACAGAGGGCCTGTCATCAGTCTTGGGGAGCTGTGATTGGTTATTACTGAGGACACATTAAACAAAACAGCAGTGTGGGAGACACAGGTCCCCCCCATCTCAGGAGAGCAGACCTAGCCTGGTTGGCGGGTTCTCCAATACGGTCTGAAATGGAGAGGACTTCCGCCCCCAGAACCACAAACCTGGCAAGCTGGCAGAGAGCAGAACCCAGTTATGCTCCTAGCTCGTCACAGATAGCGCCCCCTCTCCACTATTAGAACCCTACAGTTAAAGGTGATTCAAGGTACCTACGGGCATTGCCACAAGAACCAGGACCCACAATCTGTGGACAAAACCCACCCCCAAGAATCAGAATGTGAATCAGTGGCAGACGCAAGAAGCCTTCCCGTACCTCGGGGTTTAGGAGGTGAGTGTGGACCACTGCCCGCTTGATATCATACAGATCTGTGTAATGCTCCAGTGCTCGCTGCAACAGGCCTGCCTTCTCACAGAGCTGGGCAATGTGGGCACGGTCATAGTGGGTAAACATCTGATTGCCAAGGATGGCATCTGCCACCTGTCACACCAAGAGAACAAGAGGGTGAGGTCTGGCTACGGCCCCTAGACACTCCTGACATCCTTTCATCTTCCTTTGGGATCAGCTTCCTTTGTTCAATCCTACACGGCATGTGCCCGGCTCTCTGATTGGCATAGCAGTAAGCTTAACCCACACTTGGGAGGTAGAGTCCCTTTTAGCTTCTTGGTGTGGCCCAGTCACCCACCCTGATAGCGGTGATCTCTCATCCAATCAACAAAGATGGTGAGAAAAGGAAAAACTCAACACCGTAGGGACTGTGGGAAGACAGACACTGTGACGCTAAGTTACCAATGGCTTCACCCATTCAGGTAAAAAGTTCAGAATTATGGAAGAAAAGTGAACTCACTGCTCATACCCTTTGGGCCCAAGATCTTACCATGAGAAAACTAAGTCTAGGAAGAGCTGAGGGTGGCCAGGGAAGACGATAACACAAAGAAGTTTGGTTTTTTTTAAGAGAATGGAATGAAAATTAAATGTTAAATGAAGAAACAAAATTAAATGGTAGATGAAAATAAAGAGAAATCAGAATGATCCCACTCTCCTTTTGCTGCTCTCTTCTGGGCCGAGAGCAGCCTCTCCTTGGGAAGGACGACGGACGGCCCTTGTTCCTCTGACACAAGCTGTGCTGCTGTGGGCCCCGGCCTAAGCTCTCTGAGCCTACTCCTAAAACGGGATGCTCCCTATAGGTAGCCACACAGCTCCTCCAGAATCCACAAGCAGCTCTCCCCAAAGACTTCCCAAGGGCACCCTGAGCCACAGCTGTGCATACCTGTGGGGCATGGATCAGGTTCATTTCCAGCAAGCGTGTCTGGAGGTGACCTTCTGCAGGGCGATTGTTCTTCAAGGCATCCAGTAAGAAAGACGTGCACTGCTGAATCAAGCTATTCTCCATGAAGACGTCCACAATCTACAAACACAGTGCCAAAACAGCTCTGTCCTCACAGCTCCGAATCTAGGAGGTCCCTTCTCCCTCTGCCCCTTCTCTGTCCCCCAAGACATGGGGGGGAAAGTGACCTGTCCCGCCAGGGTCCTGCAGCCAGTCAGTGTCAGAAGTGGCATCTGAACCCAGATCTCCCCAGCTCTGAAGCCTCTCATCTCCTGACACAGGGCTCACAAATGCTCTCAGAATTAGTGCAAGGAACTCTGTTTCTCCTGTACAGCTGCTCTATTTCTTGAGACCTACTGCAATTTTTCTATCAGTACATACATCAGCTAAACCTTCACCCCAAGGTTTGAATTTGGTCAGAATCTGCTCGATATGCTGTCCACTGCACAAAAGGGGTCACCTTATGTTTGGACCAAAGCAGTGCATTCAGGGTCATGAAGGGTTACGTTTCACTTTCCACAGACAGACTCCCCACAAGAGCACAGTCTTGTACCAGGTCCAAAGCCCTGAGGTCAGGGGCTGTAACTGTCCAGGGTGTGGTCAAGGCCTAGATTTTTAGCCAATGATTATAGCTCCTAAATCCAGAGCTTTGAAAGCATAGAATGTCCATGCACCCAGCCAAAGAGTCACTAAGGGTAAACTCAGGGTCACTAAGTTGGACTCCACCCACGATTACAAATGTCTTGTATAAATCTATCAACACGGACTAAGCCCACATCCCCCTGTGAAACCTAAGTGGCCACTGGTGCAAAATCCCACATGTACACAGGACGCTACAAAAACAAAGACCGGGAAGCGCTCCTTGCCTTAATGATAATGATTTGCTAATGAGGATCTGAAGTCAGATGTGCCGATTCCTCCCCACAGCTGCAGGACACACTTCCAAGTGGTCCAGGGCAGGAGAGTGTAGCCTGAGCCAACAGCAGCCAAGCCCCCAGGCCAGGGGCGCCCCAATCTGAGAGGGGTACTGGCTGTCTGTCCCAGGGGAGTGCTGAGGTGGGAGAGAACACTGAACTCCCGCTGTGAGGGATGGGGCTACACAGGGTACTCATGCAAACACTCGCTGGCTTTCTTTGCACTAAGAGGAGGGAGGAGAGGGCTGGGTCTGGAGTCAGGAAGACTGGAAAGTCTTGAAATAAAATCATGACTAATGATGACCGTCTTTCAAACTCACTGCTGCTTTACGAAACAAAGAAATGCAAGAGCTGATGGAAATTCGAACCCATGTCTGCCTGAGTCTAATAAAGCTGCGCAGATACAGAGGCAGCTACAAACCCATGTGCTGAGGGCACTTCTTTAGAGCTAACCTACCGATGATTTCAGCAGCACTGGGAACCTGATTCCTGACTCTCTGTTTCCTAGCAAACAAACGTCCTCCCCCAAGGCAACCTGTCTGTGCTTTAACAAAGGCTTGGGCTCATTGGAGGGGATCTGTCTCTGCTCCAACTCCCTGGGGCACCTTCCCCAGATAACCCCAGGGCTGCCTCCGCCAACAACGGACTGGGGCTTACACAAAAGATATCCTTTTCAGGTCACCCTAAAATAAAGGCTGAAGATCTGATTCAGAGCGGTCCTGCTTTATTTCAACAACCAGGTGAAAAGCTCTCCTGGTATATGAGATGCTCATTCAGGCTACCTAACAAGGCAAAAGTGAGGAAAGTCTAAGGATCAAAGATCACGTGCTCTGAAGGCTTACCCAAGATGCTTCACTTGGGCTTCTAGGGTTAAGTCAATGGGAACATGGCAGGTGGCAAAAAGTCTTCCCAGATCAACAGAGTCCTCAACCAAGGCTGGCCTGGTGGAAGGGCCCCAGCTCTGCACATGGCCAGGCAGGGTCAGCTCTGTGAGGCTACACAGGGCACTCAGTCACTCACCTGACTGATGTTGGCCAGTGGCTCCTCATCCTGCACTAGCATCTGTGCAAACTGCAGGCCCTGCTCCGGGCTCACCCTCATCACACTCCTCAGCAGGAAGATCCAGTCAGGTGTGTATGCGACCTGAAATGGAGACACCGTGACAGACACAGTTCTCATTCATAACCACTCCCAGGCCACTGCCTGTCACTGCCCACATGGAAACCTGGAAGCAGCATCAGCAACAAGGAAACACAGACTGGAGAAAACAGAGGGTACAGCCCTGGCTTTCCTAAACTCCTCTGCATCGTGCCCTTCCCACTTTGACAGTCGCCATCCATGGGGTGCCCTGGGGGTGTGGACACCCAGGCCAGGGGCTCACCGGCTCTGATGCTGCCTGGACACCCCAAGCCTGGGTGGTGGGCAGGAAGAACCACAGACCCTCCTCAGGACAGTGCATTAATGCATGAAGTGATAATATGCAGGGCCACAAAGGAAACCAATTACACTGAAATTCACGGTGCGTTTTTTGAAATAGAGTCCAAGGTTCAGAATCCCACTGGAGATCTCATTTCTCCTAAAAACACTCGTGGGGTCCAGCCCTTAATAGAGGCTTCACTAACAATAACCGTGTTTCTTACTAAGAAGAGAGTCATGATGAGTGGGCATCACACCCACAGACCCCTGGGGCTGGCAGGGCTGTGTAAGCGCTGGAGCGGCAACCACAGAGAGTGACAACCACAGAGAGTGACAGCCCTGCTCTCCAACAGCTCATGCTGGTGTGGGCTTAAACGGGTATAAAAGTGCTGGGGAGTTCGAGGGGGGGGGGCAGGATCTGGAAGAGCATCTGTGGGTAAGGTGCTGTGTGACTGGCAGGCTGAAGGACGGAGGTGCCTGTGACAACTGAGCACAAACCCAGCGCACTCGCTTCTGCCAGTGGCAAACCGGCCTCAAACAAGACAGTCTCTCAGCTGTGGGCCAAGCCCATGCAGAATTCTGGGGGATCCCAAGTGATGACATTTGATGGTGATAGAAATCACGGACTAGAGTCAGCAGAGACCTAGGCTCTGAACCCTGGCTAGGAAAGTGTCTCTGGACATTCTCTGGGCCTCGACACGAAGCAGTAATCATTCCTCACCTGGTATGAACCCAGAGCTCCCAACCCAAAGCTTTAAGAACAGGAAGCTGTAGCAGTCTGCACTTATACTGGTGCTTGAGGCTGACAAGCAGGAATTCAGGCCAAGCACAGCCGAGGCCTGGGCGAGCAGCTCCAAGGCTCTCTCACCTTCTTGGCGTAGAGTACAATCTTCTGGAATTGGCCCGTCTCTGCAAAGCACTGGATCACTTTGTTAGGCACGCCTGCCCGAAGGTAGACACTGAGCGCAAGCGCCGGGTCAGCAGCTTTGACCAGATCTCCCAGCTCTTCAGAACACTCCAGCTAAGACACACACAGGAGAGAAGGCTGAGTTCAGGGACACGCCACCGCTAAGTGAGGCACAAACGGTGGCCGGGAGCGTGTGTCCTCACCTTGTCTTCCTTGAGCCATTTCTCCAGGAGCTGCTTGCGGCCCTGCTGAAGGACAGGCCGGCAAAGCTCCAAAGACTCAAACTTATTAAGCTGCCCTTGGTCCAGCAAGATCCCGAAGTACTGGAGCAAGGGCGAGGCCTGTCCAGGCTGGGCTGGGACACTCTGGAACTTGTGGATGGTGTCGCTGGTGCGCAGGATTCCCTAAAGCAGCAGCAGAGACCACCACAAAGGCAAAGAAGTTACTCCTTGGGCTGTGCACACAACTTGTAACATAATCTTCTGCTCACTCTCAAGCCCTAACCATGCTACCCTCATGCTGAACTAACTGTCGTACTGAGAAAAAGTAATGGGACATTGGGCCCTGGATCCTCAGGGAAATGCACGAGTGAGCTTATTAATCAGGCAGCTGCTCCCACTAAACTGATGGGCAATGATTAAGGTGCCACTTCCTAGCCAGGGATGAAACTACAAAGCAGAGTCGCTCCCCTGGAAGAGGCTTCTCCCTTTCCTAACTCATTCTGTGACAGAAAACACTGCCCTCAGTCCCTTCCCAGACTATTGTGCTTTTAAAGATAACCACAGTCTGTGGGAGGAGATGAGACACTTCCCCACCAGCCCATCTACCATCACCCCCACCTGCTTGCTGCCAGGGAGAGAGCCCAGAGGAGCACAAAAAACAGAACCTGGCAATGCCCGAGGCCTCGAGGTACAGGTGCTGTCACCTACAAGCTGCCCAACCCAGGATGACGAAGAACTTCTGTCTTTCTGGGACTGCATGCTGGTGCTGCACCAAGTGATCCGAAGCCCCTTCCGGCCCAAGAGCTTCTGTACCCTTACAAGCATTACCTTGGGTGCAGAAGCAGCAACTTTGGCAGCCTCAGAGTAGCTGCCCTGTGCAAAAAGTGTATTAAATTTTCGGGCAAAGAGCTCCTCTGCTCCAGGCAGGTTGCTGCGAAAGGCCATGCGCAGCCCGAGGTCCGGGTTCTGGAGCACACTGGTGGCATAACTGACAATGTTATCTTCTTCCACACAGATTGACAAGACCTGGAAAGAACCAGAGATTACAGGGAGTAAACCTGCTGGAAAGGACGCTTCCCGGACTCCTCCACTGAACAGTCAAGGGACGGCGGGCACCCACCCTGCAGGAGACTCAGAATCACTTGGGTCTCACTAACAAAGCAACCCTGATTCAGAACAGAATTTCCCTTTGGAAGGCTTTTAGTTTGGTCGAGAGAAACATTTTTGTGAATTTGCATCTTTGGAGATCAGGAGGAGGGGATCAGCCTGGGCTACATTCGAGAAATGAAGCAGGATTTCCAATGACCCAAAACAGCTTTCGAGTGCAAACACCCATCTTTTTTTTTTTTTTTTTTTTTTAATTTTTAATTTTATTTTAGTTTGCATCATTCATTTCCACAAGATTTTGAGTTACATATTTTCTCCCCTTCTTCCC
>CM053587.1:348893330-348928936 GCA_028646515.1 Pseudochirops corinnae
TTCTGTGATAAGATGTAATGTTGTGAATATTATAATGTTTTGAATGTTTATCTTGATTTGTAATGGAATAAACAGAGTGTTCACTATATTTTGTAATCTGAACTCTAAAAGCTGTTCACAGTAGCATTCCTTTGGGAATTTGCCGGTACATGAGAAAGCAGCACGTGACATTACGTCAGCTTGTAGGGAGGTCTCCGGCACCTTGAGTGGCCAGGCTCCCCGTGGCCCTGCACCATCACCCCAGTGGAGCTACAGATGGCAGGCCTGTCAGACCTTCAGGTCACATATCGTAGAAGTGGGTAATACCTAGAAGCCTACAGGATGGGCCAGTTGTGAAGACTGAAGCAATTCTAAAATGAGACTGAGAAGAATATAAAGTCCCACTCTTGGGTCACAAAAACCCACCTCCTAAGCTGAAGACAAGACGGTCATAGCTCAAGGAGAATCCACGTGGGGCAGGGGTTTTGGAGGGGCAGTGTTAGTGACCTTGGGGGCCTGGACTGCTCAGGTGCCCCCGGGCTCTGCTCAGGGGAGCACATCCTAACACGGAGCAGGACAAATTCTAGTGTCCAAAGAAGGGCAGCCAAGATGGTGAAGAGAATGGACCAGGTGAAAGAAGCAGGGATGTCGGCCTGCAGAAATGGCCTGGAGGGGCAGCTCCAATGAGGAGCATGTCTTTCTTTCTGAACAGTCTAAGCTGGCCATGCTGTCGCTGCCGCTCTGTTCTCTGAGGCTCAGCAGAGCAAACACAGCCCTTCATCCGGCACAGCCGAGGAGATGTAAGCTGGGCTGCCTGCCGGGACAGTAAGCAGAAGGCTGGGGGGCCCCAGGGAGGCTGTGGAGGACTCTCTGGCCAAGATGGATCAGGGCCCCCAAGGTTCCTTCTGCTAAAAGCAGCAGAGCATCCTCTTAACCCTTGGGCCTTCCCTCTGGCAATGGCTGGATGTACACAGCTGGGTTTGCTTCCTGTCCCTCCCATTAAGGCTGGGAGTGCCTTGGGCAGCGACAGAAGCCTTTCTCTGTAACCTCGATGCTTAATACTGTGCCTCCTGGCACACAGTAGGCACTTAATAAGCACGTCCTGCCTGCCTTGCATGCTCTGCCTCACAGGAAAGGTCTGGTTCACGCAGCTTCAAGCTTCACCCAGTATTCATTAACCTCCCCAAACAGAAGCTGTCAAATGATACAGGAAGGAGCAAAGAAGTGACACTAAGCACCACTCCCCAGTCATGGCTGTAGAGCCGCCAACCCCCCTTCATCCCATCCTGCAGGGACGACATGCAAGGCCCACAACGGTAACGCCATTTTCCCAGTGTCCCAGGGCTGTTAGGACATCCCTCGACACCACCTCGCTCCCTTTCAGGAACAAAGTCCTGCCTACACTGTACAAGTCTGAAATGTTAACCCAAAGCTGCGCCTGCAAAGCAGACACGGCAAAACCAGCTGGGGTGCTACCAGGACCCCTCCTCTGCCGCCCTTCCCCAAACATGCCCACACCGGTGGAGGCACAGCCATCCTCGCTCACCTGGGCACAGATGCCGATCAGCAGGAGCCACTTCTGGTGCTCATCAGTCCTGTAGTTGATGATCTGGCAGCCTGCCAGGCTGGCGTGGCGGTCAAACATCTTCAGGGGCTGGGAGTCGCCCTCCATGCTCCAATGGTAGACAGCCATGTCGGTCACTAAGGCAACAGTGTTGACAGAGATCCATTTCCAGAAGGTCACCTCCTCGGCCATCGTGTGGCCTTTCATTTTACTCTTCATCTCAATGTTGAAAATTTGAAGAGTCTTTCCCGCTAGGAGGAAATAAGATTGGAAAAAGGGAGAGTGGGAACAAATGAGGGAAAGGGAGAGAGAGGGAGAGAGCGGGAGAGAGAGAAAAGGAGGAGGAGGAGAATTACCAATCTGAAACAGGCATGTTTTTATACCCTCCTATCTATCTATAGCCACCTGATTAACCATTTTTCTGTGTTTTGAAAGATAGTTGAAACAAAGGTCTGCTGAAGGCAAAAGGGTCACAATGATCTGTCATTGTCCAAATATTCAGGATGGCAAAGGATTCCAGGAAAATCCCTTCTGTTAAAATGACTGCAGTGAAATGTCATAGTCTTGGGCTAGTTTTCTAAAAAACTTTTCTGGATATGACAAAGGGCAGAGAATCTCAAATCTCCAATTTTACATACACTAGTATCACAAGCGCAATGTATTAACTCTAGTTAATCATGTTACTAGGTCCTAGGGAAAAGCTGTGCCCTGTGGAGACAAGCTAGAACAGAACTCCCCTGGAGTCTTACCAGGGGCTGCAGGAAAACTGGCCTTCACAAGGTCTCCTGTATGCCCCCTTCCCTCCACTGACACCGCCACCACTCTGACACAGGCCTGCCTCACCTCAACCCTGTTTGGAGCTACTGCAACAGCAGCTGGGTGTCTCTGCCTGCCTCAAGGCTCTGCTCATTCTAATTTGGCCACTGACTGGTGACTCCTAAAGCCCAGGTCCAACCATGTCACTCCACCCCTGGCCCCCATTTCAATAGCTCCAGGGGCTCCCTGTTGCCTCCAGGATCACATACAAAGTCCTCAGCTGGCACTCCGAGCTCTTCACGAGTCTGGCCCATCTCTCCAGCCTTCCCCTACCTTCCTCCCCTCCTCTCCATACTCGGTGCCCACATGCCAGGGGTCTTCCTACTGTCATCTCCAGGCCTTTTTCACTGGCTGTCCCTGATGACTGCTATTCTCTCCCTTCTCATCCTCTCCTGGCCTCCTTCTACCACAAAGCTCTCCTGACCCTGCTGGTGAGCTGTCTCTGCTGTCTCCCTCCTCAGACAAGGAGCTCCCTGAGGGTAAGGACTTTTTTTTTCCTTTTCTCTTTATCAACAACAGTTAGCACAATGCCTGGAATACAGCAGGGACTTATTAAGTATCTCTTCCCTTGACTTGTCCATTAAATTCCTTAACTTTACAGAGCTATAAAATGACCTGACAAGAAAAATGCCAAACTATTATTACAGGGAAAGGTTAGATCAGTTGAAACAGATAGAAGTTGTCTTCAGTCACTTCTAAGTGGTAAAACTGCATTATTAGGACTTAATTTTAATGTCGAAAGCTATTTTTATCGTTTCATGCTTCCGACAGGAAGAAATAATCAGCCAAGACAAATTAAAAAGCCATTCACATTTCTGCTCTGGTTAAAAGAACTTCAGCTGGTCACTAGCCCATTCCCAAATCCACATTCTACATATAATAATAATTTCATGCATCTTTTAAGAGAAAGTGTTTCCTTCCCCAATTGATACATGGTCAAAGGATATGAACAGGCAGTTTTCAGTGGAAGAAATTAAAGATATCTAGAAGCATATGAAAAAATGCTCTAAATCACTACTGATTAGAGAAATGCAAATCAAAACAACTTTAGGGCACCACATCTCACTAGTCTGATTGGCTAAGATGAAAAAACAGGAAAATGATAAATGCTGGAGAAGATAAGGGAAAACTGTAACTCTGATGCATTGTTGGTGGAGTTGTGAACTGATCCAACCATTCTGGAGAGCAATCTGGAACTATGCCCAAAGGGCTATAAAAATGTGCACACCCCTTGACCCAGCAATACCACTTCTAAGGCTGTATCCCAAAGATACAAGTGGGAAAAGGACCCGTATGTACAAAAATATTTATAGCAGCTCTTTTTGTGGTGGCAAAGAATTGGAAATCAAGGGGATGCCCACCCATTGGGGAATGTAACGGAATACTACTGCGCTATAAGAAATGAGGAGCAGACGGCTTCATAATAACCTGGAGAGACTTGTATAAACTGATGCTGAGTGAGAGGAGCAGAACCAGGAGAAATCTGTGCACAATCACAGGTACGATGTATGTGTGAGGACTGCCTTTGATAGATGGGGCTCCTCTCAGCAATGCTAGGCTGTAATGAGACAACTCCAAAAGACTCATGATGGAGAGGGCTATCCACATCCAGAGAAAGAACTAGAGTCTGAATGCAGATGGAAGAAAACTATGTGCTCTCTCTTTTGTGTTTTGTTTTGTTCCTTCCTTCTTGTTGTTCATTCCACTGGTTATAATTCTTCTTTACAACCTGACTAATGTTTAATGTGAAGGTACAGGTAGAACCTGTATCGGACTGCATGGTGCCATGGGGGGAGGAAGGAGGAGGGAGGACAGGGAGGGAGAAAAATATGGACCTCAAGGGATTGTGGGACTAAATGTTGTAAACTAAAAGTAAGGACATTAAAAAAAAATTTTTTTTAAAGAGAAAATGTTCCTTTGTTCCCTCACCTCATCTCACCCTGATCCTAGAGGCAGGGAAGGACGGCATCCAAGCTGGCTGGCCCTTCGCTTCCCACCCCCCTGCCTCCTTTGTATTCTGCCATTGTGCACCCAAGCTGGGCACCTTCTCCTCCATCCCCACTCGTGACATCCTGGGGGGCAAAGACTGTCTCCCTTCTTCATATTTGTGTCCCCCATGCGTGGTACATAGTAGGCACTTTTCGTGTTTACTGACTGACTGGCAATAACTAAGGAGCAGGAGACTAATCTGATCTGGAAGCTAAGCAGGGAAAACAAGGAGGGCTCAAACATTTTTTATCATTACAATACAATGTTGAGAATGTCCTTGGACCAAAGGGACTAAATTTAAATTTGTTGGATATCTGTCCATCTTTAAGTTAAACAAACCAAAAACAAGTATCAAATATAAAAGTTTACCTCATATTTTATAAAAATATCTACCTCCCACTTTGTTAAAGCAGTTTTAACTAAAGGTTATCAACCTAAACTTGGAAGGTTCCTCCCATGCCATTACCAACCCAGCTTATTCAGTGTGAAGTGACCTGTGCCCAGCTAACACGCTCAAACATGGGCCCTGAGCAATCTTCCATTCTCACCTTCTATGTAAAGATGGAGTGATGGAGCAAACAGAAGTATTAGAAAAAAGGTAGATGAAAAAACATGAAATGACAAAGGTTGTACCCAAATCCAATGCAGTGAAAAAAAATCTCTGCAACCAGTTTTTCTGATAGAGATCTCATTTCCAAGATATATAAGGAACTCGCTCATTCCCATTTGTAATAAGAGCCATTCCCCAATGGTCAAAGGATGTGAAAAGGTAGCTCTCAAAGAAGAAATCCAAGCAGTACAAAGTTATATGAAAAAATGCTTCAAATCACTAAAAAGGAGAAAACACAAATTAAAGCAGCTGTGAGGGTCCACCTCATACCCATCAAACTGACAAAACGAGCCAACTGAGAGAGGAAAATTACAAATGTTGTGTGGCACCAGCTACGCTGCTGGTGAAGCTGTAAACTGGTACAGCCATCTTGGAAATCAATTCGGAAAAAGTGACTAACTTGTGCATACCCTTTGACCCAGCAATATTATTAGGCTTAAACCCAGGGAGATCAGATAAGAAAAGGACCTACGATAGCAGCTCTTTTGGTGAGGGCAAAGTACTAGAAAATAAGGGAATGCCCATCAGTGGGAAATGGCTGGACGAATGATGGTAGGTGAGTGTAAGAGACTACTGTTGTGCTCTAAGAAATGAAGAAAGGGATAGTTTTCAGAGAGACCTAGAAGACTTGGATGGACTGATCCAGAGTGAAGCGAGCAGAACCAGGAGAACAACTTGTACTGTAACATCAACCTTGTAAAGATGAACTACTTGGAAAGACTTAGGAAGTCTGATCAATACGATAGAAACCAGGTTTCCAGAGGCCCACTAGGAGAGTGTTACCAGCCTCCTGACAGCCAAGACGTACCAACACGCAGAATTCAATACAGAGTTTGGAAGGCGTTCCCACATAAGAGCTGCTGTGTCCAAGCGTCAAAGACGGCAGGAGGCAAAGCCTCCCAACTCTGGAGAGCTCAAAGGGTGAAGAAGTGTCTCCTACCACGCCCAAATTTCTCTCCTCCCAACCTCCACTCACGGTACCTCAGCAGCCATCATCAAGTTTAGTTTACTCGCTTACCATACATTCCTTGTTCATACGAAACCCACCTGCTGGTTAGATAAGAAGTTAAGGAACGCTGTTAGGAAAAAGGAATATTTTCTTTTCCCTACCAGGGCTGTGACATCATTCTTGTCTCACAGGGCTAACGAATACGTGGTCCTCCCCACACCACTGGTGAGCAGTTAAATTCTAGGCCTGGTTAGGCTACTGGCTTGGCTAGAGCAGGGAGAGGAGAGCGCATGCAGTGACGGCTGGTGGCAGCTAAAAGCTTCAACTCTGATGAATCCTGGGAAGGATCGCCTAGCGGGGCAAGGAACAGGCATTCCTCTCACAGTGGAATTATGTGGACGAGTCTGCAGGACCGCAGATGAACAGAAAGGTGCTTGCCCCCCTTGAGCTGCACACCAAGCCAGAGGTCACACAATGATTCCTCAAGGTAAACGGTCCGAGGCAGCCTAAACGAGCAGAGGAAGCTCCTCTCGAGGCACCTGATGGACTTGGCACAATGCTGTCTATCCCAGGCTGCACTGGGGCTAAGCAGACAGCTGCCAGGACCCCTGGGGGCCCAGCCCAATATTTCACCACCCGCTCACTGCCTGTAAGACAGGGGCAAGTTTGGTTCTTTCTGTGGGTTCAGGTGTCACATCTACGGCGGCTTGCTTCACAGGCCTCTTTAGCTCTGCCTCGTCTTCTCCTTCGAGGACCTGGGCACCTCAGAAAAGGTGTCATATTGCCACAGGCTCAGTAAAAAGGCACCTGCACCTTGCAGAGAGCACAGAACTGTCAGTCTGATAAGAAGAGGGAAAGAAATGAAGAGAGTCGGGGAGGGCAATCCTCCGACTGGTAGCACCTGTAGATTGGCAGCTCTTGGCCTCCTTGAAAGACTCACCCTCTCCTAACTCATCGGCTTTTAGAATGCCGTAGGCGTGGGTAAAAACAGCAGCCACAAAACTGGCTAACACGCCCCGAGATGGCCCTGGATGGGGGAGGCCCAATGACCAAAATGACTTACAAGCAGCGAAGAAACGGTTTTACAGCCACGTGTGGCACTTTCTAAGGGTCTTGATTTCGTCTAAATTCTTCCCCACTTGGCAAACAAAAGTTCTTTCGGAAAAAACAATTAAAATGCATTTTTACATTCCCTTGATTTATGCCTTCCGACATGCCGTATTTCCCCCCCTCTTGACGGACTGAGAATATATTTTGTCATACAGAATCGAGTAGCTGGAAAAGACAGTCACGAACAAAGGAGGCAGCCTAGCACTGAGCGCAGCGGGGCCCGCCACGCACAGTAAGGGTCTTTCCCACAGTCTGTCAATTCAAGAAAAGCTGTGACAAGCCGCCCACTGCCCACAGTTTTTGTAAATAAAGACGAAGGACGTTTCAGCTTCCTCTCTTGCCCTCCCACATCCACCAGCAGGGAGCCTGCGGAAGTCGGACGCCGTGGCCCATGGCTCTGTACTCATCCGCGATGCCTCAGTGGAATGAGGTGCTCATGCCGGCTCACACTTCAGTGCCAGCCAGTTTTGTGGCTGCTGTTTTTATCCACACCTATGACATTCTAAAAGTCTCCACATATAATTACTAGATCTGTAGAAAGCCATTCAAGCCCTCACACGCTTCCCGTCTGCCGGGGGGGGGGGGGGGGGGGCGCTTTAACTTCCCAGCTTCCACGCTAGTCTGCACAATCCCTGAGCCAGGATCGGCAGGGCAGCTCTGGAAGAACAGCAGGCTCTCATGAGGATTCCTGACTCACCTAATAAATGAACGGACTGACCCAGAGAGAAACGTATGGACACTTCCAACAACCCTCTCTGAGCCGAGTTCAAAGGGGATGTGTCTGATGTATTTGTCTGGCCCAAAGACTGTACCAAGAACGCCACGGCGATTCTTCCAGACTAGCACAAAGCAAGGCAAGCAGCATCTGTGAATGTGTCAGGTGTAAGGAGACGCACCGAAGAAACAAAAAAAGGTTTAAAAAAAAGAAACCAGTCCTTGCTCTCCAGTCTCCAGGCTCACAGAGGAGACACAGACCAAATCACCGGGAGATCACCTCAGACGGAGGCACTGCCACGCAAGATCAGATTGTAACTGCAGGGGAGCAGGGAGAACGTTCCAGGCTGGGGGGACATTGGAGAGAAGGCTTGGCACCAGGAGAGGGAGGGTCTGGGGCAGCCACAAGACTATGTGGGGGAATGAGGGCTGAGGGCTCTGGAAAGGGCTCCAAAGCCCAAACAGGAGTCTGCATTTGCTCCTGGAGGTAAAAGGAGAGACTGGAGTTTTCTACACGGGGAGTAATGTGGTCACAAAACGACTGGCCTACAACACGATGAGCTGATACCGGTCTCTTGTAAAAGCTCTGCAACATTACAAAACGTGCTATGAGTAAGTTCTGCTAGATACGTTTAAGTTGTTACAACCAAAGGCCAAAGATCTAAGTGAGGAAATGAGGAACTGAGGAGAGCAGCTCGACGCGAACCCACGCTGGCTGGCGTCCGCCACAATGGGGACCAGCCACTCTGCAGAAGGCTCACCAAAAATGCTCAGGATAAAGTCAACTCACCATCTGCTTAAGACTCGAAAGCAAGAAGGGAAGTGAGCGCAGATTTATTTTGGAAGAAACGTGGTGTTTAAACAAAATGTCTTTCCTCCTAGACACTCAAACATGCACCGAAGGGGAAAACCATCAGAAGGACTCAGTCAACATGGCAGCCTGAGAGTCAACATTCCCAGGCTTCAGAAAGCTTTCACTGCTCAGAACGTACAAGGACCATGCCGTGATCAGCTGTCAGTGATGGCGTGGCAGGTTTTCCCATAATTTCCAGGTACTGAATGTAACTGTCTCAGCCCTCTCCAATGTAACTGCCTTCAGGCTTTAGGTCACTGCTCAAAGGCAGGGGAATTCCCACCAGTAATGACATCAGCTGTTACTCAGGCATTAAGAAAGTTCTTCCCAGATACACAAGGCTTTTGGGATGACTCACTCACACTTTGGGTGTTGGTGGAAGGGCATGACGGCGGGGTTTGACACCAACAGCTTCCTGATCACCTGAGTTGTTCCAGAGGCCTGCCAGAAGGCAGAAGCACAGGGCCCTTCTGACCCTTCCAGGCACCAACTGGTCCCAAGATAAGCCATCCCCACCTTCCAATAAACCACCCACGTGATCCACATAAGGGACCACGGTTCCACTAGACAGCTTTCTCTGTGCAGGGGCTTAGTAATGCTTGCCTGCTAGGAAGCCTTCAAGCACTGCCACCCACATACCTTTCAGGGCGATCACCTTTGAAGCTGGATTCATAATGGCACTCTCTGCAGAGATGGGCCGTCGGATGGGAGCGGCCGGATCACTCATATCGATGATGACCACCTGAGTTTGCTCTCCCACCTTCTCTCGAACGCAGATGAACTTGTCAGACTCCATGGTGAGTGTGCTGAAGCCAATGTTGGCCGGATTGATGCCCAAGTTCTGAAGCTAAACAGAAGAACGCTTGGGTAAATTAAACAGGACTTGTGAGAGCACGGAGTCTGAGGCCTCCCCCCCTTTCCACATGCTCGTGATCACAAGAGTGACCCAGGGTCAGGATCTGCGGCCAGGTCTTCAGATTCCAAACCTGAAGCTTTCAGCACCACACCCCACAGGTCCTCCACCTCAGTCCTGCTCTGGAGCTGCTTGCAGCACAGAGACGAGGCTCAGCAGTGCCCACTCTGTGCCAGGCACTGGGCCATCCCAATAGGCAGATGCTAGGGGCCTAAGGACAGACCTGGGCATGGAGCAGGGCCTCCTGAGCACCAGCCCAGCTGAATCTGGAGGAGGCTGCAAGGGGACAGCATTTTGGGGCCCAGCAGTTCTCAGACCATCTCTGTTGGTGTCTATGTGTCACAGGTCACACCCTGAATTAGTCTAAGGAACGTTAACAGACCATTTAAGCACTGGAGTACAAAAAACCATAGCAAAGCCCAGCAGGAGATCTGGGACATGTCAGACTCAATGCCTTGTTGTTGGGGTCTGTTTAAACTCAGCTTTCAGATCTACTGTAACCAGCTATAGCAGAAGACACGTGTGAGGTGGAGAGATGAAGGCAGTGGGTGGAAAACTAAAATGTGATCACAAACCAAGAACACAAAACACAGAAGCCTGGAGGCCAACTAGTCTAACCCTGTCATTTTTACAGAAAGGGACACTGGGGTCCAGAGAGAGGGAGAGACTTTTCCAAGGTCAGCCAGGCACATAGCAACAAAGCCAGAAGTTCCGAATCAGGCCTTCTGACACCAGATCTTGAGCTCTTTCCCCCTTACAATGAAATCGGGAGGGTTTAACCCCAAAGTTTATATTGTGGGTCTCAGCTCAGGGGCTTCTGCCTAACCCCTACCACAAGCAGGGCCTCCTACTGGACCTGGGCCCCAAACCACTGCCAGAAACCAAGCACTGAAGATAATGCACCCCAACACCCCAGAGCCTGAAGGTCCTTACCCTTTGGGACGTTACAATCTGGTCACAGATGTGGCTATTTGTGTACATGTCTTTTAAAAAAAAGCAGCTTGTATTAAGTGTCAAAAGACATACACAACTGCTAAGAAATAAGGAAAGAAGAGAAATTAAGTCTAAGCCACCTTCCCACCTCCACTCCTTTGCCAAGGCTGGCTCTAACCATGACTGCAAGACTTTCCGTCCTTGACTCTGCCTCTTGGAATCTCCCAAGCAGCAGCTGCAGGGGGGGTGGACGGCTGCACTCGAACACAGGAAGACTAGACTCTCAATCTTGCCTTGGACAATGACCACCTGATGTGACACCGGACAGGTCACATCACCATTTTCAGCCTCAGTTTCCTTATCTCTAAAATGGAATAACAACAGTCCTCACCTCATCCGGCTGTTGTGAGGATCAGCTGAGATAGCACACATAAGGCATTTCTCAGACCCTAATACAATTATGTAAATACTGGCTCTCTATTATTGTTAAAAATTCGGTTCAGGTGTCACCTCCTCCAAGATGCCTTTTCCTAACCTCTTCCCTAGTTATTAGAATTTGAGCCTCAACACCCCCAAATTACTTTTTATTTACTTGAACATGTACACGATGGATCCCCCAAGCTCCTTCAGGGTAGGGCAGAGAATGGCCTCTTGGTCTCTGTCCCCTCAGTCTTGGCACATAGTAGATGCTATAAATGAGCTGAATTCAGAGGGCCTTTCTACCAATGCTACCAGAATGGGAGTACCTAGACTTCTGAGGGAGCCAAGACAGCCTCTGTGCCCCTCTGCGAAGGGTTAAAAACTGCACCTACTGCGCGGGAAGCCTGTGCCTGTTCTGAGGTCAGGGGACCTTCCTTCACACCACCATAGGTTCACAGAAGACACACTGTGATCCCATGAAAATAAATAGCTTTTGTATTAGCCAGAAACAACACAACTAGGATAAGAAGCACAAGTACGACTTGGGGAAGGTAGCTTTCCATCAAAGATCTCTGTTAAAACTAACAAAGGTGAACACCAAAAGCCAGGCCCCAGTAGAGAATCCAACAAAGGATAGGGACAAATGCTTCTCACAAGAAGAAAGCCAAGCTATCAACCCCCACATGAAAAACAATCCAAAGTTCTAAAAATCAGAGAGATGCAAATTAATGCAGCTCTGAGGTTCCACCTCTCACCCACCAGATTGGCAAAGGCAACCAAAATGGAAAATGCAGATTGGGTGTAGCTATGAAAGGTCATGAAGCTGTGAAGTCATGTGAAAGTCATTTCAAGCTACGAAAATCATCCTGGAAAGCAATTTAGACGGATAGCCAGAAGTTTACCAAGTGTGTATATGTCCTTTCACCCAATCACGTCCCTACCAAGTCTACGCACCTCAGAGAGATGGAGGAAAGAGGAAAAGGGCCCACAGGGACAAACTCATTTCTGTCAGCCCTTTTCCTCTAGCCCGAGACCTGCAGGGGAGGCGGATGTTCCCTGCCGGCGGGGAATGGCCAGATTATGGGATGTGAATGGAATGGGATGGAACTGCAACTCAGAAATGATCAGAGGTGGTTTCAGTGAAACCTGGGAAGACCTGCACTAACTGATGCACTGTGAAGTCAACAGAACCAGGAGAACTATTAAACCAATGACAAAAACCCTGTAAAGACAACCTGTTCTGAAAAAACTCTGACCAAGGCAATGCCCAGTGAGGAGGCGGGAGCTTTAAGCCATGGCTGAGCCTCCGAGAGAGCTGACACTCTCCCTGTCCCACTCACTGACTCTGAGTGAGCCTATTCTTTAGCCTCATTCACTCAATAATGATAAATATTTAGGCAACACCTGCTACCAGCGAAGTACTCTGCCAAGCCTCAGGTTACGAGGAAAAAAACCCCATGTCTTTCCCCAAAAGAGATTTTATATGTGGGGGGACTTGGGGGGGGGGGTTTGAAGAGAAGGAAAGACACAAATAATCCAAGAGAAATGAGAAGATGATGGTGACAGTCTAGGTCAGAGTGACAACCTCCAGGAGGAACAAAAAAGCCCTGAGCGTGTGGGGAAAGAAAATGAGGGAGATCCAGGAGCATGTGAGTCCAGCCTTTGAGGAAGAGAATTTCTTTTTTTTGGGGGGGGGGCGGGGTTAAGTGACTTGCCTAAAGTCACAGGGCTCGTTTTTGTGTTAAGTTTCTGAGGTTGGATTTGAACTCAGGTCCTCCTGACTCCAGGGCCGGTGCTTTATTCACTGCATCACCTCGCCGCCCCTGGAAGAGAATTTCTAAAGGATGGGAAACAAACCCGTAACAGGCACAGAAGGCTAAGAAAAGGGAGGGCAGGAAAACTGGGAGCCAAGCGAGCGCCTCCGTACAGACCGAAGGGGGACTGGACAAGCCGAGGTCCGTCCGGCGCACCCCGACTGCGCGCGGCCTTCCCCGATCCTCCGAGGTCCTCCCGGCCGGGCCGTGACGCCCCATCAGGACAGAGGCCCAGCAGCGCCGGCAGCGTGTGGCCCCCACAGACCGCCGGGAGCCAGCCGGGCACTGAGCGACGCCATGTGAAGCTGCACCGACTTAAAGCCAGAAGCTGCCACCGATCGGCCCTGCTGAGCGGCAGGTGTGCTCATTAAAAAGACCGATTCTATTCTAAATGGCAAAGACTTCCTGGGTTAGCTTCCTCCCCCTGTAGAGCGCTCCGCAAGCCCAGCTGTGATTGACAGGTAAGTCCGTGCCCATTAGAGGCTTCGGATTCCTCAACATTTACAGACTTCCGGATTGGTCAAGCACAAGCCTTGGAAGTCACAGCCCGTCTGGAGCTGCGCAAGTTCAGACGTGAAGACGCCCACCTCCGGTATGTGACAGAACGGAAGATCACGGCACCCCAAGCAATGATGTCATCCACAGTCTCAGAGGACACTGGGAAGACCGCTAGGACCAACGCCACACCAGACCCGCATGCGGACTTCCCGGGGAAGGGGCCAGACCGAGCATGCTCACGGAGGCAGACAGCTTCGCAAAGGGCCCTTTGGGCTCTGCCCGACTCTGCCCGACTCTGCCCGCTGGTGAGGGTTTTTTTTTTCTTTTCATTGTCCCTTAGGGAGGAGGGGGCAGTAGGAAGGAAAGACAGAGGGAACTATAAAGTAAATGCATGTAGAGCAGACGGGGTGGAGCGCCCTTCGAGGCTGGGTCTCAGCCCGCAGCTGCTCCAGGCTCCAGGCTCCAGGCTCCAGGCTCCAGGCTCCAGGCTCCAGGCTGGTACCACTTACTTGGCACTCACAGCCGCACCCAGACTAGGAGGCTTTGGGCCAGGAAGATCCTAGAGGAGCCTTTCATCACTAGAGCATCAGGGATGGCTCAGGGGTTTCAAGCAGCGGGAAATGACCCCCCAGCTCAGGTTCAGGCCTCCCATGCCCTAGGGACAAATGTAACCTCAGAACATGAGCCGGAAAGCAAGCTTCCTCCTTACTTAGGAAGGCCAGTTCCCATGGGAGATAACAGGGTGCTTCACCAAGGAGGCAGGAATGAGAGAACAGACTGACATGCGCATTCACACTGCTGCCAAGACTGAGCCACGAGGAACAGAAAGACCATCAGTACCTTCACGCAGAGAGGGCCAGAGGGCCGAGGCCTAGCTAAGGCTCTGTGCTGAGCTCTCTGATCCCCACAAGACCTTTGTTATCCTCACCCCTTTCACAGAGGAGGAGCCGGGGCTTTCCCAGGGTCCCTCAGGCTGGATGTGGGGTCCTCCTGACTCCTGCCCAGCAAGGGCCAGGTCACTGTCTCCTCCTCCCAGATCTGGAGCCCTCACCCCCAATGCCAGTCTGCCCTCCCTTCCCCTGCACCCTCACTCCACAACCTCCCTCACCCAATCTCAAGCCTGGGGTGGGGTCCCCAATCTCTGTCTCAACCCTAACTCCTGCCTTTCTACAGGGATTCTTCACCATACATTATGATATTCCCTCCAACATCCTCAACTCCCATAGCCACAGACATGGAAAAAGCCCTGACTTTGGGACCTGGATTCAAATCCTGCCTCAGACTCCTGGTGACCTTGGTTAAGTCCCTTGCCCTCTCTTCTCTGGTAAAATGAGGGGAATGGATATCTATCCGGCCCCCCTAGAGCCACCACCTCTTCCTTCCTTCACCCCGCCCCAGCTACCAGGCTTTGAGAGGCACACAGGTACGCACAGGGCCACGGGGACTCTGTGCAGCCCAAGGAGACCAGATTGTCCTAGACCGGGCTTCCGATTCTATCCAGGCCACTTTGGGGCCTTCCCTGGGGCATGGACCCAGGGGTCTGAGCCTCCCCAGACCTCCCAGCCCCCTCCCTTTCTAGCTCAGCTCTGGGTCACCCTGCACGAGGCCTGGGCTCCATCTGCACACACTTAGATGTGCCAGCTCTTGTCTGGGCTCCTGCCATCTCCTCAGGCAGCCCCCCACACCTCCAACGCTCCTCCTTCATTGCAGCCTCCTGGCTGAAGTGCCAAACAAACCCCACCTTCCACAGGAAGCCTGCCCAGACCCCTCCTCATTCTAGACATGTCTACAGGTTGTCTCGGGCATTAGACAGGGAGCTCCTTGAGGGCACGGCCTGCCCTCTGGCTCCTTCTGTATCCCCAGCACTTAGCACAACTCCTGGCACACAGCAGACATTAACAAATGACTCATTGGGGCAGCTGTGGGCGCCATAGTGCACAGAGCCCTGGGCCTGGACTCAGGAAGATCTGAGTTCAAATCCAGCCTCAGACACTGCCTAGCTGGGTGACCCTGGGCAAGTCTTCACCCTGGTTGCCTCAGTTTCCTTATCTGTAAATGAGATGGAGAAGGAATGGCAAACCACCCCAGTATCTTTGCCAAGAGAACCCCAAAAAGAGCCATGAACAAGACTGGTCAACTAACCAGCCTCCCACAAAGGGTTCTGCCCTTGGAGTCTTTAGCATGCCGGATCCCATTCCCTGGCTCTGCAGGGCGCCCAAGAGGATGTGGCCTTGGCCATCAAGGATGGCCACCACTATCCCCCAAGAGCCCCTGGTCCCTTCTGAGATTTCCTGGGTGGTGAGTTCTGAGCTGGAAGGGACCTCACGTCATCTAATCCAACCTCTGTCATTTTAAAGATGTGAAAACTGAGGCCCAAGGGGCCTAACTTGGCAGGACTTGAACCCAGGTCAGCCTGCCTCCAAAGCCAAAACACTTTTCCCACAGGACCCTAGTTCCCTCTGGGCTTCTGGGGTCCTTCCCCAAGGCATAAAGCTGACCACAAGACAGCCAGGCCAGAACACTGTACTTGGGAGCAGGAACCCTGGGGTAAAACTCTGGCTGTGCTTCTCACCACCATCTAGGACAGGCAAGGCAAAAAGCAGTGTGATCCCAGACGCAGACCCAGCCCTAAGCGTCCCCAAGGGCAAGTGGAGGCCCCCAGGTGCAGCTGACCCACTCACTCCGCACAGGGAGGCTCTGACTCCCCACCTTCTGGCCTCCTGGCCCAGCTCCATCCCCTACCCCATCAGGTCTCTGGGCCTTGGGATACCTTTGGCAAGTGAAAGGGTTCTATCGCTAAGCTTCAATCAGGCCCCACATGCTAAGGAAAAACACATTCCTCATGCACAATGACCGAACCACTAGGCCACCTTTCTTAGTTCTGTTCCCCGGTGGGGGCAAAGACCGGAGGACGTGGAGGGCAGGCCTGCTGGGATGCGGGTGAGGGTGGGGAGGACACTGATAACACTGATGAGATCACCCCTCAAGGACTCCAGGAACAGAGAGGGAAGAAATGGCTTTCTGAGCCACAGCCAGAGTGATGGTGGTCAGAGCGATGGCAGCCGCTGGCTTTCTATGGAACATTAAGGAAGATGAGTCAAACGCTCCTACGCCGGCCAGAATGGCCATTCCCAACTTGAGCCGCACAGCCACTCATGAAGAGCTGCCCCCTCTTTACACTTTGCTGTTTGAGGACCTGGGCTTTCCCACAAACAGTCACCTCCAAAGCCATGACACGGTCTGAGCCAACAGCCGCCCCGCAGAGTCCCAGAACAGAGGAAGTGAAATCTCATGGCCAAGCTTTTTTTGGTCAGGCTGCTTGGAGGTTTGACTTGGAAATGAGGTCTGCATTTTTTTTTTTAATCTCCTCATTCAGTCCTAAGAGCTGTGTCCCTTAGAAAACCATCTGGCCTCGAAGTAGCCAAGCCAAGACAGGCCAAAGGAAGCCCCTCTTAAGACACGGCCTACTCCTCAAACGAGCAAGACAAAAAGAGAGAGTGGCCAGGGCTATCTCTGTAGTGCCTGCCTTGGACATTCTCACTTGAGCTGGGATCTAAAGAGCCAAGTGTGGACTCCTGGCTCTGCCCCCGACCTGCTTGAGGTCCCAGCTCACATCACCCAGGAGCATCAGCTTTCTCATCTGTACAATGGAGATAAAGTAAGCCCTGCACTACCGACCTTTCGGGTGGGCCATGGGGCTCCCATGAGAACAGGCCAAGAGCTCTAACGAGGAGTCCCAGCCTGTTCCTCCACAACGTCCCCATCTTCCTTAGCCAGAAACCATGCTGCCTGCCCTTCTGGCCTGGGAGCTGGGGACACACCTGAGAAGAGGGACAAAAGCCAATTCAACACCGAGCCAGCCAGAAAACAAGCCATGAGCACGTGTCTGGCACAAAGGGTGGTCAGTAAGTGCCTACTATGTGCCCAGCACTGGACAGAGATAACCAAAGCCTGTCAGTGCTGGCACACTGCAGGTGCCTAATAATGGTTTACTGAGACTGAAGCTGACCTAGGATGGACAGAGTTGCTGGACTTCCACGACTCAGAAGCCCTGAGTTCAAATCCTGCCTCAGACTCATCACACTTCTGACTATAGACAAGTCCTCACCCTCCCAGCCTCAAGTTACTATAAAATGAGGTTGGGGCCTCAAAGGCCTCCAGCCCTTTCCAGCCCCAAGGACACCGAGCCCAGGATCACTTCAAGGGCCAAAGCTTGTGTTATTGGGATACCCGAGATCAGGACGTGTGGCACTGCCTCTCGCCTCTCTTTGCAGCCCCAGCACACAGTGGGTGGCTAATCAGCACAGAGAGGATGGGGGACAGGAGGTCTGAGTGGGGGCAAACCCTGGCAAGCTGTGGCAGGTTTGCTTTCCTATACAATAAGGGCTTCAGACCAAAGCTGGAGAACCGGAGAACTGGAGGACCCTAAGGAGGGGACCCACGCTCCAGGGCCTCCCTCCCTCCTGAGATTCCACCCCTTCATGATCTGGGAAGCCAGGTAAGCAACTTGGTCAAAATCAGGCTTTAACTAAGAAGAGTATAGGTTCAGAACCTGGGCCCTAGAACACATACCGGGGCACTTGATTTGACGAACTGACAAACAATTCTGAGAAGATCCATCCACAGGCCTCTCCAGCCTGAGGAACAGGCCAGAGCACCTCTACAAAGGAGAAGGACTTGCCCAGAGGAGCCCAGACTGGCTGCGACCCAAGGGGGACAACTTCTCTGCCCTCCAGAAGCTCAGGAAACAAGTCTGCTTGTAGCACTTGGGCAGCAGAAAGCACCACAGAAAGATTTTGGGAGATCTGGAGGGAAGCCACGTCAGGCAGGCCGGGGCCACAGTAAAGCTGACCAGCAAATAAGTGGAGCCTTCACCATCCTCTAAAGGGGTGAATCTCTGCCTATCGAGGTGGGGTCTAGACCCAGAGGAGTGGCCATTCCTTGGACAGAGGGAGAGTTGTTTCAACATTGAAGCATCCTGACACTTGGAGGAAAAGGGCTTGGTGGGCAGAGAGGGAGGTGCTGCAGAATCCCCAGTGGAGAAACATGAAGTGATAGCACCATGCCAGGTGGAGTTCATTGGGCAGCTGATACCAGGGCAGGGCAGCGACGGGCAATTTGGTGTCTCCTTGGAGTTACTATGAAAACCAAACAGTATAAAAAAGTTGTACAGAAAGCGGCCCCTCCTTCCCTGCCTCCCCACCCAGGGGAGCGGCAGGCACGGCACAGCACAGCCTGCTTTCTGGATGCCAGGGTTAGGGTTAGCTGACGCAGGAGGTCAGACATCTGCAATCTGGCCCCATGGTTGCTTCTCGGAGCCAAGTTCCATCAGGGAACCAGCTGCCTCTGACAAGAGGACGTTCTCCTTTATAGCTGAAGTACAACATGGCCCCAGGACAGTGGTGATCTGGTATGGAATCCACTGGAGAATATCACCCTCTAGCTGCCCCCTCTGCCCAGGACGCCTGCTTGCTAAGGTTACAGCTACATGCCCATCCAATCACCACAAAGGCCTCCCGGTTAGCCCTGCATCTCCCATTTAATGACCAACCCAAGGCACACAAAGGGGAAAAAGCAATGGGCAATGCATTTCTCCACAGGTTCTTATCAGTGCCCTAATGACCACGGATCACCATTTCTGATTGTCATCCTCCAAAGCCACCTGTGGATGGCAGTGAGACCAGCCACAGAGGTCCACAGTCCCCGGAATTCTGAGAACAAGGCACCACTTGAGCAGAGTCCCAAAGTAAAGAGAAGCCAGAGAGGGAGCCGTTCTCTCTCGGGGGGCCTCTCCACTCCAGTTCTGCCCGTTGCAGCCCTGAGATAATCTCTGTACATGCATATCAGTGCTGCAGCAGCCACACAGTAGGCACTAGGAGATGATAATGATGCTCACTAAGAAGTTTACTTCACCTAGGTGGTGAGGACAGCTTAGTGGTGCAGAGGGCAGAGCCCCAGCCCTGGAGTCAGGAGGACTGGAGTTCAAATACAGCCTCAGACACTTCCTAGCTGTGTGACCTTGAGCAAGTCACTTCACCCTGTTTATGTCAGTTTCCTCATCTGTTAGATGAGCTGGAGAAAGAAACAAGACCCCTCCAGTATCTCTGCCAAGAAAACCCCAGATAGGGTCACAGAGAGCCAGACACAACAGAAACAGCTCAACAACTCACTCTGCTCATTTTACAGAAGAGGAGTCTAAAGTCCCCCACAGGGGTAAGTCAAGGTGCATCAGAGGTGACTAGGTCCCTGGGCCTGGACTCCCGAGGAGCAAGAGAAGAGGCTTGTCCCAAGGAAGAGCTTAGGCCGCTCACCCAAAGGACCAGCAAGGGCAGTGTGGGGCAGTGGGCTGGGCATTCCACTTGGAGTCAGAGGGCCAGGGTGGGCCCCCTCCAGCCTGTCCTCCCCCGACTCGGGGTTAGAAGGATTTCTTCAGAAACTACGACGGACTCACTGAGTCCCCTCCGGCAGACAGCTCACATTCTCAAACAGAAGCTTCCTCTGCTAGGACGCGTGGGGCAGAAACCCAAGCCCCCCGCCCCAAGCCCTTCCTGCTCCTCCGCTCATCTGCTGAGCTCCTCCGATCGCGATTGCGGCTTTGTGGGGCTGGCCAGGGCGCTGCACCCCGCACCCCGGCTGCACCCCAGGCCCTGGCCGGCCCCTGGCGGCACCCCCCCCAGAGGCCGGCCAGCTCTGCCCAGCCCAAGAGACTCTGGGGACACCAGGGGGGCTCTTCCCTGAATCTGACTCCTGTCTCCCGGAGTGTGGGGCTCCCCACAGCTGCTCTTCTGGGGGCATCGCTCAGCCTCCCCTTTAAAAGGCGAGTTGTTTCTGCAGAGGGTGTGGGGGACCTGGGAAGCTCCTGGACTCAGTTTCCCCATTGGAGCAAAGCTGATTAAGGCTCCAGGGGCAGCTGTACTCCGGTGCTCTTAGTGCTAACACGTCACAGGGAACCGGAGCTGGGGGAAGGGGGAGCGGGTGAGAGAGGACCCCGGCCCTCCCCCAGCCCAGAGTTCTGTCCACTCTGGGGCCCAGGAAGCCAGAGAAAGTGGGGAAAGGGCCAGCTGGGGGGGAGGGGGCGCCCGAGAGAGGACAGAACCAGGGCAGGGTTGAGCCGGCTGGGGGGCGGAGCGCAACAAGGACTGGGTCTGGGGGAGCGGCAAGGGCGGAACAGGGGAGGGGGGCCAGGTAAAGGGGGGCTGTGTGGGCCGATATAAAGGGGGGTGCAGAGGGGAGGGTCTGAAATAAAGGGGGGCCCGTGGGGACCGAGGTAAAGAGGCACAGAGGGGAGGGGCTGCAAAGAGGGGAGGGGCTCAGGTAAAAGGGGGCGCTGTCCTAGAGGGGCGGGGAAGGGACGGTGAAGGGGGGCGTCCCCAGCAGGGAGGAGGGGTCTGCTGAAGGGGGTACCGCAACGGGAGGGGAGCTGAAGGAGGCGGCTGAGTGTGAATGGGGTCGACGGGGGCCCCCAGGGTAAGCGGAGGGGCGGGGGGCGTGGCAGGGGGGGCTCGGAGGGCCGGGGTCCCCGGGCCTCCTCCCCCACTTCCTCACCTGGAAGTGCTCCTGGAAGCGGATGGGAAGTATCTGTGCCATGGCCGGGCCCGGTCTGGGGTCGCGCCGGGCCCCCTCCTCGCGCTTCCCTCCCTCCTCGTCCCTCTCGCTCTTGCCTCCCTCGGAGGCGCGCGCACGCGCTCGGCTCGTGCCCGCTCCCCCGCCCCCCCCTCCCCTCCCCGCCGGGCGCACGCGCACTGCGCCGTTCTCTGCTTCCCTCGCGCCCCCTCCGCCTGATCCCTCCACCCTGCCGGGCGCCCACCAACAGGGTCTCGAGACAAGTAATTCGCGTCGCCCCTTCCCCCGCGCGCTCCCCTAGGGCCCAAACGGGATGGGCAAAGCAGGGGAGTTGAGGGAAGGGGTCGACCCTAGTCTGGAGTCACAGGGCCCCCCCAGGGTAGGCTAACCCTCCCCGGGTCACGTGACATCTCGCCACACGGGCCCTGGGGGGAGAGGAAGGGGGAGGGGACCGTTATCTCCGGCTGGGCAGAAGCGCTTCCTCTGCCCCGTGGCTGCCCTCAGCCTGAGCCCTAGTGGAGGGCCCCACACAGAAGGCAAAACTGAGTCACCTGTAGAGGGCGGGGCCGAGCCCTAGGCTTGTAAATTTTCCGGGGCCTCCCGCCCTTGGAGAGTAAACTGAGGCTAGGAGAAGGAGGGGGTCCGGTGTCCCAAGGGCCGCCCCTGAGCCCTGGGGGAAGCTGCTCCAACAGGAAGCGAGCTCCCCGTCCCCAGAGGCATCCAAGCCAAAGCCAGACCGAGCCTGTGTCAGGGCAGGCTTGGGCTCCGCTGGAGTTGGAGGGGTAAACTGAGTCACTCGGCCTCCAGTCCGAGGGGCCCCCTCCGGGGATGCAGGGGGCGGGCTTGGGGGGCACGAGCCGAGGGGCCCAGCGAGGGGCGGGGGTGACCGCGCCAGGGGGGGTGCGGGAGCCCCGGGGCTGCAGGGGGCGGGGCCCCCGGATCACTGTGTCACCTCCTTGTAGGCCGTCTCCCTTCTCAGACGTAAGCCCCCCGTGGGCAGGACCCTCCCCAGGCCCGGGTCCGGAGCGCCGGACTGGGGCCAGCAGAGCAGACGACCCGGCGTGGCCCGAGTCCTGGGCCGGGGACATGGTGCTTGGGGGCCCCAGGGGCCAGGCTGAGGGGCACGAGGCAGGGCCAGGAAAGGGCGGGGGTCCGAAGGATCAGAGGGCCTGGGGGGGGCAGGGCGAGGGTCGCAGAAGAGGCCACAGACCCCCCCCACCCCCGAGCTCAGCTGTGGCAGTCTCGGGTCTTGGGAGCCTCGTGTGCAGGTACCGGGCGGGGGTCTGCCTTGGAAGAGCTCCGCCCTCAAGCCCTCTTCCAGCCCGAGTAGAGAGGTGGGGGGGAGGGGAGACTCCCAGGGGACAAGACGGATAATCTTAGCGGGGGAGAGATGATGGGGAGATTTGGGAGCCACTGAGGTGTGGCTGTGGGGAGCAGAGAGCGAAGGGGGCGCCCACAATGAAAGGGCCAGCCCGAGGCCTCAGGAGAACTCGGGGAGCAGGGAGCGGGGTTCAGGGTCCGCGTTCCTGAAATTCATGGGGAAGTGGGAAAGGCCAGATCGCAGCCCGGCAAGTGGACGTGGAGCGTGTTGGTAACGGAAGGATCGGAGGGATCGGGGGTGTGACCAGCCCTGTGTGTCACTGAGAAGGTCGTGGGAAGTTGAGGTGCTTAAGGAGAGAGCATCAGTGTGCGCTGAAGTCCCCCCACGAGCGGAGCTGAGCACTGAGCTCCGGAGGGCAGGAGAATGCTGTGGGTGTCCGGGTACCAGCTTCCTGACTGGGCCATGAGTCTGGATGAGTGACTCTCCAGAGAGGATGGGGACCCATAGGGCTAGAGGGAGAGTCTGCCTTCAGCCCGGACCTGGGGTGAGAAGGTAAATGAGGCCGGCTGTTCAACAACAAGTATGTTCGGGTCTGAGCACTGCATGAGAGACCCTGGAGGGGGAAGAAAGTTCACCTAAGGTGGTCTTTGCCCTGAGGTTAGGGGCAAGTTACAAACACCCCACGGTCACATGCCCCTGTACTTGGTGAGGGCATTAGGTTGTGTGTTCAGCTTTCTCCTTTATAGACTGACTGCTAGGACGGGTGCTGCGGATGAAAGGAGGGAGAGGAGATGAGCCCCCGAGGGCTGCCCCCAGCCGGATCCCTAAGGGAGGGGTGGCTATGGGGCAGAGGGCTTAGAGAGGCCCCAGAGATCTGGGGTGTGACAGGCGGGCATCTCTGTCCAGTAAAGTCGGGACTCCTGGCAGTCAGGGCTTCTTCCTTTCCATGAATTTCCTTGCTTGCAGTCCAAGAGTACAACAATTTCATTAAGTGAAGCAGCCTATTGCTTAAACCTCTAAGCTTTGGGAATAGGTCACAGATGTGGTTTTGCTAAAAAGCCCTCATGCTTTTAAAACCATCTTGGTAGCTCTTTTTGACAAGAGCAAACAATTATTCCCAACCTCACCAGCACCTGCCCTTCATGCTAAAGCAAACTCCTTTGGTCTCTTTGGTTGCCTCCCCTGTAAGGTGACCAAATAACAAAAAAAAAGCTTTGCTTGACTCTCCCTGGACCTGGGGTCTGGACAGGTTGATCACTGGGCAGTCCCTGATCCAGAGGAAGTAACACAGAAACAAGTTCAAATCTGGCTTGTCCAGATGCTGGTTCTGTCCGCCAAGGGGCCTGATGGTTTCAGAGCCAAAAATTGCTAAGGAACAGGGCTGTTCAGACACTTCTGAACGAATCTCTTCTCTAGCGGGAACAAAGTGGTACTTGTTGTCTGGAACCCTGGCCCTCTGGCTGTATTCACTCCCTGGCCTTTGCTGGTTTCAGCCTCTCCTGCTGGCCCTTGGGCAGTTTCCGGGACCAGCTGACCTGGATTCCCCAATTTTGGCAGTAGTGGTGCTGACCCAAGGTCCCCTAGTCCCCCAACATTACAGAAATCCATCAGTACTGAGAGTATGAGCCCCTGAATCTCTTTCCCAGTGTTTGCATATTTCTAGATTCCAAGACAAAACTTAAAACTTAATTCACTGGAAGAAAAGGATTTTTATGTTTAAGCAAAATGACAAAATTGGCAGGAAGTCAGGCCCTCATCCAGTGAAATAAGAGAACAATAAGCTATCCTTGTGAAGGAACACTATGTTCCACCACATGGAGCCATGGATGGGGAAGAGGAATTCCTGGGTTCGGCTCCTGGGTGGGTCACTGGGCAACTCAGAACCCTAACTCTCCTGTCCAGGCGTGGCTTTCTTATCCTTAAAATAGGGATGACAAGAGTGGTGAGGCTTGATTGGATGGTTTGTTTATAGCTAATGTTTTTGTTTCTGTACTAGCAACAAAACACAGATACAAGATCTTGCAGTAAACTCATGTCAGAATTCCATCAAATTAAAATTTCTAATGAATTAAATCATTTTCTTTCTCACTTCTTCCTTTCCCCCTCAATGGAAGCAAATAAAAACAAAGCTCTTGGGAAAAAAAAAAAACAACTTATATATAATCTAAACAAATTCTTGCATGGACTTTGTCTAAGAATGTCTGTTTCCTCCTCCTCCAGGAGTCAGTCACCTCTCAAGAGGCGGGGAGTAGGCTTCATCATGGGTCTTTTAGAATCATGGCTTGTCGTTGTGCCGAGCAGATTCTCAAGTCTTTCAAGGTACTTCTGTGCAATGCAGCAATGGCGTCCAGTCCCTCTGTTAGGTACTGAATGTGCCAGGGTGATTTGGTACCGATAAATCCATGCAGACGGCACCGCATGAGGAAGAGCTGCACTTGTTCTGTTTTTATCTCCAACTCTTTCCCTTCTCCCCAAACTATTTTCATTGGAAGCAAACTTGGGCTTCCACAGCTCTCACAGCAGTTTCTCTCCCAGACCAGCACAGGCAAACATGCTCTTGTTGAGTTGTTTCAGTCGTATCAGACTCTTCATAATAAGGAAGGAAATCATAAGGAAATGGCAAACCACTCCAGTATCCAAAATCCATCTGGGGTTTTCTTGGCAGAGATATTGGAGTGGTTTGCCATTCCTTCAGCTCATTTTATAGATGAGGAAATGGAGGCAAAGAGAGTGAAATGACTCATCCAGGGTCACACAGTAAGTGTCTGAGGCTGGATTTGAACTTGGGACTTCCTGACTTCATGCCAGACTGTCTAACCACTGCACCACCTTGTTTTCCTTTATTTACTATTGTGGAAAAGACATGACCAGGGAGGGCCAGAGATACTGTAATAAAAGTCAAAACACATTTATAAGTGCCCACGATATGCATTTTATGTTCTAAAGTATATATTTTCCTGCTTCCTCCATGAAGTGAATATTAATTGACTTAATTGACTAAATTAACTAAGTGATAATTCAGTTAACCAATCAGCTAATTGAATATGAGTAGCAATATTGCTACCGAGGAAGATGTGGTCCCTGGCTCCTGAGGCCGTAACGGGGCCCCACTATTTGCCTTTGTTTCCTGCTCTTGGATTCCAAAAAGGCCAGGGCTGGCTGTGGCATTGCAGTCCTCAGCTGGCAAGCATTTCTGGTCCTTCTGAGCCCTGCCCCACCCAGCCGCCTTCAAGTCCTGCATAAACAGGAGATGATTTTATTTTTTAAAGCTCATGGACCTTAGCTTAAGAACCCTTGTACTGGACTATGATAGACATTTGGTCAGGCTGCCCTTAGTGTCTGTCCATCCGTCTGTATCTCTTGGACAGACGGTGAGAAGGGACTGGGCCCAGAATCCCAACAAGAAGAGGACAGTGGCTCCGATTGCCAGTGGGAAATTGTGTCATGTCCCAGGGGATGCAAGCTCTTCCTGGAAACAAAGCCCCATTTTTTTAAACACTTAAAAAAAAGTACACGACTGAGTCATGGGAAGAAGATGAGAGTAAATCATTTTTTGTGTTTTCTTGGTCACCTTTTTGGGTTTTTTTTCAGTTGCGTCTGACTCTTGGTGACCCCATTTGAGGTTTTCTTGGCAGAGATACTGGAGTGGTTGGCCATTTCCTTCTCCAGCTCATTTTACTGATGAGGAAACTGAGGCCAACAGGGTGAAGTGACTTGCTCGGGGTCACCCAGCTAGGAAGTGTCTGAAGCTGCTTTTGAACTCAGGTCTGACTCCAGGACCAGCGTTCTCTTTATCCCCTACAGCACCACCTAGCTACCCAATATTACCTCCATTTTGCAGGGTAATGAGACCTAATTGTTAGGTAACTTCCCCATCTCCCCTTTACATATCATGAGAATCAGCCCTCATCATCCTCCCAATCCTGTCCTCCAGCATGGGCCCCTCCTGTGCCCACTTGGTCTCGCCCAGGGCTTTCCTTCTGTCCATCTGGCCTGGGAACTCCAGGGGGGAAGCCTCCCTCATGCTCAGCACTTGGCAGGACTGACAGTGCTGTGGAGATGTTGTGCCTGGGGGGTCCGGCCCTGCACAGTGCGCACTTTAAGTGTTTGATAAATGCTTTATCAGCGGAGGAGAGCACTGGACTTGGGGTTGGGAGTCCTGGATTCAAATCCAACCTCAGAACAGTGTACCGCTAGTGATGTGCTTTAGTGTCCTCATCTGTGAAATGGTAGGAATAGCAGCTGCTTCCCAGGGTTGTTGGGAGGATCAAATGATGTATTTGTGGTGTCTTTATGAACCTTAAGGGGCTATACACGTGCTTAATTCACTGGCCTGCTTAAGGAGTGCACTGCCTGGATAGAACCTGGCTGTCTTGGCGCTGCTGAGGCCTGCAGACCTCATTTCCTCTCTCTCTCCTGCCTCGTGGGTGCCCGGCAGCCTGGCAGCACTTAACCAGAAATGCCATGGATTTGGTGGCTGTGCTTGGAGAATGGCCCCTGTGTCCTTTCAGAGAGAACTTCCTGAGGCAGGGTTTGCTCTAGAGGAGCGTCCTGTCCCTGGCTCTGGCCAAGGCCACCTCAGCCTGGCCTCTGCTGCTGCTGCTCTGCCTCTGGGGGCTCCTTACACTCCTCCTTCTGCTTCCTTCCTCGAGTTTCCCTCCCCCCATGTTATCCTGGATAGATCTTTGCATAGAGTTTGTATTTATTCATCTGTGTCTATGTGGTTTCCCTCCAATTGACTGTAAGCTCCCTGTGGGCAAGTTCTTTGGACCCCTTGCACCTGGCACAGGGCCTGGCTCAGAGATGATGGGAAATCCACAGGTCATTCTCCAACATGGAGGGCACCACTTTGAGTGGAGTGGGAGGCCAGTGTCTGTGTCCCGAGGCCAGCCCTAGTGGATGCCTCTCCGCTGGGCAGCCTCTGCTTTTTGTCTTTTTTTTCCTAAAGACAATCAAGATTAAGTGACTTGCTCAGGGTCACACAGCTAGTAAGTGTCTAAGGACAGATTTGAACTCAAGTCCTCCTGACTCCAGGGCCGGTGCTCTCTCCACTGTGCTACCTAGCTGTCCCTGCTTTTTGTCTTAGGCTGAGTATGATGACACTGTGATGGCCATAAGTCCCCCTGGGGTCCAGGACCACCACATACAGCCTGGTGTGTAAAACAACATTAGGGTCCCCTAGTTGTGCAGACTGCTAACGGGCAGGAGGCCCAAAGGGCAGGGAGCTTTGTTGCTGGCTGGTAACAATCTCCATGCCATCCCAATTTCCCATGGGAGAGATTTGAGGAATCCACTCTCTTGGTCCTAGGCAAAAACAGCCATCAGAAAGGACCTGCCCTGCTTCCAAAACACCTGCTCCTTCTCTCTGCCTCCCCCAATGCTTTGGAGCCCTCTCTGCTCCATGGGGGAGCCCCAGAGAGCCTGCTGGTCGGTTCCTCGCGGGGCTCTGAAGCAGTCCCCAAATTATAGCCTGGCGGGTTGCTGGATGCCTGGCTGCGGCTGGTCCAGGAGGCCCCTGGGGTTTGCTGAGTCACTGTCCTCAGAGATGGAATGTTTGCCATCCACCAGCCAAGAGAGGACCAACAGCTGCAATGGGAGCTGGCCTCATTGCCAAGGGTTCAGTTTACAGGTCAGCTGCAAGGGAGGAGGAGAGGCACAGCCCCTGGTGGGCTGCCCCCATCTGCATCTGAAGATTCAGGCTGGGCCCAGGGGCCCAGTGACATACTCACTGGCCACCCACTCTACCGGTCCGACTTCACACTCTGGACCGGGCGATCTGGACAAACCACTCTGACTGGGTGCTTCAGCTTCCTCATCTGCAAAATGATTGTATGATGGGAGGAAAGGGGAGCCCAGGCCATTTCAGAGGGATCAGTCAGCCAAGACACGGTGTCCTGTAAAACAGGGAGACTGCCCAGCAGTGATGCCACATTCTGAGATGGGCTTGTTCGGGTAGAGCCTCTGTAAAAATCACTTTAATTCTGAGCCTTGGACCAAGGCAGGAGAGGGGAGGAAAGGAGAACTCCCCAGCCTGGGCTCTCCCTGGCCAGTCCTTCCCTCCCCTGTTACGCTGGCCCAGTGCCTGGCACGTAGAACATTCTGGTACAACCAGTAAAGGCCAACCTACAGCTGGGTCTTCCTCTGCCTCACTGACCCCCCAGTGGCCTTGACTGAGGGGGAATCTCTCTGCTGTCCCCTCAGGGCTGGGCTTGGAAACATGCTGAGGCCCTGCCTCCTTCCCTCATTCTGCTAATATTGGGTTCAAAGTCACTTCCAGTCACAATGAAGAAAACCTGATCAGTTCTGTAGGAAGAAAGGAAACACATATTTACTAAGAGCCTACCACGGCCCAGGAACTTTATGAATGTGATCTCATCTGTCCTTACAATAGCCTGGGAGTCAGGTGCTTTTATTATCTCCATTTTAGAGTTGGGGAAACAGAGGCAGAGTAGAGGTGCAGTGCTGTCCTCAGGGTTAGAAGCTAGTGTCTGAGGGAAGATTTGAACTCGGGCCCAGTACCCAGAACTCTAGAAAAACCTGCCCTGCACCAAATCCTTTCCCAGCCCTTAACAAGAATGCTTTCTAGGAGCAGACTGGGTAGAAGTTGAAGAAGGAACTCTGAGCATCTATAAAATGATCTAGAGTGGTAACTAGCCTTGGAGGGGGGTGGGGAGTGCCGTGATGGGAAGCCTTTCCTGGTCCCCTCTCATTCTGGTGCCCTCCCTCTCTAGTTCATCTCCAGATCGTCCCATCTCTACCTTCTTTGTCCAGAGTCGTTTGCCTCTTGTCCCCCATTTCTCCATCCCCCCCCACCAGAGCATTAGACTGGGAGCCCTCTGAGGGCACGACTGTCTTTGGCCTTTCTTTGTGTCCCCAGCACTAAACAGAGGGGCTGGCACATAGTGGGTGTGTAATAAATGTTTATTGACTTGACTTAACCTTAATTATAAAGTCATTCCCAATCTCCACCCTTGACAAAGATGGACTGGCTGCCATTTTGAGTTCCAGTCTTTCTGTTAGACGAATCAAAACTTTCTGTTAGATAAATCAAAAGTTCAGTTGCCTGAACTTTCACTGGAGTGGGATGTTGTCTTTGTTGGGGAATACTTAAAACTCCACAATGGCTTGTGGAAGAGGAATTATAAAGGCAGAAGGGATTTCTGACCCTTTGGCCTTGAGATCTCTCCAAGCAAAGATGCTATTAGAATGAATTTCACTGATGAAGGTAGCCTCTGGATGGCCTGTGCCCCCAGCCCAGACTCGAGCCTAGCATTTCTCTTCCAGAATGGAGGGCATGGGCACTGAGTATGCTTGGGCAGGGTAGCTCCCCAAGAAAGGGAACCCCTCAGGGCTTCAAAGAGCAAGGAGTGAGACATCAGGCAGCAAGATGGTGAAGAGGAGGGAGCCCAACAGAACTAGAGCAAGACCATCCTCCCCAGGAACCTGTCCTGGAATGATTAAAGGGAAAGAAGGCTCTGAAAGGAGGGAAACAATGCTGCCAAAAGAAACTGAAAAAATTGGATTAGTAATTGAAAACCACAGGGACACGGGTGGTGTTTTCTTCATTGTTTCTGGTTAAAGGCAAAGGGTGCAGAGAGAGAACTAATCTGGGAAGTGAATAGCTGGGCAAGTTTTTTGGATCCAAGCTCTCTTGAATCCTCCCCATGAGGAAAAATGCCCAACGTTGTGCTGAATGATGGGGATACTTCTAAAGAAAGGCAAAAACCAAAAATTTTTAAAAAGCAGTCCCTGCCCTGAGGGAGTTCACAGTCTAATGGAGGAGATAACACACAAATGCCTATGGACAAACAATATATTCAGAATATGCTGGGGATAATCAGGAAAAGGAAGGTGTTAGCATTAAGGAGGATGAGGAAAGAATTCTTTTAGAAGGTGAGACTTTGTTGTTATTCATCCTTCCTTCTTGAAGAGGTGAGATTTTACCTGGGGCTTGAAAGAAGCAAGTAGGGGGAATATTTGGGGCATACTAGAGTTAGGGGATGGAGGGTTTTGTTTTAGGAACAGTCAGGAGGACGAGGACATTGGTTCATAGCTCAGTGATTCAAGACTGGAAATTGCACCATGTACTGGGGTCTCCAAAAGGTCTTGGGCCAGCTCCAGGCAAGTGGCATCACCCGAGCAATCCCTCCTCTTTCTCCCTCCCCCATCTGCAGCAGCAGCAGGAGGGTTAGGATCAGGCAGGGCCTGCTCAGACCACCAAAGAATGCTGGAAGTAAAGGAAGCCTGACCCTGCTGCAAAATAATCTCTCGGAACTGTGACTGGAAATATGAGTGAACAGAAGAAAATTTAGAATGCTGTTAATAAATACTCTGGGTTAAGAGAAACCTAAAAAGTAAATCCAGAAGAAGGTTGAGTACATCTTCCACCAATACGAAGAGTCTCAAGGGAAAGACATTGGCCATAAGAACTCCAAGAGTGGCTAGAGAAAATTAAACAAGAGACATCAAATAGAATTAGAGCTCTTGGTGGGGGTTGGGGGAGAGTGGAAATAAAATAAGAGACCATTGAGCAAAAGGTGGAAAGACTTCCCCAAGCAGAGGACTCCCTTAAAAAGATAATAGAGCAAATAGAACCAAACGGTTCTATGAGATAACAAAAAATAACAGAACAAAGTAAAAAAAAAAAAATCTGAAAAAAATTAAAACATGGAAGGTATCTGGAATATGGAACATATCTAGAACATGGAAAGTATCTAGAACATGGAAGGTATCTAGTACACAAAACAACGGACCTGAAAAATAGGTCAAGGAGAGAGAATCAAAGAATCATCTGAGTTCCTGAAAATAATAATGGAACAGAAAAATCTGGATACCATATTTTAAGAAACCACAAAAGAAAACTACCAAGTTATATAAAAGCCAGAGGACAAAGTGAAAAAATACAAAGGATTTCAATATATTGCCTATAAAAACCAGCAGGAAGAGATGGAGAAATTCCATTTAAAATGCTTAAAAGAATATAATAAAACATGTGGGAGCCTACCTGCCAAGATACCCACAGGAACTACCAAACACTGTCTCCTCCTCATTCATTGCTACCCTCAATCATGCTCATGTCTCTCCTAACTTAGAAACCCTTACTTGACCTGTCCATCCCCACTAGCCATGGCACCATATTTCTCCTCCCTTTAGTGGCTAAACTCCTTGAGAAAATCGTCTATGCTAAGGACCACCACATATCCTGTTCCCTCCTTCTCTTCTTCATTCTTAACCATCTGGCTTCTGCCTTTATCACTCTACTGAAATTGCTGTCTCCATACTTCCCAGAGGGCTCTTTATTGCCAAATCCAGTGGCCTTTTCTCAGTCCTCCTTCTCCTTGACCTCTCTGTAGCACTGGACACTGTTGGTCATGCCTTTCTCCCTGATCCTCCTCTTCTCTCTTCGTTTTCAGAACACTGTCTCCTGGTTCTCCACCTACCACTTACTCCTCAGTCTCCTTTGCCAGACTTTCATCCAGGTTGCACCTGCTAACCAGGGGTGTCCCTCAAAGGTCTGTGCTTGGCCCTCTTCTCTTCTCCCTCTGTACCACCTTGCTTGGTGATCTCATTAGGTCTCATAGATTTAATCATCTCTGTGAGACAGAAGGCTCCACCACCATCACCCGGCACTCCTTGAGAGTAAAGATTGTCTTATGTGCCCTAGATATACACAGAGTAAGCACTTAACAAATTCTTTGCAGAAAATAATGGCGTTTTTCATTCATTCCTTCTGTGCTAAGGATTCTCAGATCTTTTTATCCAGCCCTGACCTCTCTCCTGACTGCTAATCTCAAATCCTCAGCTGCCTATTGGACAGCCCAAACTAGATGTCCAGAAAACATCTTACACTCACTATGTCCAAAACTAAACTCATTATCTTTCCCCCTAATACTTTTTCTTCTTCCAAATTTCCCTCTTATTGTGGAGAGCAGCACCATTTTCCAAACCTGCATGTTCCCTGTGACTCTTCACTCTCACCCCCAACCCTCACCCCTGTTCAATCTGCTGTCAAGGCCAATTGATTTTACACTCATAACATCTCTCGAAAAAGCCTCCTTCTCTCCTCTGACACTGCCCCCACCCTGGGACAGACCGTCATCCCCTCACACCCAGACTATTGCAGTAGCTGTTGGGAGAATGGTCTGCCTGCCTCCAGTCTCTCCCCACTTCAATCCAGCCTCCATTCAGCCTCCAGAGTGATCTCCCTAAAGCAAAAATCTGACCGTGACACCCCTCACTCGATAAACTCCAGTGGCTCCCTGTGGCCCCCAGGAGCCAATACAAAATGTTCTACCTAGTCCTTCCCTACCTTTCTAGTCTTTTTACATCTTACTTTGCAACCCGGTGACACTGCCTTCCTTACTATCCCTCAACCCTAACACTCCATCTTCAGACACTGTATTTTCTCTGGCCGTCCCCCAGGCCTGGAACACTTTCTCTCCTCATTTCTGAGTCTTGGCTTCTCTGACCCCCTTCTACAGGAAGCCTTTCCTGATTCCCCTCAATGCCAGCACCTGCCCTCTCTTCACCATCTCCATATCTCCAACTGGCCCTGTCTAAAGCTTATGTGTACAGAACTGTTTGCATGTTACTTCCTGCATTAGACTGTGAACTCCTTGAGGGCAGGGACTGGCTTTCGGCCTCTTTGTATCCCCAGCACTCATCAGAGTGCCTGGCATAGGATAATGTTTAATAAATGCTAACTGATTGACCTACACCACTCTAGAAAGGCCCCGGATAGTGGGTAGATATCCAGTGGAGAATGAATGGGGAGTCAGAGACCACGGCTTGACTGAAGGAGGGGGCATGGCTGGGTTCCATTCTGCTCTAGGGGAGAGGGTCCCCATACTGAAGAGATCTCAAGCACCTAGAGGACGAAGGGCCTTTTAGGCTGCTGAGACCTCTGGATTCACCCACACACAGATCGTATTTTGTTCTGGGTTTTAGACCTGCAGTCTCAGGTCAGGAGATCTAATTATATTACTTAATGATTACAGAAAAAAAAAATTGTACTTGAATTTTCCCACAGACAGGACAGCAATATATGGGGTTTGGCACAATGCCTTTGGAAACAAACCACCCCCAGGCTGAGAATTTGCCTAATGAAAATAAGCTTTTGAAAGAGCACAGAAAGGAAATTATGAGCATGATACTAAGAACAAACCAGCATTTCTCAGAAGTTGGCTACAGCTCATTCCCGTTTCGCCATTGACGGTATTGCTTGTTGAGGGGGTAAAAAAGGGTGAGCCCAATCCGCAGGAGGCACAGAGATAACTTGGACATTATAAAAAGAAGCTTCCTAGACCTTTCCTTCCAAAGAAAAGGTTGTCTCTTCATGGTTTCAGTCTTTTCTGCTTTTGGCCACACTTCTGGGTGTCCAAGATGCTCAGTATTTCTCTGGATGCTGTTTCCATTCCAGGAGTCTTTCAATGTATTGGAATCATGGTCTAGATGAAAAAAGACATGAATACCAGAGGCGATGTGATACAGGAATGGAGCCCAGGGCATGGAGCCAAGAGAAACAGGGCCTCAAATCCTGCCTCTGACACTTGGTTTCCTGGGTGATTTGGGGTAAGTATAATTATTATTGGTAATTGTGTGGTTGTGTGGTTTGTCGGTTCTTGAAAGAGGACCATGATACCAGGGATATGAGGACATGATTTCCAGTTGACTTTGATTTAAGTGAGGTAGTACTGTGCAAGGTCACCAGCTTCACCCTCTCTTCCAGAGTCATCTGGGTCCAGTGGCCAGATATAGATCAGGACAACTGGACATGGCCCCTGTTGGTAATTAGGCACAAATGGTAAACTTCACATAATGATGACTATTATTAGGAAGATTTTTAACACCCCCCCCCCAACAGACAACTTTTTTTAAGTAAAGGTTTTATTTCTATATTGAAAAATGATTTTTTTTCCAGACTTCTCAAATTTGATATTTCAGATAAAACCAATTCTCCTAAAACCAAAACCACAAAAAATGTCATCAGGAAAGCTCCTTCATTGTAAAAAAAGTTAAATAAACGAAAAATTAAAAAGTTAAATAAGAAATCAAATAAAAAAATCAAAAAGTTAAATTTTAAAAAATAGAGAATCTAGGCCACACATAAACATATAAAACTTAAGAAATGAATTTTGATCAATGAAAAACTTTAGACTTTCGAGAACTGACAATTCAAGTAGATTTCTCCCCCAAAGCATACCCAAATGCATTGGTTCCTGCCATTCACTCTGCAGAACAATAAAAGTCTACCTTTAGTTTGAGTTAGTATCTACTCATAGAGGGGCTATAGGCTTCTGGGGAGCCCGTGCTCCTAGCCTAAGAGGCAGCAACCACCCGGCCTTCTTTCTAAGAAGTTCCCTTCTTGGTATGATGGGCCAATTTTGAAATGGGCCTCCTTTTCCTTTGTAACTGTAGAGACCCCAGTAGGTACAGAAGTCTTAACCTCTAGCAGCACACATTTGATCTGCCCTGCTAAGTTGGATCCCATAGCTTGGGTTGGTGGGAACAAATAACTGCCCAGAGGCTCCTGGTCTTGCTGGGTCTTGCTAGAACTTCAGGTTGAGGCATCTGTAAATGTGGTACTGGTAGATAGGGACTTTAGACATTTGCACCATATTTCTGCAGAGGACAGGGTATAGAAGGAGCTCCAGAAAGAGCTAAAGTTTGCACAGCAGTGGGGACTTCCACAAGCTGAGCTATGGTAGATAAACCACAAAAGGTCAGAGGATTACTTACTGTAAAAAAGACAGCACAGTGCCTGGCACTATACAAATGCTTAGTCCTTCCCTTTCCTTCTTCCTTCATCTGTAAAATGGGGGTAATAATAGCGCCTAGGTTGAGAAAATTATAAAATACTTGGAAAACTTTAAGATCCTATAGGATAGGGGGCGGAGCCAAGATGGCAGCGTAGCAGCAGCAACATATCGCAGCTCTCACATAGCCACCCCAAAATACCCATAAAATAGGACTCTAAACCAATCCTAGAACCCCAAAACGCACACAAGGATACTTCCCACTAAAATCAGCTCGGCTACGTGGAACCATATCAGCACTGCGAACTGAAACCAGCCTGGCCTGAAGCCGCTGCGGCTGTGCCCCGGGGGCGGCTGGGCAGGAGAAGCTTCTCAGGTGAGCGGAGATTAGCACCAGCTGCAAGTGGGGATTGTGAAAGGGGGAGATAAGCAGTCCGGCCGAAAGGTCTCCAGAGTGGAAAAGCGAAAGGCAGAGGTTTTGCACCCGCCTCCACTTTGTAGCTTCCCGTCCGCAGACTGCAGACGGCAGGGGGGCTGAGCAATTGTTTTCAGGCCAGGGCTCTCGCGTTGAGCGGCCTGGATTCGGATCGTTGTCTTGGGCCTCGGTCTTGGAGTCTTCATTATCCAGTCAGCTGGAAGTCTACAGCAGCCGGGAGGACCCCAGCGATTTGGGACAGAGCTTTCCCTTCTGCAAGCAGAGCCCCACAGAGATTTTTAAAAAAAAATTCACGGTCTGAACAACCATGAGTAAGAATTAGCATAAGAAGCAAAGTAAGAACAGCTCCCAAACCCTAGATTCCTTCTT
>CM053587.1:348929436-348996580 GCA_028646515.1 Pseudochirops corinnae
AACAAGACAAAGAGAGAGGCAGCAAGGAGGCACCATAGTGCACAGAGCGCCAGGTCTGGAGTCAAGAAGACTCATCTTCCTGAGTTCAAATCCTGTCTCAGACACTTCCTAGCTGTGTGACCCTGAGCAAGTCACTTCACCCTGTTTGCCTCAGTTTCCTCATCTGTAAAATGAGCTGGAGAAGGAAATGACAAACCATTCCAGCATCTTTGCCAAGAAAACCCCAAATGGGGTCACAAAGATGGGACTGAACGACAACAAAGACAAAGGGAGAGATGGAGTAAGAGATGAATTAGAGGACTCTCGGAGGCCTGGGTGATGAGATCCAGGGTGTGCCCATCTGAGGTGGAGCCGAGGCGCAAGCAGATTTAGGAACTGGAAGTCGGGGTGCTCGAGGGGCTGTCGATAGGCAGCAGGCACCAAGCTAGGGCCTCCTGGGAGTCCAGAAACACAGCAGTCGTCTGGTCCTCTCCCTTCTGGATCCAGGTGGGGAGGCAGCAGGTCACAGCACTGGCCCGAGTTTGAATCTTATCTCATACCCTTAGAAACTGTGACCTGAGGCAACCCTGGAAACCTTTCAACCTGTTTCCTCATCTGAAAATGGGGTTGCTTCACGCCCTATTTCCTTCGCGGGTTTGTTGGAACAAACTCACTTTGGAAACCTTAGGGTGCTCGAGAAAATGGGTCACTGACGTTGGAAGGTAATTGGCTCTTTGAGGTTTTTGTCCTTGGGTAAGGCAGCTGACCCTAAGCTACCAGCCTAGGGTCACCAGGCCCGTGATAGATAATCAATGAATTGAATCCATCCCGGAGTCTGGGAAGCTTGGAGATGGGGACATGTATGGGAACAGGCCTGGAGGAATCTGGACCTTTGAGGGAGGGATGGGATGCCTTTTTGTTCATTCCTCCTCCTGGGACCCGTCCTTGCAATCCCTGGGAGGCTCCTGAAGGGAAGCCCCTTCCTCAAGCTCACACGACCATGACCCTGGAAAGGTCAGGACTAGAACTCAGGTCTTCTGACTTCCCCTCCAGGAGTCTAGCCCCGCAAGGCTACCTCTAATCAGTGTCTGAAGAGGACAAGGTGCCATAACAAAGGTGGAAATGACCAAATTAAGTCTGTGTGAGAATCACCCTCCCCCTGCATGCTGATTTTCTTTCTTTCTAGGCCTCAGTTCTTCACAAACAAAATACGAGAGCTGGGCTAGCTGATCCCCAAAGCCCGTGCCTCCACTCAATCTAGGATTGCCCAACAGTGCCAGCCCGCTCTGGGTTTGGGACAGGAAGCTCCTGGGGAGCAGCTCCATGGCTAGCTGGGTCTTGCAGCCTTAGAGCTGACCACAGGCATTAAAGAAACTCTTCAGCCAGCCCCTGAGCCGGCCTGCATCTAGCAGTCTGGAGGCCAGCTTTGTAGATGGTCCAAGTAGCTGAGCTTTGAAGTGGAAATAGAAGGAGGCTGAGATGATGCCTCCTGCTCTCCCCCCGCAAATGAAATCATACCATTCACAACCCACTTCTTGGAGGTAATCCCCACCTCTGCAGGAATCTGTGTTGAAATGAAAATCACCCTCACTTCAGGGAGACCAACAACTCACTTCTGTGGCCAGTGGGATCGCCCATAAAGCTTTTTCCTTCAGAGCAAGCAGCATTCAGAAGCAGTAGTGGAGGTATCACTTTTTATAGACAATGGGAAGGGATGTGCTTAAGGTCAAAAGGCTAAGACCCAAGGCAGGGGATCCAACCTGGGCCTCCCCCTTCTAAAGTCCATCCCATCAGGGAATGAACTCAAATTGCATTCAATGCTTTGGGGCCAAATCTCAGGGTGATGAGTAAGGTGGTGGGCCTGGGAGACTCCGGGCCTCCAGTCCCATCCCATTAGCCCTTGAATTGGGACCAAGGGACAGGAAAAGTTGACAGCCCCTCCGTGGCTTCTTTGTGCCTGGCAGGGGGATAGATTACATAGAGAGCAGACTGGACCACATAGAATCCACTCCCTGAGGGCCTGAGGTCTCACTGACCTGACTGGCTCTTCTCTTTGGAGTCCAGAAGAGGGAGGGGACACACACACACTCCCTGGGGTGTGGGCCCATCCCTCAGCCAAGTTGGCCAAGGAGCACAGGCCCATGCTGGGTATGGGCCCCAGCTTCTGACCCTTGTTGCTAAGAGCCTTTCGGATCCCCTACAAACGACAGTTGAGAGACCTTGGACATCTCTGGGGTTTGGAGAAGCTGCCGGGGCCAGTGCCCAGGAAGGCAGCCCAGAGAGCGTTCTGCAGCTGGAGATCAGACCCAGCAGCCTGAATCTCCCTGATTGTGATGTCAGAAGCCGGAGGTACCTGGCTGGCACCAATCTGCTGGGGGACCCTGAACAAATCCCTTCCTTTCTCTGACCCTCCCAGTTTTCTTCTGGGTCTAATGAAGGTGTCAGACGAATGTTCACTTTGGTCCGTCTGCCTCGACGTGTGCTCTCCTCCCAAGATTCAGAATTCTGTTTGAAGGCATCACTGCCCTCACCCCTTAATGACATTCTATGCCATTTGCGTGTGTGGTGTGCGTGCATGTGTGAGTGTGTAGATGACAGGACTCCTGGTGAGATGGAGCAGACAAGAGCCCGACCAACTCCAGGCTAGAAAACGGCAGGGGCCCCCTCCACAGCCCCCCAGGCCCTGTGCCTGCTGGCGGGAGCTTGCCCTTCTTCCCAGTGACTGGAAACAGGCCCTTGGGGGGCCAGGAAAAGCCTGGCAGGAGGCCTGGCTGAGTTTTGTATCCAATGCTGTGTTCATTTATTTCATACTTACAAAAAGAATTGCCCGCCCCTCGTCCCTTCCCAGAAAAACGGTCTCTTTTACAAACATTTAAAAATTAAAAACCAAGTGAGGACAGGTTAATTTTGGTACAATTACTGAGCAACATAGCTGTCATAATTAGAGTTGCAATGTCCTACGGGTGACAAGTGTCCACGTGCCCCATAGGGAAATCCTGATTAGTGGCCAAGGAAAGTCCTCTCTCCGGTGAGCAGATTCTCATGGAAAGCCCGCCATGGGGGAACACGGCCTTCCTCTGGGCAGGGAGTCTCTGGGCTGCTCACGCCTTCTGCCTTCTGCACGGCAGGGCTCTGCGCCCACTGAGCTCCTGGCACCGTGCTTGTCGCCGGGCAAGAGCTGGCCAGCCCCTCCACCTCCCCAACCACTCACGCCAAGTCTCCTGGAGCACATGGGGAGACCTCCTGGCCCCTTGCTCTGGAGAAGGAGGTCCTTCTAGGAAGGAGGGCTTGGTCTGGCCGTCACACATCCTGCGCTGTGGTCTCCTTGGACAAAAATGGGCCCCTGGGCGCTGGAGGCCCTCCCGCTGGCTCCCTTCGGGAGGGCAGGGCGACCGTCTGTCCATCAGGCAAGACGTGGCTGTGTCAGTGGTCGGTGCCGAGAAGCGGTGTTCCTCCTAGAGCAGGCCACCTCCAGAAAGCCAGAGGCTATTTGTCCCTCAGGATGTCCAGCTGCTCCTGGTACTCTGTGAACAGTCTCTGGAAACGCAGGTTCTGCCCTATGACTGGAAGCAGCTCTTTGAGGAGTTCTCGCTTTCGTAAGCCCTGCACGCAAAGACGAGAGGGCAGAATTTGAGTGAAGGGTGAGGGCTGCGGGCCTGTGCTTCAGGGGCCCCCTGCCTGCCCACCTGCCCTTGGAGCCTCTCAGGGCCCCACCTACAGGGATCACAGGAAGGGAAGAGAGAAAATGGATGGAAAAAAGGAAAAAAGCCAAAAGGTGCTGGTGTGACAGACTGAGCAGGCTGCCAGACCAAGGGGAGGTCACAGGCCACCAGCATCTAGGCCAGTGGTTCAACCTTCCTAATGCCGCGACCCTTTAATACAGTTCCTCATGTTGTGGTGACCCCCAACCATAAAATTATTTTCGTTGCTACTTCATAACTGTAATTTTGCTACTGTTATGAATCATAATGTGAATATCTGATATGCAGGATGTATTTAAATTGAACATAACCCACAGGTTGAGAACCACTGATCTAGGCAAAGAGCCCTCAGACCCACTTGTGTGTGGCCACCCTGCTCTGGCTCCAGGACCCCCAGGGATGGGCATTCTGCCCTCCCCACTCTGCTCGGGCTCTGCCTTTTCTGGGTGACACGTCTTCACAGGGCACAATGTGCCAGGGGGCAGCCACAGACTGAGCTCAAGAGCAGGCCCTTGCTGAGTTCGGTCACTGTATTTCCAGTGCCTGGCACACAGCGGGCACCTGACCAATGCTGGGGCCTGGCTGGCAATCTCCAGCTTATTGACATGCTTCCCAAACATGGCCCCAGGACTGAAGAGGAATCCACAGCTGGCCTAGCTGGGGCACAAGACGAGCCCTGTTGTCTCCCTGTAACTGCACGGTCCACGCTGTACTCGTCTGTTTTCTTGGCGTCTGTATACGCTTGTGCTGACTCATAAAGCTGGTGGTCTACTAGGACTCCCACATCTTTTTTCCCTCAGGTAAACTGTTGAAGGGGGGAACCTCTCACTTTTACTTTTTCATTTTCCCCTTGTTGGATTAATCACAATATTCTCGGTGGCTGGGAGTTCTGAATCCTGGCAGCCAGTGTGTGGGAGCCACTGCTCTCAATGGCTGGGGTCTCCCGTAACTTAGAGAAGCACACACGCCATTTACGTGGCCATCCAAGCCACGGAGGAAAATGTCACTTCTCTACCTCCCCCGCCCTGGACGCTCCTGGAGCCTCCCTGGGGGGAAAAGGTGCTGGAAAGAAGACATCCAGCTTTCTTGGTGGGGTCCGAATCTTATCTCGGGGCTGACATTCCAAAGGCCCCCAAGGACTTGAAGAGGGCTCTCTGGATGGCCTCTCCTCCGGCCCCCAGCAGCCCTGACGTGGGAGCAGGACCCACACTCAGGCCTCCTCACTCCATGTCTTGATATAGACCAGGAAACAAATATCTGGGATGTGTCTGATATAAGGCCTGAATCTCTCTAGCACCTAGGGCAGTGGTTCTCAACCTTCCTAATGCCACAACCCTTTAATACTCTTATGTGGGTGTATCTGCATGTGGGTGGACCTGCCTGGAGACAGATAGAGGAGCGGTGTCTCGGTTCCTAAGACCATCAGAAATATGTGTTTTCTGATGGTCTTAGGTGACCCCGTTCAACCCCCAAAGGGGTCGCAACCCACAGGTTGAGAACCACTGACCTAGGGTCTTTCTACCTCACTACTTAATGCAGTTCTGTGTCTGTCTGTCCATGACTGTATCTGCCCGTCTGTCCGTCCATGTGTCTGCCTCCTCTCTCCCTCTCTCTTGCTATCCTGTCGATCTGGACCATTAGTCACATTTTGGTGGTACAACAGATAGAATGTCAGACTTGGAATCAGTCTCAACTGAGCTCCAATCCTGCCTCAGACCCTTCCCAGCTGTGTGACCCTGGACCAAATCAGTCAACCTCTCCCAGCCTCAGGGCTGGCCCCGCCCAAGCCTTCAGCAGGAGGCAGGAGCAGGCCCAGAGAACGTACTCCTGCACCTTGCTGGTCTTTGAGGGTGGCGCTGGGGCAGTCCGCTGTGGAGCCCCTCAAGAGGGGTGAGAAGGCCCATCTGCCTGCCGTCAGCTAGCATTCTGCCAGGGCCTTCTGCTCTGCAGTTTCCCTTTTCCTAAATAAATGGCTTTTTTTTTTTTTTTTTGCTTTTTGGAGGGCAATTGGGGCTAAGTGACTTGCCCAAGGTCACATGGCTAGCGTAAAGTATCTGAGGGCAGATTTGAAGTCAGGTCCTCCTGAGTCCAGGGCCAGTGCTCTATTCACGGTGCCTCCTAGCTGCCCCCAATAAATGGCTTTAATAGGGTCAGAAAGAACTCAGTGCCCCAGATGATAAAACTGAGGCACAGGGGAGTGGCGGAGCTTTTGAGTGTGAGTCTCTTTACTACACCAAAGAAAGCCCCCCCTCCTCCTGGGGGGCCTTCTCTCCCCCACCCGCAGCTCCCAGCCCCAAGGAGGAGGGGCCCCTTGGGGCACAAAGGCACAGGAGGTCTTACCACCACCGTAGAGTCCCACTGACTTCCTGTAGAATGATGCACCGGCCCCAGCAGATCCTTGCATAATTCTCGAAGCCGATGTTCAAACCCTGCATGTGAAAGGACACAGTCATGTGCCCCCTGGCTCTGTGAGCCCACAGCCACCAGCAGAATGAGGCAGCTCCATGTGGCTGAGGCCTAGAGATAACTGATCCCCTTCCACCCAAAGCTGAGCCTGTAGGCCAGGGTCCTGGTGGCTCCAGGCCTCACCTCCCCCTACCCCCCCAGCTCTGACCAGGGCTGCTGCTTTCTTAACAAAGCTCTTCCCTGCTCCAGGGACGGAGGGACCTGGGTCCTAAGCAGGCCTCCGTCTCTCAGGACGTTTGCCAGGAGCCCCTTGCTGGCTGGTACATGCTCAGCTCTCAGGCCTGCCTGCCCTAGCAGGGACGTACCCCTGGACCCAGCTTGGTAAATCCTGGCTGGTGGAGCAGCTCAGGTTTGGGCCAGGTTGCCCAAGTCACTGACGGAGGCCCTCTCTGTGCCCTGCCCGGCATCCCCAAGCCTCTGGTGGGCTCACCTTCATTAACTAGGTACCGTGCATAGATGAGGAGCCAGTGGCGATATTCATGGCTGGACTGTAAGGTCAGTGAGGCTGCCATCTGGCTCTCCAGGTAGGCCAAGGTGGTCTCCTGTTGGACCAGATGAGGCACGGAGAATAGCCGGGTAGCTTGTCTTCCTGAACTGCAAAGACCAGAGAGGGAATGAGACGCAGTGGGGCCCTGGGCCTGAGCTGCTGTTGACAGCTGTCTCAGACCTGCCCAAGAGGGCCAGAGATACCCTTCACCTGGGCTTTCACAAAAGCATAAGAGAAGGTAAGGGGGTGAGGGGGGCTGGAGAGGAGCAGGACATGGGGGAAGGGGGTAAGGGGCCCTCCCTGGCCCCCATTTGTCTAGCCCAGGCCACCCCTCAGAGCCTGCTTCCTTTCAATCCAATCAACATTTATTCCTGTACCACAAACAACTGTGAATATGGCAGATCCCTCCTAAGCCTGGGGGGCATCCTCCTCTCCTCCCTTGGTCGCAGGCCTCCCTGGGCCCCGTCTGCCCACCCCTGACACTGCTGGGAAAGTGGCCCAGGGCAGGCTAGCCACGGACACCTCCATGTCAGATATGGCTCAATGAGGAGGAGGGCACTCCTAAAGAAACAGCCCCTGCCCTGGTCCTGTGCAGACTGGCTCCTGGGTCTGCTGAGCTGTCGGGTGACCTCAGCATTTATTAAGCACCTCGTATGTACTCAGGATTGGGGATACAGATGCAAAGGGGCAAAGACAGCTCCTGGGGGTGGCTAGGTGGCGCAGTGAATAGAGCACCAGCCCTGGAGTCAGGAGGACCTGAATTCAAATCTGGCCTCAGACACTTAACACAAAACTAGTTGTGTGACCTTAGGCAAGTCACTTAACTTCAAATGCCTAGCTTTCCCCCCTCCAAAAAGCAAAAAAAGAAGGACAGCTCCTGCCCTTGCATTACCCAATCTATATAAGGTGAGCTACATACAGGACGAGGAGGGAATAATGACCTGAGAGCAGGTTGGGGAAGGCTTCCTGGACAAGGAGGCCAGTGGGAGCTGAGGAGGGAGGCAGAACAGCCAGGAAGGCCAGCACCCCTGGAGGTGGGAGGGTCCAGCTTAGGGAGGGCTTTGAAGGCCAAAGAGCATTTGGAATTTGCTCCTGGAGGCCACAGGGAGCCACAGGAGTTTACTGAGCAGAGGGATGACATGGTCAGACCTAAGTTTGAGGAAAATTACTTTTGTAGTTGAATGGAGGCTGGACTGGAGCAGAGAGAGGTACTGACCTTGCACCCTCCTGCCCACTGGGCCTTACCAGGTGCCCACTCCCTGTCAGTCTGGGCTCCAGGCTGGGGTCATCTCAGCAATTTTCTATCTATGCTTTGAGCTCTACAGACCTCAAACTGCTGCCTAAACGCTGGCCACTCCTACGCTCACCATTCAATGGGTCAGTCCCTGGGGGGAGGGCAGGGAGTGTGCGTACTTGGACGTGCGTCCCTGGATGATGGCGAGGGGTCCGGAGCACAGCATGGCCTCCTGGGATGGTAAACTGCTCCTATAGTCTGCGCACTGAGCCAAAGAGTCCTGTTTGTCAGAAACCAGATTCCTGGAGGGGAAAGAAAATGGGCATGGTCACGAGGGCGCTCCAGAAGCGCCACATGGTGCACAGAGGCTCTGATCTCAATTTTATTACTTAGTGAACTCATTGGCATTTGTGTGGTGTCAGGACCTGTAAAGTCACAGTGGAGGCAACTTCCACTGGGCACAGGCCCTCCACCAACGCAGACCAGAGTCTCCTCGGAGAGCTGCCAGGGGCCCTGAGCACTGTGAACTTGCCAGCTCAAAGAGCCAGCGTAACTCAAGCCCAGCTAACAGGATGGCCTCTCTGGTTCCCTCTTGGGGCTTGGGGCCTGGGGTACGAGGGGCGGCCCGGGCTCCTGGGATGAAGGGCAGGGTGCCATCAGCAGGGGCAGGGGGAGCCTGTCCTGGAGCTGGGGTGGCAGGCCGCACCAGCTCTGTCCAGCCCTGGTCTGTGAGTGGGGTCTGTGCCGTCAGCAGGCAGCTCCTCCTAGTGAAGGGGATGGTGCCTAGCACAGGGCCAGGGCTGGGGGGATGGTTCTGTAAGCCACCACCTCTCACAACATCCTTTCTTGCCAGGGAAGCACAGCAGATTTCTCCTATCACACAGATGAAGAAAATGAGGCCCCAGCGGTTATACGCCTTGCCCACAGTCACACACAAGGGCTCCCCTGAGGTTCTTTTGGCTCCACCAAACCCAGGCTGCTTCCAATGAGGCCACCAGGCCTAAAGCATATTCCAGTGTGCTCAGGCATGTCCCCTTTGGGGGCTGGTTTCTGAGTTCCCCGAGCAGCCCGGACTGATGGCTACATTGAATCTCTTGGTGGAAGAGGCCTCAAGGGCAGGCTGTGCCATCTCAGGAAGCTCCTGCATAGTTCTGTGACTAGCCAGACTCCACTGCCCAGCTGTAGCCACCTTCATGGCCACCGTCGGCTCTCCAGCCAGCATGGGATCCCTGCGGCTCTTCTCCCGAGGGTCAAGGCTGGGCTCCATCCAGGGGGCTCCCCCTCATGTGTGATGGCCAAATGCCAAGGTCAGGTTGGTCTGCGGCTGGTGATCAGAACCTAGTGTCACTCCACTGACAGGGACTGATGCTGTGACATCTCTGCAGCCATGGATGGGGCCAGTCTGTTCATACGTGTGCTCCCTGTGGCCGAGGCTCACGGTGAACAGAGTGCTGGGTTGGTCCGGGGGGACCCCACTGTGGCACCTCTCCTGTGAGGAAGGGACCTGGGCCACTCTACGAGAAGGTGGGAGAGCCACAGGGCCATACCATGAGGGCATCTGGGGCTCTGGCCTCAGTGCCAGCTGTCTGGTAGAGAGGCGGCCTCTGGCGTAGAGCATGGAGAAATAGGCTGGAGGCCACAGCCACCAGTCACAGTTTCCAGAATAAGAGGAAGGGCAGGGACTATGCTAGCTCTTTGAGAGATGAGGGAGGGGCAGTGACCTGCCCAAGGGCAGCCAGGCCTCTGGATTCCCACCTCTGCGGCAGTCACAAATGTGCCTCCCTCACAGTTGAGCAGGGAGACCGCAGTCACATGCTTTTGAAGGGAAGATGGTTCCCAGCAGGCCTCTTTGCACCCATGAGAGTCAGGCCCTTCCACACAGAGGCCTCCAGCTGGTAAAGCATTCACAACAAGCTCAGGGCAACAGGTGGCAAAAATGTTCTACCCTTCTGATAGCCAGCTGGTAGGTGACTGACTCAAGGTCCACAGACCAAAGTCGGTGGCAGAGCCCAGGGCTCAGGCTCTGACACTCCCCTGGGCACCCTGTGGCCAGGCAGGGCGCCCAGTCCTCCTCCACCATCACCCACTGGCATCTCTCTGGAGGGAACTTGGCTGTGTGGGACATATGGAGAAAGCAGTAAGAGGCAACCCAAAACTTTGCACAGGCCTCGCTGGCCACTGTCAGAGCTCAGTTTTCAATGATTTGAATCCCTGAAGTGGACCTGGAGAGCCCCTGCCTAAGTCTGGGAGCAACAGCTTCCATGCCCCTGGCACATCTGGTGCCCAGTGCCTGCTTCTACTTCCAGGCACATCAAGCTCCCCCAAGAACAGCAGGAGGCCGGGAAGTGAGGCCAGAGGCCCGCTCACTCACCACGTGGAAAGGGCAGGGTTGAAACAGTAGGCCTTCCCGTCAGACAGATTCATCACTGGGATGCCATGCTGGGTCAGCAATATCTGTGAAACGGTCATATCACTTCCTAGATAGAAGACCGAAAGAATCGTGTTTGCACTGCTGTTAGTTAAGCTTTAGAAATGCCTTGAAAACCTTTTCCCTAAAAGCAGAAACGACAATCTTCATTTCTCTAATACATCGCAGTTTACAAAGTACTTCCCAGTTTATCTCCTATGCTCGTCACAAAGATGTGCTATCTCATGCAAGAAGCAATTACTGTGCCCATTTCATAGATAAGGAAACTGAGGCTCAGAGAAATGAAGTGATAGATGGAAGATGAGCCTCTCCCTTGAAAACTGACTGGCCTGAGCTGAAGGAATCCCAAGGCCAAGGCCAAGGCCAAGGTCCCCCGGGGACCAAGCAGACAGAGTTCAGCTCTCATATGCTGTAATGCGAATGGGAATCTGAAGATCTTCCCTGCCCCTAAACAGACGTGGAGGGGAGTTTGAAGACCTCCCCTGCCGTGAAGTAAACTCTGCCCCCTAACAGGCTGAACATAATCACATGGATCCTATGGTGGGAGGAGTGTGCTGAAGGGAAGCAGAGGCCTCAGGAAGCTGGGAGCCAGAGCTAAAGAGACGGTGGGAGAGAGGTGCTCAAGCAAGGAGATAGAGAGATTTGTCAGTAAATATTGAGCTTGTATTGGTTTTGTGGGAAGGCTGAAGGATGCTGTGGCTCTCTGTGTTATTATGGCTTTTGAATATCTTTGGTACTATGATGGAATCGGCTCACTGGTTTTGGGATTCAGTTCTATCCTGTATCTGGAGTTTGGTGTGTTTTGCGATTGAACGTCACGTGACACTTATATCACGGTCTTTATCATGATCACGGGCGCTGTAAATATTGCATTGGCCCTGCATAACGCCCCTGGGCCTTCTCTTTTGGAGGCTGACCATGCCCCTTCCCCCAGGAGCTCAAGGCCCTCCCCTGGACCCTTTCTAGCGGGTCTGCTGTGCCCAGGACTGAGGAATGCAGAGGCCTGAGGGCAGACTGGGCTAGCCAGAGCTGCTGTGACCTGGAGTATGAAGCAGACTCAGGTTGAAGCAGGGACAAAGACAGGACTGCTCCCATCTGACCCACAGCCTGGATGATCTCCTTGGAAGCTACCACCCAGTGAAGGGACTTGTCTTGAACAAGCCCCCTAAATACCCACTGCTGGACAAGGATGATGAGCAGGCTGCTGGCCTCCATTACCTGATAGGATGGTCTGCAGAGACTCATCTTTGATGATGACTACCTGTTTATGGACATCCCTGTGAAAGGAAACCGGGACAATCAGTGTCTCCAAAGAAAAACATCAGCAAGGAGCATGCAGGGCTTCACTTTTGGGCCCCATGGCCAAGGCCAGGGTTGGCCTGTGTAACAGCAATCAGTTTAGTAGATACTTAGCACTTAGTAACTTAGGGCTAAGTATGGAAGGTGTGAACTCTGTCCCACTGTTGAGAAGGCGTGAACTCCCTTGTTGATGTGGAAGAAGGAGATTGGCTGAGACAGGAGGCCAGTGTGTGTATATAAGCAAGAATTCCAGAGACAGAGAGACAGAATTGGAATGTTGCTCCTGGTGAAGGAAGAATCATGGAGACTGAAGCTGCTGAGAGAGAGAGAGAGAGAGAGAGAGAGAGAGAGAGAGAGAGAGAGAGAGAGAGAAAGTGAGTGAGTGTTTCTCTCCCAGCATCTGGAAGCTGACTGAGAACTGAGATAAGAGTTTTCCTGAGACCAGAATCTGGTGAAGGCCACCTGCAAGGCTGAGAGGGCTTGCCTGGAAGGCCGCTATTCCTTTTGGGTCCTAGGACCAGCTGAAATGCTGGAGGACTGAAGAAGCATGACCAGGATACGACTTTGTTTGTTTGTGGCCTGGCTGATCCTCGAATTCCAGGCAAGAGAAGTGGTGAAGGGTTGAGATGTGCTGGACCCTGTGAACTTCAGTATGTGCCAGGGACTGCCCTGAGTACTGGACAAAGACCTAGGAGCTGTCAGCTTCTGAATCCAGGTGACTGTTTGGTGGATTCAGGAGGGAGCTGAGACCATGGAAGGGGATCCAGGGAATCAGAGAGACCACCCCGAGTCAAGATGAAGAAAAGGCCTCCCCTTGGATGAAACTGAGGTTTGCTGGACACTGAGGGGTGGAGGGTTTGTATGCTACGTTTTTCTAATGATGGTATTTAGTGATTGATTGAGTTGATGTATGATTGCCCCATGAGTGGAAGACTGATTACTGTATTGTGAACTGATTAAATATTTTGTTCTAAATACTGTGGCCACTGTAGTGAAATGTTAAGCTGTTATGAACACTATATTGTGATATTCTGTGATAAGATGTAATGATGTGAACATTATATTGTGATATACAGTGAATGTTTGCCTTGATTTGTAATGGAATAAACAGAGTGTTCACTATACTGTGTAATCCGAAACTTAAAAGCTGTTCACAGTAGCATTCTTTGGTGGCCTTCACCATATTCTGGTCTCAGGAAAACTCCATCTCAGTTCTCAGTCAGCTTCCAGATGCTAGGAGAGAATCTGTCTCTCTCTCTCTCTCTCTCTCTCTCTCTCTCTCTCTCTCAGCCCAGGATTCTTCCTTCACCAGGAGCAACATTCCAATTCTGTCTCTCTGTTTCTGGAATTCTTGCTTATATACACACACTGGTCTCCTGTCTCAGCCAATCCTCTTCTTCCACATAAACAGGAGAGTTCACACCTTCTCAACAGTGGGACAGAGTTCACACCTTCCATACTTAGCCCCAAGTTACTAAATGGTAAGTATCTGCTAAACTGATTGCTGTTACAGCCTGGAGCAGGATGTGCGACCTTGGCAGAGGAAACAACTTCCCAGGAGACAAAGATTTTGTCTCTGGTCTCAAATGGAAGCAGCTCAGGTTCAAGGGTCCTAGGACACTGAGCCAAAAGAGAGCTCCCAGCCCACCCAGAGCAGGGGTCAGGCTCCAGGCCAAAAGACTGGGGGACTGGCATTTTGCACAGGAACATGTGGGACTTGGGACTCCTCCAGGCGGCTGCTGTGTCCTTCCTCTGCACTTCCAGGTGCCCGTGCACACCCAGCACACACCTGGGGCTGTGTTTACAGGCTAAGCACCCACAGGCTCCACTATTACTTCAAAAACTACCCGTCTCCTGTACTGTGCTCATCTGAATACAGCCCTTAGAAGAATTCTTCTTGGAAAGAAAAAATACAGAATGAAGCCAAAAAAACAATTTTCAAAAATCACCCTATTCAAAAGTACCTGGAGGGTCTGTGGGAAAGAAGGGAAAGGCTGTGCCACTGAGGCAAATGGGCCCCCTGGTAACCTCCCAGAAGCAAAAAAAAAAAAAGACAAGAGGGGTCCAATGGGTAAGGCTCCCATCTGCCACATAGACTTGAGTCTAGACGGCCTTCAGGTATGGAAGGAGCAGCCTAGCCTCCAAGGGTTTGGAGCTTTGGGGGATTCTAACTTACAAGAGACACTTCCTCCCCCACCCTCCCCATCTCTCTCCTCTCAAAGAGAGTGCCTCTGTCCCTGATGGGAACTGGAATGGGAGCCAGATTCCAGGGGGCCAAGGCCAGGCTCAGGCACTCACCACACAGACAAGGTAGCAGCAGAAGTAAGGGCCATGATGTAGGGCCCTGTGCAATGTAGAGTGGAGACGGGGGAGTGCAGGACTATTGGAGGGAGCAGGCGGCGACCACAGGCAGAGAACACAGATAGGGTCCTCTTCTCACAGGCGGCACAGACCACATCACTGGAAGGAGCCAAGAGGAAGCGTCAGCACCAGAAACAGTGTAACTGAGCCCAAGCCTACCTCCCAACATTGGGGTAAGGGGTGAAGAAAAGGGTGGGGAGGGGAGGGGGAGGAAGAGGAAAAGGGAAGGAAGAGGGAATGGAGGGGGAGGAAGAAGGAAGGGAGGGGAAGAAAGGGGAGAGGGAAGAAGGGGAATGGGGGAGGAAGGGAGGGGGAGGAAGAGAAATAGGGTAGAGAAATGAGTTTCTATAGTGTCTGCTAAGCTCCCCAAGGCGGCCCACAGTCAGGCTGATCCATCCACCAGCCAGTGGAACAGCTGGCATTTATAACATGCCCCAAGGTTCACAAAGCCCGCCACATCTCATCTGAGGCTCATGGGTACCTGGGAAGGTGGGTGCTGCCATCCTCCCCCATTTTACAGATCGGTCCATACATCTGGCACCCCAGGAGAGGTGGATCTGACCAGAGCAGAGCAGGGCCCAGGGGAAGGCTGGTGTACATCTGGGAGATGCCCCAGTCCTTTCACTCTCCTGCCCCACAGGACGGCCCTCTTGGGATGCTCTCTGGGTCCTCCAAAGAATCATACTCTCAGGTGATGCAGAGACAATGGAAGGAGCTGTGGCAGGTCTGAGCCAGATGTAGTGCTGGCCCACAGAGTCTAACCTATTCCCTTCCTTTTGCAGAGGAAGAACCTGGGGTCATCCCACAAGCCTTAACTCCTGACTAATCAGGCAAAGTCTTTGAGAAGGGACCTGGGAGATGTCATCACCCAGCAGAGATCTAACCAGGAAGGGAGAAAAGGCAACAAGAGGCTGAAAGCCCCCGCGTGCTGGGGAGATGACCTATACCAGGAGGGACTGTGGTCTACACCTGGGGACGGGCCCCTTGAAGACCAACTCTGAAAGTTCCCTTGAGACTTTCTTCATGATGCCACACTGGAGGCAGTGTGAGCCTTGGTAACCTCACTTTGCAGAGAAGGCAAACAGAGGCTGGAAGGAGCAGAACCTTGGGGGGGTCACCTCATGCAACCCCAGGATTTTACCTGAGAGGAAGCAGAGTTAATGACTGACTCCATCTGCAACATTCCAGGTTCGAGCCTGCCACATGCCAAAGCACAAGGCACAGGTGCTCAGAGTGGCCCCAGGGTCCTTGGGCCATCAGAGGCCTGGCAAACACCTGCTGAAAACCACTCACACAGCACTGCTAACGCTGGAAAGTGCCCTGCGCAGAAACCTGCCCGGCCCTGTGCAGGAGCGGGGACCTCTCTGCCCAATCCCCGGCCCCTCCTCAGAGAGACTGAAAACCAATCAGACGCACCTGAACAAGAACGCAGCTTCACATACAAAGCCCATGATCTGCTGTGGCTCCCATGCCAAGCAAGAGTCTACTGGAACCTAGGGGTGCCTGTCTCCAGGAGGGTCTGGCCATTAGCAGCCCTGGCTCCATCCTTCATTGCCCTGCCCCACTCCAGTGCATCCTTTCCAAAGCTGTTACAGGGGCGTGGCAGGGGAGGTGGCAGGCCCCAAGGGGCCCAGGATCAGTGCCGGTGCCAGGGGATACTGCCAGCACCCATGCACACTCACCAGCTGCCTGCTGCGGTGAGAATCCGGCTGGTCAGGACCGTCTCCCACTCTTTTCCTTCCCGCGTACACTTTAACCGGCTCAGCTTCAAGCCTCCCACTGTGGTCACATCATTCTCCACTTCAATGTACAGGGAAGGGTCAGAACCGACCTGCAGCAGGAAGGGAGAGCAGCTCTCAAGATGGCCACATTCCAGCCTGTGTGCCCTGGCCCATGCACTTGTCTGGAAGGGGCTGAGGACACACCAGGCCAGGTCAGCCCTACCTGCTCCCATTCACTGCTGGACTGTCACCAGCTACAGACTCTGCAAGGCTTCTGCAGAGGGAAGAACCTGCTTGTGCCTCACCAATGCTGGCTTTGAAGGCAGGAGCAGAGGAATAAGGTTCAGCCAGCCTCAGTCTGACAGGTCCCAACCTTGTCCTGCAAACCCAGCTTGTACAGACACCACTGGCCCAAGCCCGGCCCCTGCCTGGCCAGCACTGATAGACTCCATACAAAGATCCTCCCCAGAGATCTCTTTCCTGCCCCTCTCTGGTGGCTTCCCCCTGGGGCTCTGCAAAGGGCAGTTTCTTAATCAATGCTGAGCAAAGGAGACAAGGGGGTTTGGGTCTGGCAGGAGGCTAGGTCTGGGCCTTCACTGCTGCCCATTACAACAGCTGTACAGCTCAGCTCAATTCACCGTTTACTAAAACTTGGCCAGCCCATCCATGATCTGTCTCAGAGTTGAGCCCAGGCTCTCTCTGCAGGATGACTCTGTACTGTGAGGGCACACGGCATCCAGCTAGTGGGCACCGGGTGCCTGGCAGGGGCATGCCTGGAGCTTCCTCCTCCTTCTCTTCTCATTTTCTGGTGCCGGGGGCAGATGGCTGGGGATTACTGAGACAGGATGATGGGAAAGCTCAGGTGTGAGTGAGTGTGCCAGCTGAGGAGGTGCTTCCAATATCATTTGTCTCATTAAGCATTCATGATATGCTCGCTAGGAGTCATGCACTGGGGCCACAAGGAGAGGTGATAGTGGTCCCTGCTCTCAAGGAGCAGACACTGTGATAAACAACACACCATCACCACCTAACCGCGTAACGTACTTATATCACAATGCATGTTTTACAGTTACAGCAGATGGGGGAGGCCTAGGGGTGAAAAGGAGAAATCAGGGCAGAGATAGAGGAAAAGGCCCCTTTGCCTTCACTACTCAGGAGCTTTGCCAAACAGCAAGACAGGGAACCCCAGCAGGCTCATCCTCTCTAGTGCCCGACTAACCAATGGCCAAGAACCAGAGATGTTTTTCATGACAGGCCTGGATGCCCCGGACATGGGGGCGCCCACACAAGCCAATGCTCTGCCCCTGATGCTCTCAGAGAGCAGCCTGGGGCTGTGAGGGGGAAGCCGATGCTTGGGCAGAGGCCCCTGGGCTCACGACCTCTTGACTCCGAGGCCAGCCCTCTCACGCTCTCCTGGGCTGGACTGCTGCTGCTCCCAAGACCTCACAGCTCACCCCGATCTCAGAGGGGCTCAGAGAACTATGCTACACATGCCCTGTTATAAGAACTTGCCTATGGGTCTTTGTACATGGGCATGATGGAAACTTATGAGCCTGCAAACCAAATCATGAGGCCAAATGCCATGCCTGACTCCATTCTCCCCGGCTAGGCCAAGACCACACTGGCCATGGAGGCCACACCCTGGTGACTCTCATTCACACCTTCTCGGGAAGAGAGGCCCACACAAACATGCTGGGCTCAGCAGGGGGAAGCTGAAAACAAGGCTGGCTGGGCCACTATGGGTATGTGAGAGGCTCTCTCCAAGGTCAACCAAGGGCAAACATCCCTACTCTGCCAGTCAATCTCTCCTCTGGAAGCCCATTCTGTTGTGTATACACAAGGGCCTTGGTGCCCTGGGACATGGAGATGCCCCTTTGGGCCCCCCAGTGCTGCCATTGCAGCTCATGTGGCTGGTCTAGACAATGCCACTGTGCCTGGTACAAAGGTTCAGGATAGGAGGAGAGTGGGATAACAGCCGAGGGGGATGGAGCCCAAGGCCAGTCTCAGGTCTGGGGACAGAGGATGCACACAGCAGAGCTGGACCAGGGCCTGCCCAGGGAAGGGCAGGCTGGAGGCTTCATCCTGGGAAAGGAGGGCTCTCCTCGCCCTCCTTAGGCCCCCCGGCTTACCTGAAGGGCAAAGGACTTCTGTGGGGCTGGTGTTGGCAGTTTAAGAGCTAATGCTGGGGCAGACACACAGAGGGCATCCTTGTCGGCCGTCAGCGGGGACTGCAAGGACCAAATGACAGAGAAGGGTCAATGAGCACCTGGCTTAGGGCACAGCACAAGGAAGGCAGCCACGTCCTTGGTCCAGGTCAGTGGGAGGCCCAACGCATGGCCACACATGAGACGGCTGAGTTCTGGACCTGTGTGACTTCCATGAGTCCCTCGGTTTCTCTGGACCTCCCAGGGCCCTTGCAGCTGCAGACCTTGGGCCTTGTGGTCACGTCTCTTTTCCAAGCTCTCTGGCTGTCCTGACTCCTCCACGTGGGAGACAGGGCCGCTCCCCTCATCCCCCAGCAGACACTGATTCCTCAAGAGGAATCCTGAAGCCAGTGGCCACTGCCCCTGGCCCCTCAGAGGAGGGCATGAAGGGGGTTCCTCAGCGAACACCCACCCATTATCATGGCAACTCCATGCTGTGTGGCACTGGGCCTCGTCCCCATTTATGGGTGAGGTAAAACAAGCCTCAGAGACGGTAGGACTTGCCCAGGGTCACGTCACCACTAGGGCTGGGACTCTGCATGCTGAGATGCAAGATGATGCAGGCTGGAAGGGCCTTGCTGGAGGCTCCTGCAGACTCAGAGACCACCCCAGGCTGCCACTCCCCACCCCCCCTACGAGGTCACAGCAGCCTCACCTGCACGGACAGCGCCACAGGCAGGAGGCGTGTGTCCTTCCGTGGCCGGCCCTTCTTTTTCTTCTCCACAGTCTCCCCTTCAAGGTCCAGCTTCCGTTTGGGCAGGGAGGAGGGCCTGGAAATCGGGATCTTCTCGTCGCTGTCACTGCTACTCTCCAGGATATCCTTAGGCTTTGCCTCTTTCACTAAGTTCTGCTCTTTTACCCTAACACAAGGATGTGAGATGAGTCTCTGCTGTCTGGTCATTAGGGACAAATGAGGCCCCAACCACCCAAGATGGGGCAGATGGGCTGGACCAGAGGGGCCCCTGCAACAGCTGGGTGACACTGCCACAGGACCTCACCAGCCCCACTCCCCAGACCAGGACTTCGGGCCTTCCTCCAGTGGAGCTGTGGCCAAGACATGGAAGAAAGTTGACCTCTGGAGGCCTGTTTATGCTGACCAGAACCAGGCTGACCTGGCCCCGAGTGTCCCTGGCTCCCCAGAAGGTCCCTTTAAGGTCCACACTGGGGTCACTGACAGGGCACGGTCAAAGTCCAGGGCTGCCTGCCCTGTCCCCCCCCTTCAGCCTGCTTTGTAGCTGTGCCTGCCTGGACCTCCCTCTGGTCTCCTTTCTCCAGCATGGCCCGTCCTTTGGATTTCTCCTTCAGGGGCCTCGGCCAGGTGACTTTCTCACTTGTATGGTATATCCTCATGCTCCAGGGCAGGGCCACCCCACGGAAGCCTCTGCTCGGGACCTCTGGGATGGTGTCTGGTCCCTATTCCCCTCTGCGCTCCCATGAAGGACTCTTGGATACTTCCAAAAATCAAAGCTGTCCTTAAAGAACCAACAGGTGCCACTGAGTCAATTCCAAAGAATCTGCCTGGCCTCAGAAGCAATACTAATGAAGGAACCCAGAAAGAGGAGTTGGGACTCCTAGCTGAGAGGACTTTGGGGCTTTTGATGGGACACCCCTAATCCATGTAGGGAGCTCGCTCCCATGGGGTAAGAGAGGACTGGCTGGGAGACGCTCATGAGCTATGGACCCTATGTCAGTCACCTGACCTCACCTGACTCAGTTTCCTCATCTGCAAAGGGGGAATGAGAACACTAGCCCCCACACCCCAGGGGGCTGTGTAACTCTTAAAGCACTCTGCAAAGTGAAGGGCTCTGTAGAACTCGGTGTGGTTGCTACTGTCATCACTACTCCTATCACTGTACAGCTTCATAAAGGCCAGGATGTTGGCCAGTCACTTTACACTGCACAGATTCTAAAGACACCTTGGCAGACCAAAGGTGCTCAGGGCTGGCAAGGAGCTTTCCACACACTCCGGGTCCACTGAACCCTGATGCTCTGGGAAGAGGGGGATTCAAGGCCATCCCAGGCCAAAGGGCACTGCCATGAGAATGGGCAAGACTCCCAGCTAGAGGCCCCAGGACAGCTAGAAGCCCATGACTCAGATGACGCTCAAGCTCCCCAGGCTTTGTCAGCCAGGGCATCCTGCAGACTCCCAGGTGTCTGGAGTGGCCCCCGGGGTCCCTGGGCCATCAGAGGCCTGGCAAATCCCTGCTGAAGTCCACTCTCACAGCACTGCTAATGCTAAAAAGGGGCCCACATGGAAACTTGTCCTGTTGTGATCCTCAGCCTCATTTACTGAAAAAATGAGCTGCTGGCCGGGGAAGAAAAGTGGGAGGCAAGAGGCCCAGGGGCTGGATGCGTGCCTCCAGGGTCAAGCCTGTGCCTTTGGAGTGCCCAGAGCCCAGGGCAGCTGGGAGAATGAGCACGAAAGAGCGTTTAAGGAAGTGAAGATACGTTCTAGCCTGAGTTAGCAGAGTTCAAGACCTTTGTGGCATGACCATGATGAAGGAGAAAAGGTCTGGAGGCCAGTCCTTGGATCCCCTGCAAGTGTGCTCCACCTGAGCCGGACCCATGCACAGAGTGCTGGGCACAGAGAATTCTGGGAGAGCACCATCACCCACTGGCCACAGGGCCTTTGTTAACTGTCTGTCAGTTTGGAGATGGGACTCGTACAATTATCCTCAGCTCCCTTACAACGGAAAGCCCAGAAACCATCTCACTCACAAGATCCCCTCCAGCAAGAGCCCTCACCTCCCTGCCTCCCACACCGTCTCCCCTTCTGTTCTTCACCACTTCCCCACTCCCTTGGCAGGAGGTGCAGAGAGGCAATGGCCTCTGTGCTTGGCATGTGAACTTAAAAGGACAGAGTCCCTGCCCTTGTGGTTGGGCAATGGCAGGAGTGGGGCACGAATAGGCGAGACCTGTCCACAGTGGTGAGGATCAGAGTCCATCAGGCAGATCACACCTTGGGACCTGAGCTGTTGGCAGAAGCAGGAGCCCCTCTCTTTTGGGGTCACATGTTCAGGTGCCTTAGCACAGCTTCCCAGTATAGAGGAAGAGGAGAGAAGACCAAGACAGAGACTGGGGAGACCCTCCTGCTGAGAGCCTGCGTGATGGATAATGGAGATGGTCTAGCAGTAAAGACAGAATAAGAGACCAGACAGGGAGGTAGAGACCAGGCAGAATGGTGTTAGGGGAACCAGAGGAGGCCAGATGAGGGAGGAGAAGGGATGGCATTCACATCAGTGGCTTCAGGGTACCATGGGACACACAAGCTGGAGGTGGACTGAGCTGAGGGATCCATCTGCCCGTCCTGACCTCTTCCCCTCCACTACCATGTCCTCTGCCCCATCTGGCCTTACCGGTCAATGGCAGTCTGGTTCATATTTGTGATGGCAGCAGTCCCGCTCCCTGAGGTGGCTTTGGATCGCTCAGTGAATCGGGAATCAAACGCTTTCATTGGTTCAATCTTGGAAGGGGTTGTTAACACAGAGGATGAGGATGTGGGGGGGACGGCTGCGGCCGAGGTAGCATTTACACTGAGAAAAGAAGGAATCAAATGAAAGAGTGTAGGTAATAACCTTCTGGGACAAGTGCAACAGGTACCCCGCCTCTTATCTACATGGAGAGGGACCCACCAGGCCCAAGCACCCCTAAGATGAGATCCCCCTCGGCCTCAGGCTGCCTCAGCAGGCTCCTTGTGGTGCATCAGAGGGTCACCACACAGAATCTCTCCAGACACAAGTACAATGTTCATTCACTTCCAGTTTCAGATTTTTTAAAAATGTACCTTCTATGGGAATTTTGTTTAAAACAATTAAAATTCAGAACTTGGTCCAGACAAAAAGTTTTTAAGTCATCACTGCACTATGACACACGAAGATGCCAAGAAACCCAAACTTTTCTAAGCTGAAAGATAGTCCACAGAGCCTGTGAATCGGTGACCCTGTCCCTGGGTTGGAGGGAGATGCCAACTGGGAAAACCATCTTGTCTGCTCCCCCTCTACATCTTGGGCCCCCTTCCCTCTCCCATCTGCTCTCCAGGGATGGGAAAATAAAGCGAGATGAGCCGTGGGCCTCCCTGGATCTCAGGGATCTCATCTGTAATATGGGAGCAATGATGCCTCCTTGCATGAGGGAGCCTCACAGCAGAGCCCCGCAAAAACCCAAGTGCCACAGAAATGGGAGCTGCACCATGAGCATTAGGGGGAAACAGAGGGGCATCTCCCAGAAAGGGCAGCTACCACAGCTGCACTCAAACGGCCACTAGGGGGCGCCAGAGTACACAGGTGCAGGCCTCCAATGGAATTCACATGGGACCTCAGAAACAGCTGCATGACCCTGGGCAAGTCTCTTCATTTGCTTGCCTCAGTCCCTCCTCTACAAAATGGGGGTGACAGTAATACCAACAATTCGGGGCTGTTGTGAAGCTCAAATAAGATGCTTGTTCAAAGTCCTCAGCAGAGTGCCTGGCGCACAGCAGGTCCCTCTTCCCTCTCTCCCCACTCAGCAAGAGAGCAAGTCAGTTATGAAGGGGGATCTAAGGTCCCAGAGATACACTCGAGCTGCTGCCATGCACACCCCTGCAAGGAGCAGGATGTTGGGAGACACCCTGCAGAGCGTCAGTGGGCAGAGACCCCGGGGAACCAGGTGTGGGTGCTCTGGCCAGGGTGGCACAGGGTGCAGGAGGTTCACAGCCAATTCCAGGGTGGGTTCCTAGAAACATGACCTGAGCCTCTGCTTTCCTCTCTATAACAAATGGGCCTGACCACATGGTCACTCACTTGAAAAACTCCCCAAATCCGCGTTCCTGCTGCATCCCCAAGGCGCCCCTTCCTCTCCTGACCATCGCCGGCGCACCCCGGCTCTATCCTGTCTCTAGATGTTGTCTGCAGGCTGTCTCCCACCCTAGGTCGTGACCCTCCCTCCCCGGCGCTGAATCCTGATGAGATGAACACGTCCTCCCTCCTGCCCGCAGAGGGTGCCCGCTGGGCCTGAAGTGCCCTCCCTCCTGCTTCCAGTGCAGGGCAGGTGCCAGACCCTCGATGAAGCCTGGCCTCATCTCTCCAGCCACTGGCACCTCCCCTTCCCCTTCCCAAATGAGTCTTGTGTAGAGCTATGTGGGCACCTGGAGCTTCCCTGGGAGTGCACGATGCTTCATTTTTTGTCCTTCTGCCCCATGGCCTGGCACACAGAGGCTGACTGTTATTAACAACCATGATGAGGGGAGGAGCTAACATGACCCCAGGGTTTGCCAAGCACTTTCTATACATCCTCTCACTTAATTCCCCCAACACTGCGGAGAGGTAAGGGAGGTAAGGGATGCCCAGTTTACAGGATGGAAAAGCTGAGCCTGAGAGGTGCCTCGTCCAGGCCAGATTCCCCCTCAGCTCTTCACGATTCCGGGCCTGATGTTACCCCCTGCACCCACTTCATTAAGCTGAGCCCAGGCTGGGTGGGCCTGAAAGTCTAGGCAGGGGTCATGGCCCATGGGAGGCTTAGGGGGGTAACAGCACGCTTCTACACAGGCCCTGGGAGCAAAGACCTGGACCGCACTTCCTCATGGTTCCTAAGCACTGACCAGCATCTCATGTGGGCTCACAACCACGGCGTGAGAGGCACTGGGCAGCACAGTGGAGAGAGCTGGGCCTGGAGTCAGGGAGGCCGGGCCTCTGACACTTCCTCGCCAGGGATCCTAACAGCACCGAGCATGCAGGCTGTCATAGGGAGTGAAGGGGACGACATTTGCCAAGTGCTCAGCAGTGTCCAGCATGTATCAGGTCCTCCATAAATGCTCAGCTCCTTCCCCTTTCCTTCTGATGTGCCTCTTACTTGTTCTGCCTGGCCCCAGAAGGCAGAAATGGGAGGAAGGAGCTACCACAAGCTAGGGGCGACCGTTCTGCATCCAGGCTAGCCACCCCTTGCTCCTTGTCATCTCAAGATCCCTTGACATTGTGCCCTCCTTGCCTCCGGGCTCTGACAAAGCGGGGCTTCTCTTGGCCAAGGACAACCCCCCACATCCTGTGCCTTGGCATCCTCCCTTCCTTAACCAAAGCCTTTCCTGAAGCCTCCAGCAATTATAGCCTTGCTTTTATTCTGTCTACAAACTCCGCTGAGAGGATGAGTCCCAGCTTCCTCCAATTCTCGGCCACAGTACCCATCTTCTAGAGGAAGCGGTCACCGACCCCGCTCGGTGCTGACCTGTCCCTTGGTCACCTGCCTGGCAGCACGTGGTTCTTGCAGGCGGCCTCCCTCTTTAGGGGCCAGGCATCTGAGAGCACAGGCAGCTTTGCCTTTCTTCACACTCCCCATGCATCCTCCACACCAAGTACCTGTGGAATGACTGACAGAAATTCCTCAAGTAGGCATAGTTTTGTTTCTTCTATGCATGTCCAGTGTTGAGCACAGAGGGCTCATTGACTGATTCAGTGACTGAATGGGCCTCTCTTCACAAGGCAAGGACTCCAGGTTTTCGTGCTTTCCTTAGGACTCTTGCTGGTTCTCAGCACAACTCCAGAGGTGGCCTGACCAAGGCAGAGGCCAGTGGCAATATTGCTTAGTTATTCATAAGAGTTCATGAAAACAATCGGATCTTTGTCAGATGAGAAGCTGACTGGCCTGAGTCCTGATTAACTTGGGAGTTGACGTATTGAGTCTGAATGTAAGGGGACATTTATCCCTGTTAAGCTGCATCTTCTTAGACTCAGTTTCAAGTTCTTCACGGAACCTGCCAACCACTGAGTTGGCCGTCCCCCCTAACATCTAGGGGTGCCAACTAGGCCTATATCCGAGACACTGATAAAAATAAGGTGCTCAGTGCCTTCTTCTAGGCTGCCATGAAACCATCTTTTTCAAATTATTTTTAATCAGCAAAAATCTGCCTTATCTTAACCTTCCCCTCCCCCAACTGAGAACAAAAGAAAACCAAAACCCTATTACAAATATATATAATCAAACAGCAAATCTTTGCAAGTACACACACAAGCGTGTGGGGATGTGTTAGCCTTCTCACTCAAAGACTTTCGCCTCTGAGGAAGCAGCGAGCACCTGGCACGGTCCACTGGAATCGTGGTGATCAGTTTCTGTCCTTCAGAGCTGTTTTGTCTTTACAACGTCGTTTTCCTTGTAAATTCTTCACTGGTTCTGCTCACTTCACTCTCTATCAGTTCACGCAGGTCTTTGCAGGTTTTTCTGAAGTATCCCCCTCATAATTTCTTAGAGTACAACAGCATTCCATGAAAATCATATACCACAACTTGTTCGGTTGTTCATCAAATAATGGGCACACCCTTGATCTTCAATTCTTTGCCACCTGAGAAAGAGCTATCCTTTGTCCATCTTCACTTTCCTTAATGTTGATCCCTCCTTTGACCTGCCCTTCCTCCAATTCCCCCTTTTCCTGCTGAGTGAAATCTATGTCTGTACCCCACTCTGTGTGTGTGTAAATATTCTTTCTTCCTTTAACCAGTTCAGATGAGCAAAGTCCCAGTGCTGGCTAATTCTTCCACTGCCCTTCCTTGTGCGGAGAGACTTCTCTGGGTACGTCTGGATCACGGGGGATCATTCTAACTTTCTTTTCTGTTGCCCACCTAATGTACGCCTCTTATCCACCCTTTCTCCTCTTCTTTTAAGATCATCAAGATATAAGAGAAGCACTCCAGACCTTCTGCACAATCAGACTCCCTCTGTGTATGACCCCTGGTGGTCAGAGATTGGGGTGAGCAGGAACAGAGTTCTCTCTCCCCATGTAAGAATGTAAGTAGCGTATCCTCTAGTCCCTACAACTGTTTCTTCATGTTAGCTTTCTTGTATACTTTGTGTTCTGGAATATTCCTATTCCAAGCTCTTTTGTCCTTGACAGCACTGGCTACTCGATCCCGTGTGCTCCTGACTGGCTTGCTGTATTCAAATTCTTCCTTTCTGGATACTTCTGGCTATTTCTGGCCAAATTTTCTTCTTTGTCCTAGAAGCTCTAACTTTTGGCTATAATGTTCCTGGGAGTTTTCACTCTGGGGTTTCCTTCAGTAGATTCTACTTGTACTTTGCCCTCTAGAGACCTGGGCAGTTTCATTTTAAGATTTCTTGAAACAGGGGCGGCTAGGTGGTGCAGTGTTAGAGCACCGGCCCTGGAGTCAGGAGGACCCGAGTTCAAATTCAGCCTCAGACACTTAACACAAAAAAACTAGCCGTGTGACTTTGGGCCAGTCACTTAACCCCAATTGCCTCCTCCAAAAAGCAAAGAAATAAAAAATAAAATAAAATAAAAATGAAAAAAAAAAGTTACAAAAAAAAAAGATTTCTTGAAACACCACGTCCAGGCTCTATTTTTTTTGGTCACGGCCTCCTTTTTTTTTTCCTTCTTCTATTTTCCATGTCAGCTGTGTTTTGCCATGAGACTATTGCTGGCCAGTTGTTCCAACTGTCTGATCCTTCGTGACTCCATTTGGAGTTTTATTGGAAAAGATACTGGAGTGGCTTGCCGTTTCCTTCTCCAGCTCCTTTTATAGGGTAAGGACTGAGGGGCACAGGGGTAAGTGACTTGCCCAGGGTCACACAACCAGTTAAGTATCTGAGACCAGATTTGAATTCATGAAGACGAATCTTCCTGACTCCAGATTCTAGCCACTGCACCACCTAGCTTGCTATATGACAACTTATTTCTTTTTCTGTCTATTGACTTTTAAAAAAATACTCCTCATCTCATGGAATCATCAGCTTCTATTTGGTCCGCTCTAATTTTCAAGGAGTTTGTTGCTTGGACAAGGTCCTGCACCTCTCATGCCAAGCAATAAATTCTTTTTCCAATTCTTTCTTCCATCGGTCTCATTTCTGTTCCAATTTTTTCCTCAAGCACTCTCATTTCTTTATAAAACATTTTAAAATTTTTTCCTCCCAATCTCTTCCTGGAATTCTAGTTGAATCTGTGCCCAGTTTGTGTTTTTCTCTGAGGGTTTGCTCCTGGGATCTGAGCCACACTGCTGCTGCTGGCTTCTTGTCACTATTCACTCTAAATTGTCACCTGTAGGTGCCAGTCTTCTCCTCCATGCTCTTCCCTGGATCTGCGATGCAAAACTGGGTGGTGAGCGCCAGAATTGCCAGTTGGTACCTTTTCTGTACCTGGCACAAAGTTAGACTGGAACTGGGACTTCTTTCTCCCCAGGGGCACATTCTCCCATTGCACTTCGTGTGGCATGCTCCTGGCCAGAGCCTGTCCACAGAACTACACCAATGTGGTCTGGAAAAAATGACTCGTGACTCTGTAGGGGAGGATTTCCTGAGCTGGATTCGGTCTGAAACATTTTCTAGGTCTGTCTGGGAGCTCCTTGTATTTCTGCCCTTTGTAACAAAACTGGAAAAGGTCCCTCCACTTTCTATCCTCTCACTCTCTCATTAACCCCTTACAATTCTCTCCAAAGTGACCAATGAATGATCTCTTAACTGCTCATTCCAATGGTCTTTTCTCTACCCTCATTCTCCTTGGCCTTTCAGTAGCCTTGGACACTGTTGGTCACTCTCTCCTTCTTGGTATTCTCTCCTCTCAGGTTTTCAGGACATCCCCCTCTCCTGGTTCTCCTCCTACCTTGAGACAACTCCTTGTCTCCTTTGCTGGATCTTCCTCTAGTTCACACCCTCTAACCACAGATGTCACGGCTCTGTCCTGGGCCCTCTTCTCTTCTCCCTCTATTCTAATGCACTGGGTGATCCCATCAACTCCTATGGAATTCAATGACCATCTCTATACTGAGGATCTTCGAATTTACCTTTCCTGCCCCAACATCTGCCCACGTTCAATCTCACATTTCCAATTGACTTGGGTGTTCTATAGACACCTTAAACTCAGTGTGTTCAAAACAGAATTATCTTTCCCCCTAAACCCTTCCCCCTCCTTCCTTCCCTGTTACTAGAGAGGACAACATCTTCCTCCCAGGTCCTAGGCTCCCAGCCTAGGAGTTATCCTGGACTCCTCTCTCTCTCACCACCCCCCAGTTTCCAAGCTGTTGCTAAGACCTGTTGATACCACCTCTGCAGTATCCCTCTAGTACACTCCTTTCTTTTCTCTGATACTTCCCCCGCCCTGGTGTAGGCCTTCATTACCTCAGGTCTAGATTGTTGCCACAGCCTACTTGGGTGGGGTCCTACCTGTCTCAAGTCTCTCCCCTTGCCAGTCCATCCTCCAAAGGGATGTTCCGAAAGCTCAGGTCTTATCGTGTCACTATCTACTCAATAAACTCCAAGAACAACTTATTCCTCCAGGAGCAAACACAAAATGCTGTTTGGCATTCAAAGCCCCTAAAAAGCTGGCCCATCCCCACCTTTCCAGCCCTCTTACACTTCCTCTGCTCTTTGATCCACCGACAATGTCCTCGTGGCTGTTCCACAAACAAGGATTTCCCTCTCTCTGCTCTGCGCATTCTCTCTGGTCATGCCCTGCGCCGGGAGCAGACCTTCCAGGCTTCCTTTCAGTCTCAGCTGAGCTTCTCCCCATCTCTCTTAACTCTGCTGTTTCTCCTCCTTCGATTACGTCCTTCTCACCCAGTCTACGGCTCGCTTTGTAGGTATCTATCTGCATCCTGTCTGCCTCACTGGACTGGGAGCTCCTTGAGGGCAGGGACTATTATCTTTTGCCTCTTTTTGCATCCCAGCACTTAGCACAGGGCCTGGCACACAGCAGTCACTTAATAAATGCTTGATTGCTAATAGTGATGGTATATACCTTCTATATACCTGTATATCGTCCGTGGTTCTCTCTGCCAAAAACACAGCAGCTAACAAGTTCTTGATTCCTTCAAGAAGAGGGAAAACTAATCAAAGCAAAGCCTATTCTGATCACTTCCTTACCAACAAGGAAGAGCTCGGGTAGCAGTGACTGGAACTTTGGAGAAAAGGCCAAACGGCCTAGTGGCCACTCTCCTCTGGAAAAGCAGATTCTAATCGATTCAGAACCAGAATAAGCAAAAGCCACTATCCTGAAATCCTGAGAAAACTCAGGTCTGGGAGGAAAAGGGACAAGCTGCCAAAAGGAAGAAAGGCGCTGGAAAGAGTGAATGACTCAGGTGCCCCCAGAGGAAATAGCGTATGCGGGGGGACCAGGGGCATTCATACTACAGGTTCTGTCAGACCTTTTTTCATTGCGTTGGGTTTTTTCAATGGGATGGTTTTCTTTCTCTTTTTTAAAAATTCTGTTTCATAAAGTCATCCAGTTGACAAGTACTTATCAAGGCCTTACCATGATGCAGGCATTGTGTTAAGTGCTGGGGCAAAGACATGTCCTTGGGGAGCAGTTGTCTGGGAGGGGGAAAGAGGCAGGAGTCAGTGAAATACGCTGCTCTGCTCCCCCTCGGTTCTGTACTGCCTTTCATCACTAGGCCATTACTGATTTCCTGTCACTGTTATGCTGACCTCAACAGCTTCTTTGGTTTAATTACTATCTCTATAACCAGTCCTAGTTATGCACCTGCCTCCTGGATATTTAGAAACGGATGCCGAAACAGAGTTCAAACCCTCTCCTTTGCCCACTTCCCCTCTCACTGCTGAGGTCATATAGCATCATCCTTCTCATGCCTTCACATTACCCTAGATCCCCTCATTTCCTTTTATCTCCTGGCACCACTCCCCTCTCTCTATCTCTGGCCTTCCCCCCACCGAGCTTAGGATCCCCTCCCTTCTCACCTGGACCATTTCCAAACTGCAAATGGGATTGTCTTCATCCCACTGGATGTGCACCCCCAATGGTGCTGTTCTCCTACTCAAACTCCTAACTTCCTGTCACTGACAGGATCAAACATAAACTCTGCCTGACTTTTACATCTCTTCCCAAAGTCTAGGTTCAACTTCCCTTTCCAACCTCATTCTGTTCCATCACTGCCCTTCTTCCTGGACTCTACAGTCTAGTTTAACTGGCTTTGGGAACAACAATCCATCTCCCATCGCCATGCTGGTATTGCTGTTTGTCCAGGATACCTGGCATGCTGTCCTCCCCTCCCCTCCTGCTCTGAACTTCCTCCACTTCCTCCAAGTCACGTATCATCACCTGTGAGGGGTCTCCTTCTCCCATATTTGCCTGGCAATGCCTTTGTGTGCGCTTTCTACATGCTTGTTTATGAACAAGGTTTGCCACCCTGAGAGAATGTGTGTTCTGTGAGGGCAAGAAAGGCCTGCTGCTGTCTAATAATACTGTAGGTGCCTATTAAAGGCTTGTTGACTGACCACTCACTCACAGGGTAAAGACCTGACATATAACTACTGAGCCACTGGTCAGGGAAAAAACTGCTAAAAACTAAAGCTATCCAACAAGTGGAAATGAGCTGCCTTTGGTGGGAAGGAGCCCCCTCTCGAGAGGCCTGAAGCCAAGGCTTCCTGGCACCACCTGTTGGGGAGGTAGTGGAGGAGAGGCTTGCTTAAGGATGGACTAGTGAATGGGGACAGGTAGGTGGCGCAGTAGATAGAACATCAGCCCTGGAGTAAGAAGGACCTGAGTTCAAAAGCAGCTTCAGACACTTACTAGCTGTGTGACCCTGGGCAAGCCACTTAACTCTGGATACCTTTCCCTGTCACCCCCACCCCCACCCCCCCACCCGCCAAAGAAAAAGAATAGACTATCGAAAGGAAGTGGCCAGAGGAATATTACCAAGGAAACAAAGGATGAAAAAGAGCTGATGGCAGGGTTCTCTCAAGTCATAGATAACACTTCACATCATGTGCTTGGGCACTAAATTTGTTAACAGTGGTTAAGAAACGGGCTTAACTCCCCACAAGACAAGCTGGATAAAATGCCCTACATGCAAGTTGACAAACAAACCAGGGCATGGAACCAGCAACCAAGAGATCCTGGCCAGCTCCTGAAGATCACTCACAAGCTGGAACCCAGGAGGGGGCAGAGGAGAGGACTGGGCAGCATCCCACCCTGGAAGATGCAGCTTCCAGTGTTCTCTGTGACACAAAATCCCTCCCAAAACAACACTCTTCCCCCGGCCCTCTGCGTAGTGGCACGGGACTACACAGGACACCACAGGCAGCAGAGGGACGTGTGGTGTACATGGAGGTTATGGGAGGTGGCCACCAACAAGGGCTTCCACCCTGGCAGTGCTGGGAACACACAGCTTCTAGTCACATAGACTAAAGGACAAGAGAGAACGACAAGCTGAAAGCACAGAGAAAATTTTGAAGTGACACTTTGTGGCAAGATGGAAAAGCCTGTCCAAATTCATGGGCTGAGGGACTGATGGACGGACCCCTGGAGAGCCAGCTACTTCCTTCCAGGTACTGACCTGTCTTTACTGACGGCATCCCCTGCAGGCTTCAGACTTGATGCTACAGGTTCCAAGGAAGGTTTCGACGCGTTGAGGGAGTTGGTGGCATTGGAGTCCAGTGCCATGAGCTGCTGGTTACTCTGAGAAGACAACATGGAGCCCGCCAGCGATCCCGAGAGAGGAATGCTATTAAAGAAGGCCGTGGAGAAGTCCCTGCACAGAAATACAGCAGATTCCTCTGAGACCCAGCAGGGGGGCTGGAACAAGCCCACTCTCCAGCCTTTCATGCGCTTCCACCCCACAACCCCATGAGCACAAAAAGAACTCAGGTGGCCCAGAGAGATCTGGGAGACTGAAGAATGCCAGCCTGGCTCAGCCTCCCTGGGTGGAACTACCACCTCCAATCCCAGAAGCCTAGGAGGGAACTGCCTGATAAAAGAGAGAGGAGTCGGTGAGCCACATGTACCCCAAGCCTTTTCTCTGGAGACCCGCAGCAACACCCTATGCTTTTATGACCCTTTCCACTTTTGCACCTTAAAAGCCATCACATTTGGGCTTCATAAGATCCCAGAGAATCAAGAAAAAGTAGAGCAGGGATCTTTATTCCCATTTCATACACAAGAAAACCAAGGCACAGGAAAGTTCAGCATCTAGTCAATGACAGACAGACACACACATGCACACACACACACGTGCACGCGCACACACACACACACACACACACACACACGCGCACGACTAGGTCTCTTGACATCCAGGTCTCTGCACTTGACACTGGATCACTGTCTCTGAAACAAAGATGGTTCTGGGGGCATGTTCAAGGAAGGTATTGCCACCCAATTCTCTTCTTGTGCTTCAGGGTGACCCAAGGTTCCTAAGAAGCTGACCAGCATCAAAGCACAGGTGTGTGTCATCCACAAGACTGGGATCACAAGAGGTGGGGATGGGCATCCCTCCCAGTGGATGCAGGGAGCAGCCACATGATAAGCTCATAGGTTGGCCTATGCCACTTGTGTTGGGCAGGCGGGGTCAGCCTCCTTCACCTGCCACCCTGACAAATGGCCAACAGGGCACGTGGGTGATGTTGGCTCCAAGGCTTCCTCAAGCTGGCCACCAGTTACCTCCACAGCCTCCTTATACACTCTGGTCCTGTCCAATCAGCTTCCTTACCGTCCTCACACACAATGCTTCTTTTCCCACTTCTGGGTCATTGTACTGGCTGTCTCCCATGCCTGGAGTGCTCTTCCTCCTTACCTTCACCCTCAGAATGCCTGGTCTCCTTCAGCATTCAGCTCAGGGGCATCTTTTATTTAAAAGTCTGCCCTGATACATCCCAAATGCCACTAACCTCCTGGTCAAAATGACCTTGCATCTCTTCTTTATCTGTTCTACACGAGTCCTATGTCCATGTATGCGGCCTTCCTTGAGGAATACAAGCTTCCTCAGGGGAGGCAGCATCACTTTCCTGTTTTTCTCTAGGTGCTCAGCTCACAAGTGGCACTTAACGAATGCTTGTTGGCTGACTCAGGGAGTCTTCAAACACTTATTAAATGCATACTGCACACAAAGCCTGGCACAGCCAGGGACAAGGAAGGACAGAAGAGAAAGTCCTGGGTCTGATCCATGCCACGTCCACCAGGAGATCTCCTTGTGAAGTGCTGGACAGCCACAGCCAGTACACCCTGTGCCCTCATCTCTAGTCTTCCTGCTTCCAAAAGTCAAATGGGCGTGGGGCTCACCAAGGGGGTGCTACAAGGTCATGACCTCCATCTCCATCTCACGGAAATGAGAGCCCAGCATAACCTCTTCTCTGCTGGATGCTGCCAACCTCCAGTCAAGGCTCCAACAGAAGCCCTGCAGAGCCCCTGCCCTCCCTTCTGCCACTCTGGTTCTGAGCTGCTCCTTTCTACTTGGGAAGCATCTGAAGTGAGGAAACAAACAGCTTCCTTACCCTTCCTGCAGGAGTGCCAGCTGACCAGCAAGCCAGCAAGGGGGCCCCAGCAAGAGGTCACAGGGCATGGGTCCCCGCTGGGCCATCACTGAGCCACGTACATGGGAGCAGACCCTTTCTCACCCTGGGCTTCTGTGTCCTCCCCCGGAAAAGGAAGGAGCTGGAATACAAGACGACTTATTTGGGTCTTTCCAGATGGGATGTTCTACATCCTATACTTGAAGCAAAATCCCTTTGAGAACTAAAATTTTGTGCTGAGGCTGGTGGTCCTCATCTCTGGTATTCTCGGTTCTCAGGCCCTTCCCTCCACGACATTCTGTGTTCTCAGGCCTTCCACCTGTGAGGTTGCATGTTCTATGACCCTCCCAGCCCAGACATTCTACAAAGCCTCACTGGACAAGGTCCCTCCATCAGGGCCCTGGGTCAGGCCTTTGATTCTCCTGACAAGGCAGGACCAGCCCACACTCCAAGACAAAGGATACCAGAGCACAGCTGAAGCATAGCAGATGTTCCTCTGGACAACTGGGGGCTGCCTCCTGCCTCCTGAGGGCATGTGCCCAGTGTCTAGGCGAGAGCCGCCAAAAGGATCCTGGAAGCCTGACTTTGCTAGGACACCTGGGGATGAATCTGGCAGTGGAAGGCCCAGTCCATTCCAGGGAGCTATGGGTGGTGAGCCCACTGGCTGGTCAGTTTTAAAGGTGTAGCTTCATCCAAGTATGAAAAAAACGTTTTAAAAAGCATAAGGCATGATACCCACCTAGCACCACATTGTAACGAATGGAGAGAGCCCGGCCTTGGACCTGAAGACTGGCTGGGGTCTGGTGCCAGCCCAGTCACTGCTTTTATTTCTGCGCCTGAGTCTCCTCAGCACTTCGTAAATAAGAGCACTGGTCACGATCACCATCCCCACCCCTGGCATTGGTCACAGCCCTCCGGCCTCTTGGAATGAAAGCAACAGAAAGGTCAACCCAAAGCTAGTTCTGGGACCTGGCCACAAGTCGAGCAGGGGACGGATGAGCCGAGTGCTCGGCACGGGCTGGCTCTGCAAACCGCTCGGGGGGAGTGAGGTATCCTGACCTTCTCACGAGTCACAGCCTCAGGCTCAGACTCTGGTCAGCACAGCTCATCAGCTCACAGAGGGAAGGGCACTCCCTCTTCCTCCTCTGCCATCTCCTCTCTCCATGAGCCTGCACACTGTCCTCTTACCTGCACCAGCAGCCTGGCTCTATACGTGTCTGAAGGGAGAGGGAAGCTGGTAAATTTAGGACATAGAATATTGGATTAAATATAGGTCATCCCTGAATGGAGCCTAGGCCGAAGAATGAGATGGACTTGGGAAAAAACATGCATTCAGACACACATATACACACACACATGTATACACTTAAAAAACCCCTCATTTCTAGAAGACAATTTTGATACACACTTGGGGGCATGTGTATTCCTCAATTTGTCACTGAGGAAGCATGATTCCTCAGTGGATGCTAACTGGCAGGTGTGAGAACCTCAAAACAGGCCCCTATTCAAGGAGTCTAAGAATTCATGGATGATCCCTTCCCCACCCAGCTATGCTGCTGAGCCCAAGCAGGGCTGTGGGGCTGGAGGTCTGAGACAGGCACCCTCAGAAGACCAACCCAAATGGGAATAAGAAGCTTCTCCACAACCTCTCAGACAAATGGCCATGGAGGCTTGCTTGTAGACCTTCTGCTCCACAGATCAGTCCTGAAGGAGCTAGCGGGCCGCAGAGTGGTCTGAGGGCATGGCCCATCCCTGGTCGAGTGCCGAGGATGACTGGATGCCATCCAGAAGAGGAAATGGCATTAACAAGGCCCAGACAGCCAGAAGGACTGTACGCTGGAAAGGGCTTAGCAATCAGACACTGGTCTGAATCCTGGCAAGTTACTGGCCCTGTCAGGAGCCTCACTTTCCTGTCTGTGAAGTGGGCTGCTAAGACAAGATGCCTGCCAAGGTCCCACCCCCAATCCTATGATTCTGTGGCTATCATTACAAACTAGGAAGAAAGGAAGGCCCGTGGGATGATGGCAGCCACAACGTCAAGGCAAATACCTAGCATGGGGGGAAGAGCCAGTGCATGGCTAAAGCCTGGGGGCATCTCCAGATTTGCTTCAGCCCCATCTACAGGCTCAAGGGCAGGGTCAACTGAACCAAAGTTAGGAAACCTTCCTAACACAAACTGGTTTGTGTTGGGGCCCTCAGGCCCACGCCCAGTGACAATGGCTAGCAGAGAAAGAAGCCAGGTGGGTTCTGGGGCACAGAACTGCGCTGCTCCCGAGCTGGGAAGATGCTATCACATCAGGGCCTGAGGACTCTAAGAAGGCAATGCACGAGGAGCACTCAGAGCCATCCTCCGTGAGGACCCCAAAACAGTCAGATTAAGGCTTCCACAGCTAACAGAAAGAAACAAAGCCTCGATGAATACCCAGTGTCCAGCTGAGCAATACAAAGGGGCGTGATCCTCCTCCGACCATCGGCTGTCCGCGTCTCCACTTGCTTCTTTAATAGATTCTGCCAAGAGAAAACAATCCAAATGACAAGGAATCCCTTTCTCTCTCACCCACAAGTACTGACTGCAGAGAGGCTGGACTGAGCAAACTGACCTCACCCTCTCGGGGAAGCACGAGCTGCCACCTCCCTAAAACCTCCCCACTGACTTTCTGCACACTGGAGGGCAGGGAATACTGGGCCACAGCAAGCCCAGGAAAGCAACCTGAAATGGAAACTAAGGAGCTGACTCATGAAAAGTGAGCAGCTCCAGAGCGTTTCCTTCCTTTCCAGGGCCACGATGGGTCTTACAGGGTGGACTTAAAAAATCAGGTCTCCAGGAGACTCTTGTGAGAGAAAAATGTCCCAGGGGACTTAAGCCAAGTTCCCTTTTCTGTCTTAATCTTAACCAAGAAAGCAAATGAAGTCGCAGAGGGTCAGGTTCTCTGTGATCAGGGTTCTTGTACTGGAGTTTGTGAATCTGTCTTTTTAAAAACATTCTGGCAGTGCTGACTGAATGGTAGTGGTCACCTGTGGAATTCTACACATTTTATCTTAAGCATTTAAAATCGCTGATTCTGAGAAGGGCTCCATGAGCATCCTAGCCCAACAGGTCCAGGACACCAACAGAGGGAAGCCCTCCTGCCCCAGATGAAGACAGCCAATGAGGGCTCTGCCTTTCCTTGGGAGGAAGAGGCCCAAAAAGCCACTTAAAAGAGTCAGAGATGCACAGGCTGATCCCTTTCTTTCCACAGATTTCCCTCTCTGCCCCCTCCTTGAGCCCCCAGCTGAAAGAGCTTTTTACTTCCACTTCCTGCCTGGGCTGCCACCTCCTTGCTGGCCTCTCCAGCTCTGATTAGCCCTGCAAGTTACTCCAGTCTCCTCTTTGGCCGACACTACTTCCATGGCAGTCCTCTTCTTAGGATGGCCCTTCTTTGTCATCATTCCTGCCTTCCAAGGCCCAGCTCCCAGGCTGGCCAGGCAGCCTTGCCTTGGCAAGTCTAGATACAACTTTAAGCTCTGAAGTTCTCCAAAAGACACAAGGAACCACAGGACACGGTCCTCACCCCCACACTGCCTCTGATCATGCTCTCACTGACACTGCTCTGATCTCTCTTTGCAGACAGGAAGCTCCCTGGGGGCAATCCCACCACACTCCTGGTCCCAAGATGGAAGGAACTTTAAGCTCCACCTCTGCAGGCAGGCCTTCCAGGCTCAGGCAGAGACCCACCTTTCTGATGTCTTCCAGGCTCTCGCCATTCACCATGCTGGCCACTTTGGGGTTGGAGCTGGCTTCCCGGGACACTGCGTTCTTGTGGCCCAGTTGCTGCTGCTGCCTCTGCTGGTACTTGAGCATCTCGGGGTTCTCGATGATGGTGGTGGGGAGCTGAGCCTCTGTCATCACTGCAAGGCTCTTCCCATAGGTGGACTGGTGAATGTGGCTCTAAGAATGAAAAGAAGCTTTGACAAGTGAGGTTTTGGAATCCACGCCACAACCTTAGGGACGAGTGCAAATCAAAACACTCACGTCTCTGAAGATCAGCTGCCTCCAAAGACCCTAAATATTCATGCACCTTCTGACTGAGACAAAAGTTTTTTGGCTCCAACCATGTGGTAAGTGGGAACATTACCACCCCCATTTACAGAGGAGGAAACTGAGGCTCAGAGAGAAGGGACTTGCCCAAGGTCACACAGGGAGATGACTCTCCCATAGCCTGCTCCTCACATATCATCAGGAACATGAGGCTCTATTACTGAAGTCACGAGGAGAAATGGAGCCTGGAGTGCTCTATCTGGTTCAAGACAAGCTGTCCATCCTAGAAGCCCCTGTGGCTGCCTCCTCCATACAGCCTGGCTATAGCCTGGGGCTTGGCAGGTGAGTGCAAGTCCTCCCTGCCTCCCACTGCTTCATCCCCAGCCTCTTCTTGGATCCCATGCACCCTCACGTTCACCCCCCTTTCTGATGACCAAAAGCTGGTGCCTCTGTGGCTCTCATTAATTTCTGCCCACTAAGGCCTAATGGACAGAGTAGGCTCCACAAAGGAGGCCTCTGCCCATGGGAGTTTCCCAGAGCAGGAGGCAAAACCCAAAGCTGAAGAGTGACTCTGCTGGAGGATCTGGGAAGCTGAAGGCAGCTGGCCTGGCTGTGCTTCCAGAGTGTCTCATGGGCCCCAGACCCTACGCTGTCCCATTGCTGTCAGGGAAAGGGCCAACCAAGGGGGAAGGAAGGTTCAGAAACCGCAGCCACATCTGGTCTTTTTATAGACCTTTGTGAGCATAATATCCTCAAGAAGCACTGTCTCATCCTGCCTCAGGAATGACCACGGCTGGGGAGATATGAGGACGATCATTCTGGAGATGAGGAAACACACCCAGAGAAGGTAAGTGCCTTGCCTCCAGCCCAACAGCCAGCGAGGCCTGCCAGGGGCATGTCCACGTCATGGAACCACTCTAGGATGACGAACGGGGAGAAGGAGGCCTGGCCTCTATCAGACAGTCTCTGAAACTGGCTAATGCTACAGGGATTGGAGGGAGCACAGAAGAGGGGCACCGGGAAAGGGGGATGTCTGAATTTGGACTTCCTCAGCTGGCCATTTGGAGCGTAATATAAAACAGTTCTAGGACCTGCAGGTCCTCAGCCTCTCCCTTCAAAGAGACCCATCCAAACCAGTTTGGAGTGGGGTTCCGAGGGTAGGAGGCTTAGAAAGAGATTTCTCTGAACTGTATTTAAAAGAGTGGTAGCCCACTAAAGCCCGAGGGGTCTACCTCACTGTGGTGAAGAGGGGAGGTCTGAGTCTGGCCTCTCCTCTGGGGGTGGGGCTGCAGATGGGGAACACCCTGGGGCACTGGGCATGGCCAATGGTGCCAGACTCTTTCTCTTCTGTTATCCTCTGGGAAGGTGAGGATAGGGAAATAAGTGGGAAACGGAGCAGATGAAGAATCCAAACCTATCTATGACATTCTGGGGAAAATTCAAGGTCCCCGAGGGCTAGAACCACCCTCTGCTCGTGTCTTGCCACCAGGCTCAGAACATTCTCTGCAGGAAGACACTCTCCTAGAATGGGAGCGGCTGCTCTGGAGTAGAAAGTGGAGAAGGAAGAGGAGGAGGAGGGGAGACTAAGCCAGGAAAATGCCTTTTTATTGATTTTCTTTCCCCCGTGACAGCAGGTGACGGGGGAGCACAGGAAGCCAGGCAGGCCTGGCCATCCTTCCCCCACCTCTCTTTGACTGCAGGTGACAAGACAAGAAGAGCAGGGGGCTAGCTCAGTACCTTCTCCTCCTCGCTCAGGGGGTCCCCAAGCTCGTCTTGGGAGAAGTCCAGAAAGGCCACGGAGCCGTCCATGGAGCACACTAAGATGCCGAGTCCATTTAAGGTCCTGAAAAGGAATCAAAGTAACTAACTCTTCCCGGGGTCTTGTCAACTCCTGGGTAATCAGAAGCTAATGAGCAGTATCGAGAGCACCCATTCAGGGGGAGCTTTAAGGCTTTGGAAGAGCAGCTCTCTGTGGGCTTTGAGGGCTTCACTTGATCTGACCATGGTCCTGGGACGAAAGTATACCATGAATCATCAGCCCTAGTCACAGAGGAGCAAAGTTAGGCTCAGAGGCTAGGGGACCTCACTGAGTCAGTGCAGGCCTTTACTGACTCCAAATCAGGTGTTTCCCTCACAACCCAGGAGCCTGTGAGCTCTGAGGGGCATCAATCACTCTCTGTTTACAGAGAGGCTGAGGAAGGCCGTGATAGTGGACCGGGATGTCCCTGGTGAGCAAGGACACAAGCCTGTTGTCCTGGCCACCTCCCACTCTGCCACGCAAACACTACAACGCTCTTTGAGGCTAGACCAGGGGCCCAATGGCCTTCCAGGCAAGTCTAAGACCACATCCTTCACATGGCAATAGAACCTGGTCACACATGGCAGCCCGGGCATGCATGTACAGGGACTCTCACCAACCACATAAAGCCTGGTCACTGAGGCTCTTCAAAAAGAGGCCAAAAGGGATGAGCTGTGCCTGAGTGTATGGCCCTACATGATTGGATTACACAAGCGTCTTGGTCTTGGAGGAGGAACTAAAACTCATCTTACCAAGAAATGTCCATGATAGACTTGTCGAACAACTCATGGATGACGACTAAAGGCCGCTTCAGACACGTGAGCTGGTGGGAGAGGAAAGGAGAATTCACAAAAGATATGGTGGCCCCCCACCCTGCAGAAGCCCCTCACGAGAGCTTGTGTGTCAGACCAGAGAGCCAAGTACGGCCCTAGAACAAGAACACGCTAAAGCACACGCCCTCTCGCCGAAGCCTCTGACACCTCAGCTAAGTGGGCAGGGCCAGCGGTCCCCACTGCTGGGTGAAGACACAGAGAGTCACAGAACAAAGCCCCCTGCTTCAGGGCCCTCCCCACCCATGACTTGACAAATTCCTTCTCCTTCTGACATTGTAAATGAGCTCCTAGAAGGGATCTTATTAGTGCTGAGGACTCTCTCTACCAAAGTGGGAGGGGGGGTTGTCACCTCCTAAGGCCCAGATGGCCAAAGTCACCTGGGATGCAAATCCAGGTGTCCCTGAGACTAAGCCCTGCTCTTGAGGTACCAGGCTGCCCTGCCATCTTCTGCTGGCAAGTGCTGTCTGAGGCCGCCACATGTGAGTGAATGTGAGGTAATGTGCTATGGCAGAAAGAACACTAACCTAGTAGTCAGGAAAGAGCTGGGTTTGGATCCTGCTTCTGGCACTGACTCAGTGAAAGTCACACCTCAATTTCCCCAACTATAAAATGAGAGTTGAACTAGAGGGCCTCTAAGGGCCCTGCCAGTGCCAGAGCTAAGACCATAGGATTCTGAATTCTTGCCTCTGTAAAACAAAGGGGGTGTCCTCCACAGCCCAAAGGCTGTGCTAAACTGAGAAGTTCAGGACTTGCTTTTAATTGAGCTAAACATAAAAAATGGGCCACTGAGTTGAATCCATGACCCATTCCCCTCCCTCCAACTCTGTCAAAGGCATGGAGGGACAGGCTATAGGAGAGCAGGGCTGGCTGTTCTACACATCAGCAAACTTCACACTGGGTAGGTGATCACCTACCAGAGGTGTGGCCTTGAGGCCACACATGGCCTTCTAGGGCTTTGGGTGCAGCCTTCTGACTGAGTCCAAGTTTTACAGAACAAAATCTTTTATTAAGGGGATCTGTTCTGTGAAGTTTGGATTCAGTCAAAGGGCTGCACCTGAGGACCTAGAGGGCCACATCCTGGTTTCCAAGAATGAAGCCTAGAGACTAACTGGTCTCAGGTCATAGTCAGTTGGTCTCAGAAGGCCATCCTTTGGGGGTAACCTTCCAGATTTATGTGACACACCTCAACTGGGCAATCCTCCCCACTGCACTCCCTATGGTGGGCAGCTCCTCCCCCTCAAACCTTCCATGGTTCTCCCCACCCCTGTCCTCTCAGCTGAGGTTTTAAGAACCTCCTATTTTACACGTGCTGGGCCCTCCCTCTTCTCTCTTCTGCCACGTTCTCGTTCACCCCTGTGTCTCTCAGGACGTGGCTGTCTTTCTCCTTGCCAAGGCTGACCCCTCTACTTGTTCAAGTCATCTCGTTTCATCCCTTCCAGCAGACCGCTCCCACCATCATGTACATTCAATCCCTCCCCGTCAGTCATTCACCTACTGCCTACAAACATGCCCACATCTTCACCATCCTAAAAAACCCTCACTTTATCCTTCTATCCCTTCTATCATCTGTTTCTCTTCTGCCCTTTGGGGCTAAACTCCTCTAAAACATATCTATAACAGGGGCCTCCTCTCTCTTCTTCACCCCTCGTGATCTGGTTCCCAACCTCATCATTTCCCTGAAACTGCGCTCTCCAAGGTGACCAGTGATCTCTCAGTCACCAGATCTAATGGCCACCCTTTAAGGCCTTGGCCCCTCTGCAGCCTGTGACCCTGTCCATCACTCTTTCCTTAGTATTCTCTTTCCTCTTCCTTTTCTGGACATGCCTCCCCCTGGTTCCCCTCCTCCCTCTCTGATGGCTCCTTCTGCCTCCTTTGCTGGACCCTCCTTCAGATCACATCCTCTCACCCTAAGTGTCCCTCGGGCTCCGTCCCAGGCCCTCTTCTCTGCACCACTTCTTTGCATGGTCCTCCCATCGGCTCCCACTGATTCAATAACCAACTCTGTGCTGATGTGCTCTCAAACCTACCTGGCCTGCTCCACCCTCCTGGCTGACCTCCGGTCTTGTGTCTCCAATTGCCTGATAGATATTTTAAACTGGATATACCGCAGACATCTTAAACTCAACATGTCCAAAGCAGAACTCATTCTTCCCACCCTAAGCTGCCTCCCTCCTCTCTATCACACTGTCCTTCTCCCAATCCCTCAGGCACCCCCCCATATCCAAGCTGAGCCAAGGCCTGTCCATTTCACCTGGGCAATATCTCTTGCAGATTTCACCCGTGCAGCATCTCGCCAACCCGCCCCCACCCTGCGGCAGGCCCTCCTCACCTCAGGCCTTGATTACTGCAGGAGCTGCTGAGGGACTCTGCCGGCCCCAATCCAGCCTCTATTCAGCTTCCAAGGTCTGACTGTGTCACCCTCTACTCAACAAACTCCCATGGCTCCCTATGGCCTCCAAAGCCCTCCACAAGCTGCCCCTCAGCCCTCACTCCCCTACATCTCCTCTTCCATCCAGTGCGCCCGGCCTCCTGGCTGATCCCACTCTCGACTCTGGGCAGTCTCTCTGGCTGTCCCCCAAACCCAGCCCACTCTCCTCCACTCCAACTACTGACCTCCTCATTTCCTGTAAGTCCCAACTAAAACCACTTCTTCCAACTGAAGCCCTTCCCAGGTCCTCTTAATTCCAGAGTCTTCCCTGTTATTATCTTCAGATTAGTTCATCTGGAGCTTGTCTGAACAAGCTTGTATGTGGTACAGGCAAGTTTGTCCACAGCTGTTTGCATAGGGTCTCCCCCATTAGACTGTAAGCTCCTCGAGGGCAGGGCCTGGCATACAACAGGAGCTTGACGAGTGTATATAGACTAGCTGACTTCTCCCTGGGAGGAGCGGGAACCTTGTGGAGCCAGCCCTCGAATCCCTGGCACCTTACAACCTGCACCCAGCTCTTTCCCGTGACTGACTGAGCTGTGCTCCTCGCCGTTTCTGGCCCTGGGCTGCCCCAGTGTTAAGGCTGCGCACAGCCCTTGGAGCAAGCTCACAAGCTTCAGACAGCCTGGGAGACGCCAGCACACCCCACCCTCGCCCTCGCCTTAGACATGTGTTAACGGGAAGGCTCCTGCTCCACCCAAGGCTCCATCCTATATTCAAAGGGGTGGAAAAAGAGGCTCAGCAGACAAGGAAGGCCCAGACAGCAGGGAGTGGGACGGCTCACTAGTCCTGAAACCTAACTGCCGGCTGCCCCACTCAGCCTTTCCAGGACAGCTCGGCGGGTGACATAGAGCCACAGAAAGGACACTGGATTTAATGTCAGTAGTCCTGGGTTCAAATCTCATCTTTGCCACCTACTCCTTCCCTGTACGGCCCCGGGCACAGGTCTTGCCTCCCAGCCCCAGCCAGCCCCGGCCCTGTAGCTCACCCAGACAGAGAGGGACCGATCCTTGCTGCCGACAGCACAGCAGCAGTACGGGCAGCTGGGCTTGGTGGAACTCCCATTCTTCTGCTTCTTCTTGAAGATTTTGGGATTGAATTTCTGCATCCAAAAACACAAAAAGCACTTGATAAGCAGCTGTCCAAAGTAGCACCAGCAGATTCTTCCCTGTCCAGGGCCCAGCTGGGAGGAGCACTCCATGTCTGGACAGCCGATCAATTGCACTAATAATGGTCATGGGAAGGGGAATTCTTTTGACTCCCCCATGGCCCTGGCTGAGCACAGCCCACGCCAGGTGTCTGAGAGCCACTTGCAGTCTCCAAGCCAACCTGGAGCTTCACAGTTCTAATGGCCATCCCCGGATGCTCTCTGTCACCATGCTGCCTGCAGCATCCTAAAGAGCTCTCCATCCTGCAGATAAGGAGGTCTGGGTCAAGCCTCCCCAACACACTGAGGTGTGCAGCCACTCAAGCCACAGAGGAAGGTGGGGGTCGCCTGGTGTGCAATGCCCAAGAGCTACAAGATTTGCTGAACTGGGATGACAAAGGTCAAGACGCGTAACTGCTCTGGGACCCCAGATGATTGGGTGAAGGTTTCTGGAGTCCAAGGCAAGCTCAGAGCACATAAATTAAGGCAAGGGACAAAGGGTCCCCATCCTAACACGGAGCCACACTCAGAGTCAGGACGCCTAGCTCTCCTCAGATGGAGGTCCCCCATCAGCTGAGGCCTCTCTCCCCTTTGTATCCTACTTTATGGAGATGGGGCATGGCTCCCTAAACTGTAGCTCAACTGCTGTCTGGGTCCATTCTGGCACAGAAGCAGCTTAGTGAGGAGGTATGGCCAGTCCACAGGCACCACGGCAGGGTCCAATTCTGGCCAAACCTCTGTATTGCCAAAGTCCTACATTAGGGTCCTGGTAGGGGCTGCCCCTCCTGCTTCTGTCCCACTGTGCTAGCCTGGCCCTCTGCCCAAAGGGCACCCCAGAATCCTCATGCTCTTTCCCACACAGGTGTTCTCTCTTTCAGTCCTATTAATTTTCTTTGATTATCAGCACGGAAACTAGGCAGCTTCCTACAGGATGCCCTGATGGCCTTCAAGGTCCATCCCACAACCTAAGTAGTAGAAAAGTGGCACACAGTGAACATTATCTACTCGACTGTCCCCTGGGTTCCTTCCTTCCTTCCTTTCTCTTTTTAACATACACATACACATTTAGGCTGACAAAGCATTTGTCACACAACATCCCAATGCATCTTCATACTACCCTGTGGAAGCTGTAGCCAGCCTCCCGCCTCCCCCAGGGGCTAGTCATTTCTAAACATGTGCGAAAAACTCACCACCACTGTCACTGCCTTCCGGTGCCCCACAAAGTCCATGTTGGTTTTCCATCCATCCCTCTCAATGATCTGAGCAGTAGGCCCTGAATTATTCATGGCATGAGCAGAGACGAGATAGTGTCCATCAGGTGACCAGCTAAGACGTAAAACATGGGTTGTCCCTCCACACTGCAAAGAAAGAGAGGGGCTTTGAAAGCCACAATCACCCCACCTCAGCTCTCCTTGGGGAGCTACATACTGAAGACAAAAAGGGCCACTATAGCCTGAAATTGGGAGAGAGAAGCAATCACCTACAACAGTTTAAATCAGTCCACATTCATTAAACAAACTATGCTCCAGACACCACTAACTCAGCTGGCATTATCGCGTGAGTTTGATGGGGCTGGTCCCTCTCTGGCAGCAGACAGGAGAGCAAAGGCTAAGTCTGAGGTTAGGGATGGCAGCTAAGCCCTGGACATGGGGCACTGGGGACTGGGGATGGAGATGAGCTGAGGTGGGGACATGTGCATGCCCCATAGAATGCCAATGTGGAATGTGTTAGATCCACAAAGCATCATGTCATTCAATTCACCAGTCATGAAGCACGAGGAGCTAGAACATCGAAGCCTGGAAGCCTAGACTCACATGAACACCTCCATGGCTGGCATTTTAGACCTGAGAAAGAGCCCAACACAACCAGAGGGGTGTTGCCGGGCCATAGTCAGGGTCACACACCTAGCAATGGCAGTCTGAGGAACAGCAGAGGAGTGTGGGCCTGGTCAGGGAGGGCCGAGGGCTTGAGTCTGTTCCAGGTATGGGGGAGAGTGAATACAAAGGCAAGGAGGTTGGAGAATGAAAGACAAGATCAGGAGCTAGTGAATGGACATGCCTGCTTGCCTGGAGCAGGACTTCTTGGAAAAGGCTGCCAAGTGAGCTACCACTCAACTGCAGGGGGTCTTGGATGTCAGCAAAAGGAGCTTGTATTTTAGTACGGAGGCCATGGGAATCCTTGCTGGGTCTACAAAGTTGGTCATGAGGCCACCCCAGGACCTTCCCATATTTCATTCCCAGTGGGGTCTGGAACAATCAAGGATGGAGAGGGACAACGCTTGGTAGGACAGCACTTCCATTTTCAAGTCTCAGGCCTCTCCTGCTAGCCACCCTTCCCACTGGCAGCAGGGCCCAGCCGTCCACTCCACGGAGGCATGGTGCCATTGGCGCCACCCCAAGGATTTGGTCTCTGCCCTACAAGCACCCGACTCTGAGGGCAGAGCTCAGGCCACTCGGGGTTTGTACCTCATCAAAGGGCTTGGTAATGCTGGTTTCCAGCTGCCAGTCCATGGTCCTCCACACTTTCAAACTGCGGTCATCAGCCTGGGAAGCAATATACTTCCCAACAGGATCCCAGGTTAGCCCTTTCACCAAACCAGAATGACCCCGTAAAGTGGCAAGAATTTCTATGAAGCAAGATGAAATCAAAGAAAAGTGAGGAGTCAAATCTGTCTGCCTGGAGCATGAAGTCTTGGGAAATAAGGCTGCAGAGGGAGGATGAGCTAGACTGCAAAGTGGCCCAGGCTCCCCTGCTCCTCTCAAGTCACAGCTCTCCCACTGGCTGATCAATTCAGTCACTGAGTGCATGACCCTATTTCAGGCGCTGGACATGTGGGTGTCCAAAAATGCTTTTCCACCTGGTAAGATCTACAAAGGAAAGGAAGCTGGCATGAACGCTCCTTTTGGAGAGTCTGTGGACGCATTCCCAAAGTGGGGCTGGGCACTGGGCACACCACCAACTGGCAGCCACCGTCTGGCACTAAGAGAAGTAGTCCCCTGCATCTCTTTCCTGCTTTAACTCAAGGGTAGGGTGAAGGCCTTGATCCCCACCTGGGAGCTCTGAGCTTCTTAGAGCCAGAAGGTAATAAAAAGCAGGGCCAAGAACAGTCAGACTCGGGCTTGAGACAGCAGCCCTTACCCCTGCCCCTAGGGGCCATTCTGGCTGGGGCCACTCCCTTTCTCTGGAGATCACTTGTGGAGCTGAACTGATACATGAGGGCCCCGGCACAGGGGAGACACTGAGGCTGCATCTACTTTCCAGTGAAATGCGGCAAACTCAAAAAACAAGTCTTAAGTCAGAACAGCAATCAGGAATGCTTGGCCCCTGCTCTACTTACAGAGACAGGGTAACACCCAAACCTAGCCCACCTAGCTCATCTCCTCCATGCAAAAAAGAGTGAGTAAAGACTTCATACCTGGAAATTTTACAGCATTCCAGATGACAACAGTGTTATCCACACTGCAGGATGCAAGCCAAGCATCGTGAGGCGACCATGCGACATCCATCACATCTGCAATGGAGAGCGAGGCTGGGTCACAGCTCCATGGCAGTGGCAAGTGTGGCCCATGGCCTGGGAGGCTCATGCCTAATCACACAGAGAATCTGACTGGCCGAGCCAAAAAGGGCCCTCGCGGCCCAGCTCTGCCCGGATGGTCTGCTCAGACAAGAACTTGCCCAAGGTCTCATGGCCAGCGGTGGCAGAAGCTCCCAGGGCTGGGCACTCTTGACACTGCAGCCCTTGGTCTGAAAGCTAATTTGGAACCACATGGGTCAATCCTATGCCAAAGAAAATTCACTGCTAACTCTGGAACAGAAAGGTACCATCTGTGACCCACACAAAACCCACAAATGCCTGCATGTCCTCCTCCTCAACCCCATCATTTACTGAATGAATGCTGGCCCAGAAGGCCCTGAACAAACTGGCTCCAACCTGCCCTTCCAGGCACTCACTCTCCTTTCCATGGTATCTGCTCAAGCCAATACCACTGACTGACTCACTCTGTCCTCTCCCGCTTGGAATCCTCCCTAACTTTCCAAGGTTCACCTGGATGAAGGCACCTCCTCCAGGAAGTCACCTTCCACTGGGAAATCATCTCTCCTTCCCAAAGGTTCTCCTTATCCCTTGGGGAGGTAAAGGTGAATTCAGCTCAGGGTGGCCTCCGGCCAAAAGTCCTAGGGACTTCTTGAGAGAAGTCTCTGAATGCAGAAAGCCAGCACAGGATGGCTGCTCAGGGACCTGAGTGACCAGACTTTGTCTGGAGGCAGCCAGAACCTTCTAGGTCAACCACCTCTTTCTGTATGTGAGGGACCTATAATCCACCACAGAAAAGTGACCCAACGAGCTGGGGGTGGCACCCAAGTTCAAACCCAGGTCTCCTCCCAGCCCAGCCTAGCAGTCTTCTCACTACACCACCACTGCTGTTGCCAAACTGAGCCTAAGACAAAGACTCAAGTGCTAGGTGTCCCAGAAAAGCCAGGTTGTATTCTCAGGACAGGGTGGCTGGTTGGTGTCTGACAGAGGAAGGTGGCTTTTGCTTAATTTTTAATACTAAATCTTAAAGCTTGAGAACCTGAAGATAAACTGGGATGGAAATTTCCTCACAACCACCAGGGGAAAGTGGAGAGGGTAACCAGGTTCCAAGAGTCAGTTATAGTTTCAGATCAATGCAGAAGGAAAGCTCCAATGGAGTGCCCCAATATCTGGTCCTGTGCTGGTCACAGATAACAAAACCAGAGGAGGAACCAGAGTGGGGTAGGATCTGCACAGGTCAAGGAGGAAGTACTAACATCAATGTTCTTCTCCAAAAAGAATGTAAGCTTTCTGAGGGCCTAGCACCAGCAAGGCTCTTAATTGATACTAACAGAATGAAGGAAATATCAGAGTAAGATTATTTGCAGGTTGGACCTTTGTGACTCTGCCCTAAGACCAGTCCTGTGAGCCTGGTGTTCAAGGCACCAGACTTGGCTGCTACATGCATGTGTGAATAAATGAAAATCACGTAGTCTGTGCTAAGTACCAGATACAGACAAAAGATACAGACAGTGCCAGCTCTAAGAGGGAGAGAGAGTTTGGCTGCAGACTGGATGGAAAGGCCCGCCTAGGAAGGCTGGGCAGCCGGTGGTCAGCACCTGGAGGTCTTGGAAAAGGCAGCAGGTGGGGTAAGTACTTAGTTCTTGGGGCTGCCCTGTCACCATCAAATGGGGTACGACAGATGGGAAAGGAACAGCTCTCTCCAAAGTGACAATGTCTTTTCTCCATCCTCCTTCTCCCTGACCTCTCTGCAGCCTCTGACCCTGGAGATAACTCTCTCCTCCTGGATCCTCCCTTCTCTCTGGGTTTTCAGGACATTGGCTCTCCTGATTCTCCTCTTCCCTCTCTGACCGCTCCTTCTCTGTCTCCTCTGCTGGATACCCCTCCAGATCAAGCCCTCTAACCAGAGGCATTTTATCCTGGGCCCTCCTCAGTTATCCAACCATGTGACTTCACTTGGAGATCTCATCAGCTCCCATGGATTTAATGACTATTCTATGCTGACAATTCTCTGATTTACCTTTCCTGCCCCAACCTCTCCACTCACCTCTAATCTCCCAGATCCAACTGCCTTCCCTGACATTTCAAGCTGGATGTCTGGCAGACAGCTTAAATTTACTAATGTCCAAAATGGAACTCAGAGGACAATGCCCCATCCCAGTCCCTCAGCTCACACCCCAGGTGTCAGCCTGGACCCCTAACGACCTCTCACTGCCCACATCCGAGCTGGTGCAAAGGCCTGCCAACACTGCCTTCTCAATCTCTAGAATCTGCCCCCTTCTCTCCTCTGATGCTGTCCCCATGACAGGGCCATGCCACCCCCTCCTCCCACTTCATAAAGTCCAGTGACCCCCTAGAGAAGACCCTTCCAGTCTCCTCATCCCTCCCTCACCGACATGTACTCTTGGCTTCAGTGCCCCCAGCCTCCTGGTCATGCCACAGATTAAGACCATCTTTCGGCTCTGGGCCTTTTCTCTGGCTGTCGTCTATGCCTGGGTGCTCTCCCTCCTCTGCTCTGATTACTGACCTCCCTGACTTCCTTGCTTTCCCTCCCAAAGCAACTGGGTTGAAGTGATTTGCCCAGGGTCACACAGCTAGTAAGCATCAAGTTTCTGAAGCTAGAGTTGAACTCAGGTCCTCCTGACTTTTGGTCTACTGCTCTAGCCACTGCACCACCCAGCTGCCCCTCCCTGGCTTCCTTCAAGTCTCAACTGAAATCCCACCTCCTCCAGGAAGCCTGCCCCAATCCAATCCTTCTTCATCCTGGTGCCTTCCCTCTGTTAATCTGTTCCCTATTTACCCCGTACAGAGCTTGCCCTGTATACATCTGTCTGCTCTCTTTGAGGGGGGCACTGGCTTGCCTCTGACTGTGTCTTCAGCCAGGAGCACAGGGCCTGGCACACAGTGGGTGCTTAGTATGTTTCTTGACTGACTGGAAGAAGGGACTGACATGAGGAGATGGGGTTTCGGGGGGGGAGGGTGCATGCCTGGGGGCCCCTCTGCTGATATTTGGACAGGATGGACTTCCTGGCAGAGGGGCTGTGGGGCCCCCGCCAGTCTTGGTAGAGGAGCAAAGCACAGACACTCCCGCTGCTGATGGGGGATGGCCTCCAGGGGTCTGCTTCCCTTTCTAATGTCCCCTGCATACTCTCCCCCTTTTCTTCTTCCTCACTCTAAGAGCGGCTTCTAGGGACCAGAGGATGTGAGCTGAAGAGCCCTCGGCAGTCCCCTGGCCTAAGTCCCTGTCTCACAGAAGCCCAGAGGCTGTTGACTCGCCTTGGGCAGGAAAAGAAGCAGGCCTGTCAGCTCCTGCACCCACTCCAGGAAGGCTGCCTGGGGACGGAATGTGAAAATGCCCAAGCTTCAGCGTGGTTTGGGGGACAGAGTAAGATGGCCTCAGATGACAGCAGCCAACGGAGCCCCAAGGCAGAGGGGAGAATGGGAGGGACAGGAAGTGGGGAAGGTCTGAGCTGGAAAGAGAGGGAAGGAGGGAGGGACAGGGAGAAAGAGAGAAGGGGAAAGGAAGAGAGAAGGAGGGAGGGGACAAAGAGAGGGAGATTGGCTGGGGGGGAGGGGGAAGGAAGAGAGGAAAACCAGGGCAAGGATTCCAGGTAAGAGGCCCTCTCTCCCAGGAGGTTCCAAAGGTGGAGGGAAGGGTGCAGAGGGTCCCAATACAGGATGTCCGTGCTGAAGGACATCTTAGAAATCCCATCCTCCTGCCTTTTCTCTTAAAGGCATGGGGCGGGGAAGACAGCCCAGGAGGCATGGAGCAGGACCCTTGCCCCGTTTGGCCCCTGTTCCTCTGACTCTTCTTCCCATCAAAGCTCAGTGACCCCGGACATTTGCAGAAGCGGGAGATGGAACCTCCCTGGCAGTCTCTGGGCTCTTCTGAACCAATTAACTGGACCTTCACTCACCGCCTGAATGGCTTCTGAGAATTGACACACATCGCCATTGCTCCACATTGGCAAGCTTACTACTGGAACCAAAAACAGTGCTGGGGCCAATGTACCTGCGTGAGAGAGAAGCCAAGAGGTCAGCCCTCAGAACTCACCAAACATACACTGATGCTGACTCAGGGCTGCACGGATAGGCCTCTCTGAGGAGGGATCGTGAGGTCAGGGCTTTTGTGGACGGGGCTCCAGGGGGGCCCTGACTTCTGGAGTCTTCATTAACATGACCTCCGCAGCCCCCTCACCATGGGCACGAGCCGATGACAGCTAGCACATCTAGAGCACAAGCTAACAGCCCCACTGATCAGAGAGCAAGTCACATTTCCATAACTCTTAAATGGTTGCAAAGTCCCTTCTACACAATAAACACAGCAGGAACGTAACCCAGGAAAAGGACTTCTTTTACAGATTAGGAAACCAGGGCTCATTTCACCACCAACAGGTGAAGAAACTGAGACTATGAGATGTCAGTGATCTGCTCAAGGTTCCATAGGGACTGCACGTCTGGGCCAGGTCTGAGTCCAGGCCTTCTGCTGCCAAATCCAGAGCAAAGCCCTGGCAAAGCAGAGCTCTGGCCCCTCAGCCCCAGGCTTAGGCTCAGGGTCTGCCCAGGGGGCTCCAGGAAGATGCCCCCAAAGTGCACACGGGCACTCAGAGTGGCTGATCACCCAAGGACGGGACAGGGCCAAGGGGAACTGGAAAACAATCGCTCCAGAAATCAGACAGGAAGAAGAAAGTGATGCTTACGTAGCCCGCTTCCACACCATGATCAGTTTGTCATCTCCCCCAGAAGCTAAATACATCCCACTGTTTGACCACCGAACACAGTTCACACAAGCTAGGAAGAAAAAGAAGAGAGGCTGATGAACATCCCAGACTCACGGTCATTCGCTCCTCTGCAGGCTCTGGCCCAAGAGTCACAGGCCCGACGTGTGAGATGTGGGCTGGAGCCCTGCCCACGGCAGTGGCAGCAGGGGAACACCTGCATTCTTCTGTCTCACAGTGTGAACATGGCAATGGGTCAGTCCTTTCCCCGAGGCCAGAGCCCCGCGCTAAGTGGGATCTCTGTGCCGGCGGGTGCACTGACATCCCACTGGGCACCCAGAGGCTCCGCTCTACTCAGATACCTACCAGATTTGGCCAAGAGGCACTAGAGTTTGGGGAGGGAAAAATGGTAAGTGACCTGGAGTCACTGAAGGCAACAGGAACAATCCAGCTGACAGCGCATTTTTGGATCTGGGGGGAATGTAACATAAACCACATCTTTCTATCTCCACGGGGCACATTGTGGAGCTGGAATGAGCCCAGAGGAACAGGTGGTACAGGGACCACCGAAATGGCTGTCTCCTCACCAAAGCTTGGGAGTCATGTAAGGCATAATGAACCAACTCGGTCTGCCTGGGAGCTCTGGCCCTTTCGGGAGCAGAGGCAACAAGGCAGACTAACTCTGCACGTTTAAACAAGGACGTCAGGCAGAGTTTCCACCAGGTGAAGCTGAACCTTCCAGAGGGTTCATGGCTCAATCCTCAGGGGAACTGAATTTGGGCCAAGAGAAAGAAAGCTGACTGTGGCCAGCTGGGCCCAGGCCCAGAGAGAGCTCTGGGAGCAAGCATCGGGGAGGAGCATTTGAGAGCTCAGGACAAATGCCAAAGAGGGCTCAGTCATTCGGCGCACACATCCCATTTTACAGATGAGGCCACCAGGGCCCAGGAGAAGGTAAGGAACCTGGCCAGAGTCACACCACTAGTAAGTGGCCAAGCTGGGATTTGAACCAGGCCCTCTGACTGCACAGCCAGGGATGCTCACAGCATGAAAGGCAATGCCAAGGGACAAAAGGATGGACTAACAACAGTTTGTGGGGAACCGGCAGGGGAACAGCAAAGCTGAAAATACCATGAAAATAAAATGGTCTGACCAGGGTCAGGGGGAGGGGAAATTAAGCCACAAACACCGAAAAGGGATCGATGACATCTAGGCAGGTCCCCCAGAGGGGGCCTGGAAGTGAGACCCCGGGAGCCACTCTGGTCCAACTGGAAAACCACAGCGAGCAGTCCATTCTCGACCCCCTTCCCCAGAGTCTCCTAGCGCTAGGAAGCTGGACCCAAAGACGCACAAGACGTGTGGAAGCCCTATCGAATCAGGCGGTAAGACTCATGAGCAGGAAATCCCCAGAGGTACCTGCAGGACTGTCCAAAGGCGGTTCTGTGGGTTGGCCAAGTCTTCTGCTGAATAACTCAACCAGGTGTGTAGCCAACATCTGTGCCTTCTGACAGCAGACCGGGGACATTTACCGCTGCACGGGGCCTTATATTTCTAATTACAAACACATGGGCTAACTTTGGGCAATCTGCCAACACGCAAAGCCCAAGAAGGGCTGTTCTGTAATACCTAAGTGATTGTCCATCTGGCAAAGCATCTTGGGAATATTTTCATTCTTTTCATCTTCCTCTTTGAGGACTGGAGCCATATTCCAGATCACAACCTTCCCAGAATCTTGCCCTACAAGGAAGAGGAGAGAAGACATCAACAGATCCCAAAGTGTGGTATTGTGTGGTATTTTTAACAGGTTGTCTTAATCCCAGCAGGTTTCAAACAGCTCTCCACTTCCAAGCATGACAATGTCATGGTAACTGTCAAATTAACTCCCCATTGACAGACCAGAACCTGAAGAAATGCCAAACAGAGTTGAGCTCGAGGGAAAAAGCAGAATAACCCAAGACAGAAGCTCTAACGCCCCCTCCTGGCCCCGGGGGAGTGGGGGGGAGAAGGAAGCAAGGCAGAGGCAGCAGGCTGGAAGGCAGGAGTCAGGATGCGGCCCTAGCTTGGCCACTGAGTCCTTGGTGGCCCTTGGGCGGATGCCAATCTGTTCTCAAGCTCTTAGATAGTTCCCAACTATCAGGTGCCAGGCGCTGTGCTTGGTGCTGCTGAGCACTCCAAACATCTTGGGCCTTTGAGGGGCTCACAGCCTTACTGGGCTAATTCCACACGTCTGGGCGATCCCCAAAGACCCTCCAGCTCAGATAGTCTGAAGACTTCATGGTTCGGCTGGTGTTTTTGCTAAGTTTCAGACAGGCTCTGAAGGGTCCATGATGAATGGCACCTGCCACATCCAGTCTCAACTCTGTGCCACCCATACTGTTAACACTGATTGGGGAGCTCAGAAAGAAAATGGCCAAAGGAATAGCGACTTCTGGCATATCCCAACCAAGAGCCAGCAAAAAGTCTCTGAAATCAGAGACCTGGAGTCAACTTCTCATTCTGCAGCTTGCTACCCATGGACAAGTGCCCCCTCCTCTCTGGGCCCAAGTGTCCTATAAACAAGGCAAGAACAGATACTGACTAAGGTGCCTTCTAATCCTGAAGCCTATGAGTGGGCATGCACATGCACGCACGCATGCACGCACATGCGCACACACATGCACACACCTGCACAATCACGCACACACACCTGCCTCACTGAGTCACGGGAGTATAATGAAATGTGCGTGAAATGTGCCAACTGAAGGTCTCCCAACCTTACAAAGCTCAAAGAAGTGACTTATTAATGTGCCCTCCTCATAAAACACTGGGTGAATATACTAAGAGGGGAACCAGGGTTTTTGGAAAAGCTTCTCTTGCCTGGTGGTGGCTCATTCCCTGTGGGGTGGGATGCTAAGGCTGTGAGGTCACTTGAGCTCAGGAGTTCTGAGGTCTGTGGCTAAAGCGGACAGGTGTCTAGACTAGTCTGGAGAGAAAACAATGAACCTCAGGGGCAGGGAGCCACCAGCCACCTCCCAGGCCTGCTTCATTCTCCACCACAGGATGCGCAGGCACCAAGCAGCGACTAGGAGGGGCCAGGAGGATTAGCCAAAGCTGTTCTGGGCTGCCTAAAAATCCTTCCTAATATTCCCTGGGTGCAGATGGGACCCAACACCAAGAAGATGGGAGTGGGATGCCAAGTTTACTGTCTCAATCTGAATACAGACAAACACTCATATGCTCCTGCTCTGGGGGTTCTTTTTCAAGGGGAACTCTAGCCATGCTCTTCCTTTTCCCAGAGCCCTAGTCGGGGGCCCTGCCTCCATTCAGACTCCCCTCATTGGCACCCTGCATGCTCTTGGGGCCTCCCTCACTTTGGCCTTTGGGTCACTGATCAGAGGAGGGGCTTGGAAGAGATGCTCATAGAGCTTCACAGAATTAGGAACTAGCAGAGATCTAGAACATTCCTTGAGGGAGGTGACGCCCTCCATTCTGTAAATGAGGGGCAAAGGCCCAGGCAGCTGGGGGGTCTCGTCCAAGGTCACCCAGCCACGAAGGACAGAAGCAGCTGAATTCAGATGTAATATGGGACTCTAGGCTTTTTCCATGAAGCAAGGAAGCTAGTTATTAGGGCTGGGCATGGTCTGCTCAAAGCTCCTGCTCCAGTCAGCTCAACTCTAACTAATCCTTTATAACACATAAACATGGCTACCTAATGGGTGCTACTGAGAGCCAAAATGTAACTAAAAATAAATTGACTTGCCCACCATCCAAATTCTTTGTCCTGGGTGGGTATGAGGGCCTGCATAAACTGTGTAGCTTGACTTTACCAATTCACTGAATCCAGAAACTCAGAGTTGGGATGGAGGGACCTTAGAATATAGAAGGGGCCTTAGAACAGGGGATGGCAGAGCTGGGAAGAGTGTTAAAGAACAGGAAACAAGGGCTCAGAGGAGCCAGAAGGCTTGACCAAGGTCACACCGAGAGTTAGAACTAATTACCAAGTCTCTCCATTTAGCTCTTTCTACTAAAATAGAGGGTCATCTTCCATCACTAAACATTAACAAACACAAAATCATTTTCATGTCAGGATGAGAAAGATTTAGAAAGGTGTATTTGTGACCAGACAGGCAGAGTGTGTGTGTGTCTGTGTGTGTGTGTGTGTGCGCGCGCGCATGCGCTGCATTTCTCCATCCCAGCCATCACACACCAAAGGGGAATCTCTTAGAGCAGAGCTGAAGTCTCCAAGTGCCTAGATGCTGTCCAGGCTGTAACAGGACCTCTCCCCCTCTCCAATTAACTGTGGACCTACCTTGCCCTCCAGTTGCAAACTTGGTCCCATCAGGATGAATATCAACAGAAAAAATTGGTTTGCCTGGAGAAAAAAGAAAAGGGAAAACATCTCAATGGGCCTCTACCCCTTAAAAGACAACAAGATACACGGATACCCATTTCTAGAGTGTGTGTGACCTTTGTTCTTGTGGTCATCACAACAACAGATAACTTTTACGTAGTGTAAGCCGGGGGAATGTTTCCTTCACAGCAACCTTGTAAGCAGGTGACACAAGCATTACCCCTCCCAGCTTACAGATGGGAAAACCAATGCTTGGAAATGAAGTGTCCTTCCCGAAGGCCCACAGCTCCAAAGTGGGGGAGCCAGGATTTGAATCATGATCTTTGGACTCCAAGACCAGTTCTCTTACCGTGCCAAACCAACATTCTTTCCACATGCTTTTATCTCCCTCAGAGAGTGACTGGCTGCACTGTGGGCAGAGCCGCACGATAAACACTCTAACAAGAGAAGAAGGGATACAGCAGGGGAGGCTCCCCTTGACCAGGGGGTCTCAGCCTGGGCTTGGTGAACTGGCTTCTTCTTATCCAGATAATGACATTTCAATGTAACTGGTCCTTTTCCAATTCAATACAGTTAAAAACAGGACTGTGAGAAGGCACCCCCAAGCTTCACCACTGAGGAGAGGCCCAGGCCAGTGGACAGAAATGGCTCCAAATGCCTGCTGTGTCTAGTCTAGGGACGATCCTGAATTATCCTGGGGAGTAGGAGCCGGGTCAACTTACTGTCACTTGATTCCTCATAGGTAAACACCATATCTGTGACTGATCGGTGACTACAGGAATGGTGCATAGTGGGTACTTGAGCAGATTTAAATAACAGATTAAACAAACATCCCTCTGAAGAGCCAGGTCTGAGTTTTCTACTGCTTACTGGCCAAAGGACTTAGCATCACTTCAAGCTCAGTGTGGCCTAAACTAATTTGTTGCTCTTTCTTCCAAAGCTCTATTTCCCTTGGCAAATAGTTACACCATCCTCCTCCTAGTGACCCAGGCAGGACCAAGCCCTCCATATTCTTCTCTTCTCTTTGCCCCCCTAGCCATGTGACTCTCTCCACTCTTTCTGTCCTTCCCACAACTGCCAATGGCAGGAGGGGCAGAGGACAAAGGAACTCTGGGTCTGGGTTCTGAAGGGCTCAGCCGCTCCCTCCCAATCAGGTGATAGACCTCACCTCCCTAGGACTAGCTATACAATGAGAGACAGACGGACACCAGACGATCGCAATGGGCCCTTACAGTTTTAACTCTATGAATCTGCATCAGAACCTTAGTCCATAACCCCAAACAAACTAGTCCCCAGCTCAAAAAAAATGGCTGTGCTTTCTCATTGCTTACCAAATAAAATGTCAACATCATACTTTTTATTCTTAGCCAGGGAAAACTAAAAACGGTCTCATACCCTACGCTGCTCTCAGCAGAGAGGCCAGCAGATGAGGGAAGCAGGGTCTGCAGACCACCTATGATGTATCTCTGGCACTTCAAATGCGACCTGCTCGTCCAATGACCAAGCAGACCCACACTAGAGGAAATGACTCTTCCTACAAACAAAATCAGAAGCAGAAGCTAAGACAGCAGCTGAATAGAGGGACCACCACTCCTCCTCAGAGCGCCAGATAAAGGCACTGGCCATGCTGGTTTTCTATTCCCTTCAAAGGCTACAAGGGTCATAGGTACATGGGATGACCAGTCACCTCGTACCACAGGCCTCACGTTAAAAAGACCAGCTGCAGGTGATGCACTCCATAACTGGAGTACATGCAGAGAAATTCTATGAAGAATCAGATAAGAGCCTCCAAATTTACCTACTGCATGTGATGACTTCAAAGCAAAGGTGGGCAAAATGTTGGAAAATAAGGCTCCAGAGCAGGAACGAGAAGACACTCCAAGTCTGCTCCCTACATATAAGGAGACTTTTCTTGCAGAAGAGAGTTAGGAGGCGCAAGCCCTGGAGATTGTTGCCAAAACTGTCCCTTCGCCTCTCAAGCCTTGAAACAGCTCTCAGCAACTCCAAACTACAACGGCAGAGGGAGCTTCCTCCCCTCGGAGATGCCAGCAATGCAGTAATGCAGAAAATGCCATTTCCCAATGGCCATGGGAAAGAAAAGAGCCAGATTAGAAGCAGCATCAACTCATAAAACAGATGCAATGGAGAAAGAACAAGTTTAGGGAAGTTTATCAAGCCTTCGGCTTATGCAGTTAAGAACTCAAGGGCAGATGATGGGGAAGGATTCTCTCCACCCGTGCCCGAGGAAGGGAAGCCCCACATAGCACTCTGCCACCACCATCACAGAAGGGCTGAAGGAGAAAAGTGGGAAGAGCTAGCCTAGACACAGAGGAGGCAGAGACTGGGAGCAGCTCCATTCTGGAATGTCAAGATGCCAAATGTCTGAAATGAGTTTAGGATAGTATTTCTACTGAAAAAGGCAACCTAGAAAACTGCCAACCCATCCATACACCTTCTTTTCCATCTCTAGAAAATCTTCATGAGAAAAATATTGACAGAGGCGGCTAGGTGGTGCAGTGAATACAGCGCTGGCCTTGGAGTCAGGAGTTCAAATCTGGCCTCAGACACTTAACACAAAAACTAGCTGTGTGACCTCAGGCAAATTATTTAACCCCAGCTGTCCTACCTTACTTCCTCAAAAAAAAAATATTGACAGAGATTGAGGGCATCCTTGCTGAAGGTAGAAAAGGAACAAGAAGGTTCTTTGCAGTCAATCTTCTCTAGCAAAGTGGGTGCCAACCCGCACGGGGATGGCTTCCTCATCCAGGAGTTCTGTCCACCATTGAAATCCCAGGTTCAGATCCTAGCCCTGTGCCTACTCAATAGCTGACGACATTTTACAGTTTCACAATTGAATAAAAGGTAAACAAATATAACATCCCATGGTACTTGTTTGTTGACTAGAAATCAAATGAGATAATATTTGTAAAGGGCCCTGAGCACGTTGCCTGGCACACAGTAGGGGCTACATAATTATCCATTCGATCCAACAGAGTAAAATGTCCCATGCAATGGACACAAGAAAAGAATGACCATCACTACTCAGGACCTAATGGAGAGAAGTGGTGTCCACGAATGTGCATTTAGAAGGGGGGGCCTAGGTGGCAGGACTGAGGAAGAACAAAGGGCTTTGCTGTACCCCCACATTACCAACTGATCCGGAGGAGGCTGCCTCCCGCTCCATGCTCCCTCCACTGCCCGCACACTGACAGCCACTTAGTACATACTAGAGAAATGGGAATGAAGGAGACACAATGACCAGGAGGATGTAACTGAAGAGATAAGGAAGCCAAACCTGATAACTGCCATGACCAAGATGAGGCCCTGAGAATGTGAAGAGATGGAGCAGAGAGGACCTAGGGCTACAGCTGAGAAGTCTGGGAATCCCAGTCCCAGGGTCCGAGTGCCGCCTAGAGCCCATAACCACCCAGACCCTGCATTTCCTTATCACAAGGGAGGGCAGTGCACATCTGGAAATGACTACGATGTCTTTACAAGTGTCATCCATAAAAGTCAGATGCAATCCTCCTTGGGAGAGACACAGACTAGTCAAAAGCTAAGCCAAGATGAAGTGAATGGAAGAAGTTACAAAACAAGGTGACCTCGTGGGGTCCTGCTACAACTGAAAACACCAACCCTGTCTGCAAGTGGTCATCCCACCTCTGCTGGCAGTGGGGGGGTGTCGTCCTGCGCCCCCAGCAGCTTTTTACACTTTAGGGAAGCTCTGGTTCCCACATGCTTTTCCCTGGTCTCGCTGCCATCCCTGCCACTTCCCCCCCTTGGCCTTAGTTCTGGTTTTCCCTTCCCTACGGGAGCCATCCAGAATTCCTTCAATTGATCCTCATCCAAGGCCTTATTTCTTAGCACCCCCCTCCATCCTCCTCCTTTTTCTTCCCCTCTCAGGAAGTATGCTGGCTTATAGACATCCTTTCTCGATCATTTCTAGACAGCAACTTTCCACTGAAAATGCTTAACATGGCACCACCTCTTCTGGTTGCCACATTACACTAGAGTCCAAGGACAACATAGGCTCCTGCAGCTGTTCTCGGATAGCCCAGTGTTTTATATACACGTTCTCTCACTTGGGTCTCACAGCAACTCTGGCAGGCAGACACTACAGGGGGCTATTATCCTCATTATCCAAGTGAGGAAACTTGAATCACAATGGTTGGGTGACTGTCCCCAAGTCACACAACCTAGGAAATATCAAAGGATCTGAGTCCAAGTCTCCCTGATTCAAAATCCAGCATTCTAACCACTATGGCGCTGAACCTGCCTCTCCTGCTGAACCTGCAGTCCACGGTCCCCCTCTCCCCAAAGAAAGCACTTTCTCACCACATTCCATCCTGCACTGTTACAATTCCTTTAAAGGAACCAAAAGGTTTCGTGGTGTCCAATGTCTTGCAAGCCAACAGTACTCCATGAGATGCCAAGGACTTACTGATACCACAGCAGCCCAGTCTGATCCCAGTTCCTTCCTTCTCTCTCTGGGTCCAGGCCACACTAACTCCTGATGCTTAGGGCCACTTTTCTTTTAAAATGTTTCCCTCCCTCACCCAAATTATGAAGCATTTTGTCCCTCTTATCTCTCCTCCTCTACTGGAAAAGAAAAAACAGAAAACCCCTGTGACATCTTAGTCAAACAAAACAAATTCCTACATTAACCACATCTAAAAATGGGTATCTCATTCTGATTATGATTAGTCCACCCCCTCTCTGTTAGGAGGGGGGGCAACAATCCTCATCTATCCTCGGGAACCCTGGTTGGTCACTGCACTAAAGAGAGTACTTATATTGATAATATAGTATAAATTGTTCTGCGGGCTCTGCTCACTTCACTCTGTATCAGTTCATACAGATCTTCCCTGGGTTCTCTGAAACCATCTCTTCATTTCTTATAGTAAAAGAGTATCCCGTTATATTCATATATTATAATTTGTTCAGCCATCCCCCAGTGGATGAATGTTTCCTTAGTTCTGAGTCCTTTGCAACTACAAAAAGAGCTGCTATAAATATTTTTTTACATACGTGACTTTTCTTCATTGGGGTATCAGCTTAGAGGTAGTACCAGTGGGTCAAGGGATTAGCAGGGTCTGGCACTCTTTGAGGCAGAGTTCCAATCTGTGCTCTACAATGGAGAGACAAATTCCCAGCTCTGCTACCAGGGCATCAGTGTGTCAGTTTTTCACCTGGCCCCCTCACACCTGTCACTATCTTTTATCAGTCTTGCCCATCTGATGGGTATGAGGTGGAACCTGTCACTCTCATTTAAATCTCTCACTTTATTGGTGATCTGTAGCATCTTTTTCCCCCCAAACTGCTATACAAAGCTTGGGATATTTCCCCAGGAACTGCCTGTTCATAGCCTCTGACCATTTATCAATTAGGGAATGGGCCATTCTTAGAAAGTTAAATCAGTTAAAGAGCTCTTGGAAATGAGACCCTCTTTCAGAAAAATTTGATGCAAAAGTTTTTTCCAGGTAACTACTTTGTCAGGGTGACTTTTTTGCCAAGAGCCTCTGAATGTAGGTTGAGTCATTCTGCTAGTGTTTGTGGAGCAAACAGCCCGTGAATGTCTGCTTCGACCGTACACGTGGTGAGATCCTTGCATTCTAGGTAGGAGCTTGGGCTCAAGAGCAGCAAGGATCCTTACACAAGTTTGGCGTATGCCCGACTAGGAGTAACCTATGCAGCACAGTTGTGTAAGAGGGCAGTCACAATCATGAGGTTTATGAACAGCAGTACCCCGTGGGAAAAATAATTCTGATAGACCCGCTATTGTTCACAGATTTATTCTAAGAGGACAAGGGGAAATGGGAGACTGTCCAGGGAACTGAACACAAAGGAAGAAAGTGATGGGAAATGAGGGAGTTTCTAGGGAGAAAGGCTTCAAAGGCTGGGAGTGTTTAAAGACAAGAGTTTCTCGGTGCTGAGGCACACCAGCACACCAAAGACCTCACAGCAGCAAAACATCCAGATTCTTTCTGCACCCTCGTGCAAGGCGGGACAGATAGAACCTGGTGCTGAACATTTGGGGTGGATTCTCTAAATCTGTACATCCTGCGGTTCCTTTGAGCTGTTTCAGTTCTGCTTTGCTCACAGAGCACAGCAGCTTCTCCGAGGTGGGCATGCCATGCTGACCGGTCCCTGGGCCAGCTTCTCCCATGTCACACAATCAATCCCAAAGCTCTCGAGAGAGATCTTGAGAGTGTCCGTGTATGGCTTCTTCTGCTCACGATGTGAACACCTAACCTGTGTGAGTTCTCCATAAAACAGTTTTTCTGGCAAGCATATATTTTACATTCAAGCAACATGGCCAGCCCATTGGAATTGTGCTCTCTGCAGCAGAGTTTGAATGCTTGGCAGTTTAGATTGCGTAAAGACCTCAGTGTCTGGTACCTTATCCTGCCAGGTGATCTTCAGAATCTAAGACAATTCAGACGAAAGCAATTCAGTTTTCTGGCATGGCACTGGTAGACTGTCCAAGCTTCACAGGCCTACAACAATGAGGTCAGCACCATGGCTTTGTAGACCTTCATTTTGGTAGACAGCCTAATTAATACCTCTTCTCTCCCACACTTTCCTTCAGAGCCTCCCAAACACTCAGCTAGCTCTGGCAATGCATGTGCCAACCTCATTATCAACGTGAACAGCCCTGGAAAGTACACTAGCCAGGTAAGTGAACTTACCCACAGCATTCAAAATTTCTCCATTTGCTGTAACTGATGCTTCCACATATGGATGATGTGGGGCTGCCTGGTGGAGAACCTGTGCTTTCTTGGTGTTAACTGTTAGGCCAAAATTAGCACAAGCAGCAGAGAATGGATCCACACTTTGTTGCATCTCAGCTTCAGTGTAGGGTGTGTTCAGGGAGGACTGGTACCTGTGGTACTGTGGCTGCTGAGTCCTTTTCAGGGCTGCTTTCCACCTTTCAGTGTCTACCTGTTCTACCCAACTCTCACCTGTGGCTCCAAGAAGGTATAGAATGCACAGCAGCCACACCCCAGTAAACCATTTCAGCAGCCAGGCTAAACCAGGGTGAGGGTAACTGAGGGGTCTCAAACCCTTCATTGAGTTAGGGGGTATGTACCCCAAGCATATGAATATTTCCCCTTGTGGAATGGGACAATGAGAACAATTTGTTCCAACAGCCATGAAGGCAGCCGAAGCAGGTGCTGTAGAGTGCTTAGAGCACCTAGAAACTGAGACTCAACGGAAAGTCTCATCATCACAGCTCATGTTTCTACAGCTCCTGATAAAAAAAACAGCCTCAGAGAGAGGAAGTGAGTTCCCTAAGGTCAAAGGACAGGGCCTCAAATCAAGGTCTTTAAGGTTAAAGCACAGTGCTTTTGGAAGCTGGGGACACCAATTAAGCAGGATGAGGAAAAAACCGGGAAAGGGTAATAAGAAGAGACATGGAGAGGAGCTCGGTCCACGGGCCCTCTGGCTGCCCAGCCTGTCACTTCCTCTAACAAGCCACTTGCTGTCCATGTAGGAGGGATGAAGGCTGAAGGCAGTCCTCGAATACATTTTCCTTACATCCTGGATCCTTCTCTGGGAGCTGGGCAGCACCTGGGCATCCCTGGACTCCAAGGGATGATGGCCAAGGCTGTCTTCTATCTCCTCTAGCCCATTCTCTGCCCACTGGCTTCATCCCCAAAACTCCCCCTCCCCCTGAATGGATCCAAAGAAGGCCAGCTCATTTGATCCTTGGCACAGGGCCTGGTACATATGCCTGCTGGTTATACATATTGGGAACTTAGTGCCTGATGTATCCAGCAAACATTTGGCAACATCTTCTATGTGGCTGGCTCTATGTTCAACACAAGATAAGATCCCACAAAGGTCTAGACTCTCTCAAGACTAATCTGGGGGATGGACTTGAATTACAGGTCCCGACCCGACCTTACGGTCAGATAGAGGCTCGGCCTTTAGCCACCCACATCCAGTCTGGTCCTAGAAATATGCTGGCTGACTTCCAGCAACATTCATGTGCAGATATGCAATACACGGCAAACCAAAACGGGCTGAGACAGCTTGAGACCAAATTTTAAGGTGAAGGCCCAAGTTCGTTCTCAGAATTTTCTCAGAAGAGGAGTGAGAAGTGAGTTACCGAAGCCAGATGTTTGGACAATCTTTCTCCTTTCAGCCCCAAAGGGCTTCCTGGAGGAGGAAGAGAGAGAGCTGCAGGAGGAGTGATTGCTGGCAGCTCTGCTTTTCAGAGGTGATCCTGGCTCCCCCTGACTTCCCCTTTCTGCCTTTGTTTTTGATTGCCCACAAGGTCCTACCATCACCATTAGCCTCTGGCCTGTGCTGCTGCTTCCCTTCTCACCCAAACCCCCAGAGAAGGCTGTCTTTAGCCAAAGCCTCCACCCTTCCTCCTCTCACTCCTGAACACCTTGTCATCTAGCTGCCACTGACTGGTCAGGGGCCCTCCTTCCCCTCTCCACCATTTAACACTGTTGATCACACTCTCTCCCTGGTTTTTCATGACTCTGCCTTCTCTTGGTTCTTCTCCTGTCCATCTGATCTGCTCCTGACTGGCTCATCATCTGTGGTGCAATGGATAGAGCACTGGGCCTGGAGTCAGGAAGACTTGAGTCCAAAACTGGGCCTTACACCCTATCTGTGTGACCCTGGGCAAGTCACTTAACCTCCATTTGCCTTAATGCACTGGAGAAGGAAATGGGAAACCAATCCAGGATTTTGCCAAGAAAACCACATGGACAGTATGGTCTATGGGGTCATGAAGAGTTGTACGTGACTGAACAACAACATTCTCCAATATGGGCTCTTCCCAGTAACTGAACAAATCAGCTCAGTTTCAGAAGTATTAGATTCTATATTAAAGTTCAGTACTTGAAAACTAAAAATTTTGCTAGATAGGTTAATAATAATAATAACAAAAATAATATGCACAAAAAAAAAAGAAGAAGTATTAGAGACCACAGGGCACTATTTACACCTTCACACCCAGGAGTTTCTGCTGACACAGATTTTCCCTTTAATACCCAATTACAATCAAGAAGGTAGTGCCCTTCTTGACAGAATGACCAGACTGATGACAGGAGATGACACCTAGTATATCTGAATTTCAACAAGATAACTGGCAAAGTCTCTCAAGGTCTGCAATCTGATTCCATAGCAGTTTCTCAAGGTTCCTTTATGACTCAGCTCAAGGGCTACCTTCTGTGGAGGCCTGTCATGGTCTTCTGAGTTGCTGGTGCCATTATCCCTAAGGCTACATTCCACCTACTCTATAATTATCTTGGACCTACTGATTTCTGTTAGAATGTAAGCCCTCAGAAGGCAGACTATTTTGGTGAGGGGTTTTGTTTTTTGGTTTGTTTGGGTTGGGGGGGGGGCTTGTTTGGGGACAGGGTATCAAAGGAGTGCTTCTAGTGCTTAGCATGGTACATGAAAGAGTATGTGTTTAACAAACTCACACTTGTTAATTAAGTGAAGGACAGGATGAGGAGATATAATCTAGACAGGGACAGGTAAGAAACTAGTAGACTGATGGGAACCAGAACAGTCTGATGTCACCTTGAAACAACACCGTCATCCTGGATGGAGGGTCCAAGGGCCTCTCCCTGGCTCTCTTCTACCCAACATTCTTCTCACATGGCACCCTCATCAAACCTACAGATGACCCCAACGCCAGTCATGGTGACAGTGAAGCGTGACATTTGGCAGAGATTCCAATATCCCCAGTACAGTGCACCATCTATTTCTCAGACCGTCCCATGGTCAGGGGAGGCCATTATTCTACTGGGCTTCCTTTCATTTTTCAGATGAGGAAAGAGCTAAAAAGACTTGCCCATAGTTCCCCAGTACCAGGGGCCAGGGGGAGACTGGACACAAGCCTCTCCTACAGTAAATGCTGCTTCAGCTGCTCTTTACACCATAGGAAGAAAAGGGGACACCCTGAATGCCAGAATCAAGGGCCAAAAAGACTGTGATAGGGCTGATCAAGCTGGTGGGATTGTTTCAAACATATCAGGGATTTCCACCCTCAAGGAATCCCGACAGGCTTAAGGGAAATGAAATCCTTCACAAGCCTCTGGAGCCAAGAGCAGCCTCATGGGGACAAGGCTCCCCAGCCTGATCCAGCCTGACTTGTCCCTGAAGCCTCTCTAACTCTGGTCTTGCTGGGGCATGCGCTCTGTAAGTACAGCCTTCCACAGCCGAACAGCCTATCCCTCCACCCTGGAAGCCAAGCAGGTGATCCATCCTAGCTGGATTTCAGCACAGGAGACAAAATTTATTAGAGAAGAAGGCAAAGCCTTGCACCTGAGCTCAATTAGTTAAAAAAAAAAAATGATCAGGCACCTATACTGCGAGCAAAACAGTCCCTGCCCTCAAGGACACTACATAGGCCATTTGGGAAAGAGTATGGCAGTTTAAAAAAACCCAACAATAAAAACACAACTTATGGGGACACGCTGGAGGGAGCTAGACCTGGAGTCTGGCAGTCCTAGGTTCAGATCTGGCCTCAGACACTTGTCACTTCATCTCTTGGCTTCAGTTTCTTCACCCTGTTATGAAGATCAATGCGACAACGTGTAACACGCTCAGCACGGTGCTGGGGCACGGCAGGCACGCTGTGAGCTCGAGCCACGAGTACTGCTTTTTGTTACTGTCATTACAGCGTTGGACCCCCTTCTCAGGCTGATGAGTGAAGCCTGTGCGATCCTGAGCAGACGCAGGTTTTTAAGTGAATAAAATACACAGGATTACAAAGGGAACCAATTCTACTGAAACAATAATTAAAACATACATAATTTTAAAGTTCCTAGGTCCCTGTTCTACACAAGTCTTTCCTAATTATAAAGTAAGGTAAGCTCTTGGCCACCATTAGGTTACTATAGAAATACTGCCTCTTTCTATGACCGCTGTTCCTGATTCTCCTCACTGCTGGTTCTCTGCCCTTCCTCGATCCCTTGGATTTATTGGTTCATTCTCTGTACAGTTATCCTGTATAGATTTACATGTATACCTCCTGTGGCTCCTGGGGAATAGGGATTGCCTCTTTCTTGGTTACTTGCATGGCCAATGCCTGTCTTAATGCATGCTTTTTTTTAAATTTCTTTTTTATAATTAACTTTTGTTTATTTTTAGTTTACATCATTGATTTCCCTAAGATTCTGAGTTACAAATTTTCTCCCTGTCTTTCCCCTACCCACCCCCCCAAAACAGCCATCCCATTGTATACCCCCCTCCCCCAATCTGCTCTCTCCTATGTCCTCC
>CM053587.1:348997080-349026339 GCA_028646515.1 Pseudochirops corinnae
TAAGTTGTCTCTCCTGGATCTGTTTTCCAGGTCAGTGGTTTTTTTCAAGGAGGTATTTCACATTGCCTTCTATTTTTTCATTGGTTTGGATCTGTTTGATAGTATCTTGATTTCGCATAAAGTCATTTGCTTCCATTTGCTCCACTCTAATTTTGAAGGAATTATTCTCTTCAGAATGCTTTTGGGATTCTTTTTCCATCTGGCAAAGTCTTTTTAAGGCATTCTTCTCCTCGTTGACTCTTTTGGCCTCTTTTGGCATTTGAGTTAATCTATTTGTTAAGGTATTAATTTCTTCAGTCAGGTTGTTGACTCTCTTTTCATGATTTTCTTGCATCATTCTTATTTCTCTTCCCAATTTTTCTTCCACTTCTCCCATTTGGTTTTCAAAATCCTTCTTCAGCTGATCTCTAGCTTTTTGGCAATCTTCATGTTTCTTGGAAGCTTTTGGTGTGGGATTTCTGACTGTGTTATCTTCCTCCCATTCCCTGCTTTGATCCTTCTTTTCCCCAAAGAAGGAATCTAGGGTTTGGTTGCTGTTCTTACTTTGCCTCCTGTGCTTATTCATGGCTGGCCAGTCCATGACTTTTTTAGCTCTGTGGAACTCTGCTTCCAGAGGGGAAAGCTCTGTCCCAAATCGCTGGGGTTCTCCCAGGTGCTGGAGCTTTTAGGCAGCTTCTGGGGCCCTCCCCCACTCTGGCTCACTGAAAAGACACCCAAGACCACCACCCAAGACCGCAATCCGGATCCAGGCTGCTCAACGTGAGAGCACTTGGCCTCCGAACGATCGCTTGGCCCCCCTGTATTCTGCAGGCCAGGAGCTCCAAAGCGGCAATGTGGAGGCAGGTGCAGGACCTCTGCTTCTGCCACTTCTTTGCCCTGGAGGCGGTTTGGCTGGACCCACTTTTCTCCCCCGATTTTTAGCCGAGTTCCACTAACCTTTTAGTCCTTTTTTTTTCTTTATGGCTTGAGAATTCTAGAAACTGCCACAGCTGCCGCAGATCCACTCTTCTGTTGCTCCAGCTGCAGCTCAGCTCGTCTGGCTGCCCCCAGGGCCAAGGCACTATTTCAGGCTGAGCTGGTTTCAGCTTCCAGCCCTGAGATGGTGCCTCCTGGCCAAGCTGCCTTTAGCGGAAAGTATATTTGTGTGAGTTTTAGAGTTCTAGAATTTGTTTAGAGTCATATTTTATGGGTATTTTGAAGTGGCTATGTGGGAGCTGCGATACTTTGCTGCTCCTACGCCACCATCTTGGCTCCGCCCCCTGAGTTAGTCTATTTTTTAAGGTGTTATTTTCTTCAGTCAGGTTGCTGATTCTCTTGATTTTCTTACATCATTCTTATTTCTCTCCCCAATTTTTCCTCCACTTATCTCATTTGGTTTTCAAAATCCTTCTTAAGCTCCTCTATGGCTTGTAACCACTCTACATTTTTCTTGGAAGCTTTTGATGCGCGAGTTCTGACTGTGTTATCTTCCTCCCATTCCATGCTTTGATCCTTTTTGTCCCCAAAAAAGGAATCTAAAGTCGGATGGCTGAGCTTCCTTTGCCTGCTCATGTTGCCAGTCAGTTACTTAACTTTTGGGCTCAGTAGAACTCTGCTTTCAGAGACAAGAGTTCTGTCCCAAATTGCTGGGGTTTTCACAGCTGCTGGAGCTATTGGAAGGAGACTGCCGCCATCTCTGCATTCCCCACCAGCTTTGGCTCACTAGTCACATACCTCAGGACCACCACCCAAGACCGCGATCCCGATCCAGGCAGCTCAAGGCAAGAGCACTTAGCCTCTGAATGATCACTTGCCCCCCTGCAATCTGCAGGCCATGAGCTTCTGAAGCAGTCACGTGGAGGCAGCTGCAGGGCCACCACTTCAGACTGCTTCTGGCTCTGGAGGCAGTTGGCCGGACCCTCTCCCCGAAATTTAGCTGAATTCTACTGACCTTTTCCCTTTGCCCTTGGCTCTTATGGGTTGGTAATTCTGGAAACCACCACAGCTGCCAGTGATCTGCTCTCCTGAAAGCTCCAGCCAGGGCTTCTCCTCGACTGCCTGGGGCTAAAACCCCATGGGGCTGGGCTCTGCTCCCAATGCGCTGTAATGAGCCCTCTCCGGCCAACCAGGCTGCCTTCAGGGGCAGCCTGGTTTCTCTCTCATTTTATGAGTTCTGGAGCTCTAAAATTTGTTTAGAGTCATATCTTATAGGTATTTGATGTGGTTATGTGGGGAGCCATGGAGTTCTCCTGTTTCTACGCTGCCGTCTTGACTCCGCCCCCCCCTTAATGCATGCTTTTTAACTGGACTGTGCAAGGCCTATTGGAATTCTAGCCAGTAAGTCCCCTCCAAGATTAGGCTGGTATCCCCAGCAGTCAGAGCAGGCACTGGGAGGAGCTGGCCACCTACTGGTTGGCTGGATCAGACAGAAGGCATCTTGTCCCGGCTGACACTGCCCAATGCATGGGAACTGCTACCAGAGACAAACATATTCCCAACAAATAACAAAGTAAAATGCAAGTTCTAGAGCAGTGGCTGTACTTCTTGAGCTCAGCCACCCTCTGCCCTCCCCCAGCCAGCATGGATTCACCCTCACTGGCCTTAGGTGGTGGCATCATTTTCAGCCACAGAGCACCATAGGCTCATCAAAGGACAATAGATTTGCCTTGAGGAGCTAAAAAATGAAGGCTGGAAACCAGAATAGAAAATCAGCCAGAATGCTAAGTTCCTTAGGGCTATAGTGTTCTCAAGAAACAAGTGGGTTTGAGGATGACAGATTTATGAGCTGAAAGAGACCTCAGATATCACCTAGTACAACCACCTCTCTTACAGCTGAGGAAACTGAGGATAAAGAATTGGGAAGCAGTCGAATTTCTCTCCATTCCCTAGACAAAGACAAAAAAGACAAAGAAATAGCAGGAAGAAAGGAAGCCCACTGAGCAGAGGCCAGTCCTTTCCAAGAACTCCATGATCTTCAGATTAGTCCCATAAGAGTAAAATGCTCCTCCAAAGCCAGGGTCTGTATAACAAAACTATTTCCATGTCTAGGCATGAGGCCATAATAACACAGCCTTGCTGATCTACACTGAATAATTCTGTACAAGTGGGAACCACGATCTTTTATCTATGAAGTGCCCTGATCCACAAGAAAAAAAAATCCATCCAGTGGCAGAGATAAAAATCAATTTTCTTTAGGGCACGGGATTTTGAAAAAGACCTCAGAGGCCATTTAAGGCTGGTTCCCTCATTTAACTGATAAGGACACTGGCCAAGGAGGAGAGAAGTGCCTTGCCCAAGGGGTAACTCTAAATGCCCTACTCTTTCCACTTTAGTGTTGAGATGTTTTTTTTAGAATCAGAGAATATCTGAGTGAGAAGACCCTTGAAAGGCCCCTGCCCCAACGTGCACCTGAGCAGAGTATCCCAGAGAGTGGTCTGGCCTCTTCTACTGGGATACCTCCAGGGACGAGGAGCTCACTGGCTACCAAGGATGTCCTACCCGCTTTCACCAACCCTCACATTAAGTTTTCCTGCCTTCTCTGCACTTTGCACCTTTCACCTTCTCATTGGCCTTCCTAACTTTAGTCTCAGTGCTTTATACAGAGTTTGCACGTGGCAGGTGTTTAAAAGGTTTGGGCTGAGCTGAGAGAGAAGATGGGTTGCTGGTCTTGGCCCACTCTAGGCCTGGTGGCTTTGCTCTTGTGAATGTTCAAGGGCTGCCTAGAGGCCTGAGCCCTGTAGGCCACCCTGGGTATCTCTGAAGCTGGCTTCTGGGAAAAGCCCTCATCCCACCTCCTTATTGGTCTTTGGGTTCTGGCCAGAGTTGGCTTAAGAGCTCCCTTTGGGGCTGGGCAGGACTGGATGCATGCCCTCTGTTCCTCAGAGGGGCCTCTCTTAAAAGAATAATCACATCATGATTTCCCTGGGCAAACATTTCTCCAGAAAGGCTTTCTCTCAATTAGAAAGCACCTGCATTTTGCGTGTTTCTTCCTGTTGTTTTTTTTAAATTTAAGCTGTTTTATAATGCAATGGATTCTTACCTGCCAAAGGCTCGTCCCACCTTTCAGGTAAAAAAGGGTCTCTAAAACTCGCAATCAAAGAAAATAAGAATCCCCATGTGTATGCAGGGGCAGTGCGAGGTAAATAACAGTATTTCATTTGGAATTGTGGGGACTGAGGCTCCGCGAGACTAAATCACGGCTCACACGCAATGGAAACGGAGCCTGAAGTCAGGCCTCCTGGCTACCGAGTCTGGCCCTAGGCCCTGTCGCCAGCATCTACGCTGGGATTTTCTCGCCGCTCACCCAGGCAGGCGGCAATGCCGCCCAGGCCTTCTTCACCGTGCAAGTTTGCCTCTGTTTCCTGAGAGATCTCCGTCAAGGGCTTGCCCACCACGCTCGGGACCTTCTATGCCCGTCTCTCCTTGCCTCTGCCTCTCACTGTCCTGACCCCTTTTTGAAAAATCAATAAAGGCGTTTACTAAGTACCAACTACCAGCCAGGCACAGTGTGCTAAGCTGTGGGGGCGCGAGGACAAACACCAAAGGGGAGACAGAGTATGCGCGCGTGCGTGCATCTACACACACCCCCAAATACATTCACACACATGCATATATCTCAAATATATACAAGGCAAAACAAGGTGCTTTTCTTTTGGTTGGGGGCACACACTAGCATCCAAGGGGTTCAGAAAAGGCCTTATGTAGAAAGTAGCCTGGAGTGAAATTTTGAAGGAATAGGCAGAGATAAGGAGATAAGGCACTCCAGGCCCGGAGGACAGACAGCACCAAGACAACAAGACAGGAGACAAGCATCTGGAGAGAAAGGAGAGCTTGGCTGGACCAGAGAAATGGGAAAGGGAGTCAGTAAGTATAACAAGGAGGGACTGTGAAGTCTGATTATACAAGGGGCCTTTACAGAATCTTACAGCCAACAGGGTTTACTGAGCACAGGGAAGCCCAGTCACACCTCGTTTTCTCAGATGTTCACATCCTCCATGGAATCACTCATTTGGCTGAGGTATGGGGTAGTTTCACTGAGCTTCTTTAAAAAAAAAAGAGGGCAGCAAAGTAGCATAGCAGACAGAGCACTAACTGGAATCTGGAGGGCCTGAGTTCAAATTCAAATGCAGACACTAGCTGTGTAACCCTGGGCAAGTCATTTAGCCCCAATGGCCTCCAAAAAAATAAAAAAGACCAGAGATAGCTCATTAGGTAGGAGAGGGGTATGTGTGGAAATAAAAGTAGCACAAAAACAAAGTATCAATAATCACACCAGGTGGATAGACTCCCTGAAGCAAACTTCTCACAGGAGGGCATGGGCAAACTGTACAGGATGAGTGAAAGTAGATGGCTAGCAACCTGCATTGCTGCAGAGAATAGGCATATTGCTAAACTCACAGATACAATGGAGGATGACAATGCGTATGTGAAAGAAATTGGCTTTTGTAGCAGAGCTAGTCTGAGATGACTCAAAGCACTACAAAATTTCCCAGATACAATCAAGCCAAGTCTCCCCTGCCTACTCTATTGCTGACCCATGTCACTATCTATCAGCAATATCTGGTTCAAGATATATCTATTTTAGCTCCACAGGCTACTATACAACCTGGCTGACAGTATGCACAACCTAGGCAGGGAGATGGATCTTTCTGGCTTCACTATGGATTTGTCCCTTCCGGGAGGCTGCAGAATTTTCAGGCACTGTTCTATTGCTACAATCATCTCAATCAAATAATACAGGCACAGGGCATAAGATCACATAGTAAAACAGGAATAACCTTGTTACACATCTGGAAAGGATCTGCCCTGGACTGCTTTGATCCTTTCTCAAGAAACAAACAGCACAATTAACCAAGATTAAAAAAAACTGCTGGTAAAGGTAGAGGGTAGGAAGGAGAACTCTCTCTAATACGTGCTGCTAGGAAAACGGTCAAGTTTGGCAAAAATAAGGTTTGCCCTAGCATCTTGCACCATATATTTCAAAAAGCTCCCAAAGGATATTTATATATAAAAGATCACACCGTCAAAATTTTTGAGAGTAGATAGAAATAGCCTTTCCAAACAAGAGATAGAGATAATGATATGGGATAAAATAATGTATATATCATAAAAATAAAAAGCTTTGAAGAAAAAATCAACAACCAGAAATACAAGAAAAATGGTCAGGTGGAAAAACATTTTGCATGAAACATCTGATAGAAGTTTGATAGCCAAGATATATACAGAACTGACATAAATATTTACTATTAAGAATTATTCTAATCAGTAAGCATTCAAAGCATATCAGCAATTTTTAAAAGAACTGCAAACTATCAACAACCATATGAAAACTAGTATAAATCTCTAATAAAAGAAATGCAAATTTGCAAACATGAAACTCAAGTTTCACATCACAACTTTCACATCACTAATCAAACTGGCAAAGATGATAAAAGCAATTATCCAAACAACTCCATGAAATAGTGTATGTATTATCCCCATTTTGTAGCCGAGGAAACTGAGGCTTAGAGACTATAACTTGCCACAATTCACAGCAAATAAGCAGCAGAGTCAGAATTTGAACTTGGGTCTCTTGATTTCAATAAATTCTGAATTTGGCATACCATTCCTTACAAGTAAGGCACACATGATCACAGAAGCCAAAACAAAAAACTTCAAACGCATAAAAAGCTTTGGCATGAACAAAATCAATGCAGCTAAAATTAGAAAGAAATTAATTAACTGGGAAAAAATATTTGCAGTAAATGTTTCTGATAGAGATCCCATGTCCAAGATACTAAAAATTGTTACAACTATAAAACAAGAGCCATTCCCCAACAGATAACAACAGGGATATGAACAGGCAGTTTCAAAAGAAGCTATTAAAGTGTCAATACAACCCAACAAAATGTTTCAAATCATTAATAATAAGAGAAGTACAAATTAAAACAATTCTGAGCTTTCACCCCTCCCACTATCAAACCAACAAAGTTGACAAGGAGATGGAAACAATGTTAAAGGGGCTGAGAAGGCAGGTGAATTAATAGTCTGGTAGTACAACCATCTGGAAAACAATCTGCAATTCTGGAAGTAAAGTCACTAAACTATTCATCCCTTTTGATACAGTGGTCCCTACTCCTGTACATATAAGCCTCAGGCAGAAAAAAAAAGGCCTGCCATACCTTAAAATACTCACAGCAGTACTTTTCATGGTCTGAAAAAAAGAAGAAACAAAATGGGTACCTACCCCATGCCCTGAGGACTGGCTGAACAAAATACTGGTACATGAAAGGTACAGACTATCACTGCACTGAAAGAAATATTAATCAGAAATACATTAAAACACGAGAAAACTCATACGGAGTGAAGTGCACACAGCCCAAAGAACATCAGCAATGCCTGAAAGAAGGTAAATCAACAGAACGCACTCCGAAGGACAGCACTGAGTAGCTATAATGCCAAGAGGGCTGTGAGGAGACACAATGAACTGCACACCAGAACTGCTGGGCTGCAACCTCTGGTGGGTCCTGGAGTCGGCCTGCCCATCTTTAATTTGTGTTTGCTATGGTTCAATATCAGGGGAGAATATAACCAGAAATGACTAGGCTGCAAAGACAAAAGGCATCAATAAAACATTTTAAAAACCTATGTATAAAATACCACCTTATACCTATCAGATTAGCTAAAATGACACAAAGGGAAAGTGACAAATGTTGGAAGTAAAGGAAAAACTGAGACGCTATTTCACTGTTGGTGGAACTGTGAAATGATATGACCATTCGAGAGCAATCTGTCATGAGAGTTTGAAAGAGTTATAAAATGGTGTGTACCCTTTGACCCAGCAATACTATCATTAGGTCCGTTTCCCAAGGCGCTCAAGGAAAAAGGAAAAGAACCAATAGGTTCTAAAATATTTATAGCAGCTCTCTTTGTGGTGGCAAAGAACTGGAAATTGAGGGGAAATGGCTGAACAGGTTGTGGTATGTGATCATAATGGAATACTGCTGTGCTATAAGAAATGATGAGGATGATTTCAGAAACACCTGGAAAGATTTACATGAACTATGCAAAATGAAGTAAGTAGAACCAAGAGAACACTGTATACAGTAACAGCAAAATTGTTCTAAGAACAACTGTGAATGACTTTGAGTATTCAACTACTAAGGGCCTGTGAAAGATGAAGCTCTCCACCTCCAGAGAAAGAATAAACAGCAGTTTGTGTAGAATGGTTTTACATATACATACATACACATGTATCTGCGTCTAATGGTGTGAGGGAGGGAGAAAAGATAAAAACTGCAGAGAAGGAAGCACAGAAAAGGGGGGCAGCTTTGGGGAATGGTGAGCTGGCTGGGGCTGAGGAAGACCCCTGCCTCGGACTGTGTCTCTGCCCCACACAGGGCCCAGGCACCAAATGATCAGTGGTACTGGGGTAAAAATAATACACATTTTATAGGTGGCATTTCAATGGGAAACTTTCTCAAACTAAAGAACTGAGAGACTATCTGCAATATGTAGGAAGTGTGGGCTGAAGAGCAAGACATCCCAGAAGACACTGGGCCTAAGAGGAACTTCATTCCTTTTTATCCACAGGGCCAGGAAGCTCTCTCCAGGAAATCCTTCTGTCAGCAAAAGTTCCAGAAGCACACATTATTATCACTTGGGGAAAAACAAGCAAACATCAATGCTATGGGTAAAACCCTGGCCTTGGCAATCCTGGCGTCCTCCAACCCAAACGAGTGCCGATGCCTGGCAGTCAAGCACAAATCCGACACGAGGAGCTTTGTCCATCACCAACCCAAGCTTGGCTTCCTGACAGGGTCACCGACGGAGCTTCTGTTCAGGCAGAAAACAGAAGGGCTCAGAGCTGAACATGAACAATCCACAACAATCACCCAAAAGAAAGGCAGTCCTTGACCTCAAGGAGCTTATGATCAAATGGGTGAAGCCAATAAGCAAAACGGACCTGGGGGCAGGGAGTGAAAGGGCTGTCAGAGGGCATCCATCACGGAGTAAGGAGTTCCTGAAGTGGAAACCAAGCAGAGGCTGACGGAACCGAAGAGCTGGTGGCAAGGCTGGAATCCTCCAGAAAGGAAGCCAGTGGGAGGAGGAGGTGTGAAGTACCAAAGGGAATCAATCTTCATGCTAATGGGGTTTTGGTTGGCAGGTTTTATCTGGGGGAAAGTCCAAACTAGGCAGCCCAGAGGATGGAAAATGACTAAACGATTTGCTCTGGGTTAAATAGCTACTTAGTGACCTTGTGGGAAGCTGCAGTCAGGTGTTCCAGAGTCAAGCTCAGGGCCCTTCCCATCACACCTGCTAAGTACATACAACACTTGCCTAACACAGAGGCATTCTCCAGGTTGCCCCACTTTTCTCCTCAAAAAAAATTAATTAATGCTATTTATCACATACTCCCTTGAAAAATACTAGAACTAGAAAGCAGCCCTGAATAAAAACAGAGTAATAATTCATTACCTTGTCAAGGCCCAGAAAAGAAGGCAGGTCAGTCAGGTAAGGAGAGGGAAGGATACAAACAGATGGCCAGCCAAGTGCTGCACTGGCATCCATAAAATATTAAAAGTTCTGCCGAGAAAGCACTGGGCATCACAGGTAGATGAAGTGGGCACAGACTACGGTCGGGGGGAGGAGGACGCCACATTTATGATATCAAAGATCCAGGGAGAGACAGGATTTGGGGGACTATCTGCCAGCGTGGGCTCACTGCCCCTTCTGCCCCTGAAGTCAGTCTGCAGGCAGTCCTCACCACCTGCAGCCATTACCACTCCCCCCCCCCCCACTCTCTGGAGCCTTCCCTTTGGGCCTGAAACAGTGCCACTCAAGTCTCCACAGTCATTAAAAGCAAAGCCACCTCTCTCTTAGCCTGCCAGCCCTCCAGGTTACCCTGCAGCTCTCTTCCTTCCAAGAAGCCTCTCCACTTCCTAACCCCCATTCCTTTCTCCAGGCCCCAAAGTCAAACCCCACCAGAGACTGTGCAAACAACAATGGTCGGTGCGAGGCTAACTCCACTTGATTTTCTTTCTTTCTTTGTCCGGTTGTGTGATTTCATTGGAACAGAAAATGCTGAGTAAGGAAATTCCCCCTGGTTGACTTGCTCTGGATCACACAGTCACAATAGTGGGTGACTTCCTTCTCTGGTTAACACCTGTCCCAGATGTCTCCCTCTAACTTGGCCCTTTTCAGTACTCACTCTACTCGACTCCTTGCCAGCCTCTGACTCTGCCAACTCCCACCCATCATGCCCCATGCCCTCGGCTTCCCCACTACTGCTGCCACCTGGTTCTTATACCCAAGTCTTCAGTCTCCTCTGCTACGCCTCTCACCTCTCAGTGTGGCTGTCCCAAAGATTCTGTCTGAGGCTCTCTCCTCTTCTCTCCACATTCTTTCCCTTATTGATCTCCTCTGCTCATAGATGTTCAATTTTCATTTTCATCCAGATTTGTATCTCTCAAGAGCTCCAAACCCCATGTGCCTTCTGCCCCCTGGACACCTCAAAGTGAATGTCTGTTCAACATTTTCAACCAGAAGGGAGCTCCTTTTTCCTCCCAAATGTGCCCTTCCTGTCCAAAATGCTCTATTCCTATTGAGGGCATCACCTCCCTTCTCATTCTCAAGAACCAAAGCCACCCTTGACCTTTTATCTCCCACACACCTGGAACTGTGAAGTCCTGGATATTCTACAGTCACCACAATCTAGCACATCTGCACTCGCCTCAAAGCTACCCTCGCTGAGACTTTCATTACTTCTTACCTAGACAATTCCAAGAGACTCCTAACCTATCTCCCTGCCTGGCTGCCACAGAGGCTTAACAACCTGCTTAATAACTTGATAATAACCCTGCTTAATAAGTCCTTGTTAATGCGCATGCTCTTTGGCCCCCTCAAACACTGAGCTAGCTCTGGCAACGCATGTGCCAACCTCATTATCACTGTGTACGTCCTTGGAAAGTACACTACCAAGCTAAGTGAACTTATCCAGCATTCAAAATTTCTCATTTGCTGTAACTGATGGTTCCACGTATGGATGGTGTGGTGGTGGTTGATGGAGCACCTGTGTTTTCTTGGTGTTCATAATTAGGCCAAAATTAGCACAAGCAGCAGAGCATAGATCCACACTTTGTTGCATCTCAGCTTCAGAGGCTGCACTGAATGTACAATCATCTGCAAATAGAAAATCATGCACCAACCCTCCCTCTACTCTGGTCTTGGCTTGTAGCCTTTTCAAGTTGAAGAATTTACCATCAGTTCATCCTCACTGAAAGCGTTGACAACATGGTTGAAAACACAAACTGCCACAGCTAGCTCAGTGTTTAGGAAACTCCAAAGGAAAGTGTGGGACAGAAGAGGCATTAGACTGACTACCAAACTGAAGGTCTACAGAGCCACAGTGCTGACCTCATCATTGTATGCTTGTGAAACCTGGACAGTCTACCAGAGCCATGCCAGGAAACTGAATCACTTCCATTTGAATTGTCTTAGAAAGATTCTGAAGATCACCTGGCGGGATAAGGTGAGGTCCTTACTCAATCTAAACTGCCAAGCATTCAAACTCTACTGCAGAGTGCACAACTCTGATGGGCTGGCCACGTGGTTCAAATGCAAAACACAGGCTTGCCAAAAAACTGTCTTATGGAGAACTCACACAAGGCAGCCACTCACATGGTGGTCAGAAGAAGCAATACAAGGACACTCTCAAGGTGCCTCTGAAGAACTCTGGAATTGACTGTGTGACGTGGGAGACCCTGGCACAGGACCGCTCAGCATGGCATGCCCACCTCAGAGAAGGTGCCATGCTCTATGAGCAAAGCAGAATTGAAAGAGCTCAGCAGAAACACAGGATGTGCAAATTTAGAGAATCCACCCCAAATGTTCACTTGGACTATTTGTGCCCGACCTGTGGCAGAGCATTCTGAGCTCGTGTTGGTCTGATCACCCACAGTTGAACACATTGAAGCTCAGCTCCAGCACAGTGATGGCATTTTAGTCCTCTTCAAGAACAAAGAACAACCACCAACCAACCCTTTGGTCCAGTGGTCTACACTCCAAAGTGAAAAAGAAGAATGAAGAAAAGATCCATACGGACTAAAATATTTATAGCAGCTCTTTGTGTAGTAGTGAAGACTTGGAAACTAAGGGAGTGCCCATCAACTGGGGAACAGCTGAGCAAGTTGTGGTATATGAATGTGATAGAATAATACTGAGCTGTAAAAAATGATGCAGGGGATGATTTCTGAGAAACCTGGGAAGATTTGTATGAACTGATGCAAAATGAAGTGAATAGAACCAGGAAAATAATTTACGCAATAATAATGATATTGTAAAGGCAAACAAATCTGAAAGACTTAGGAACTCTGATCAACCAATGACCAGCCACACTCCAAAGGACTCGTGATGGATTCAGAGGCAGACTGAAGGGTATTTTCCTTCCCCTTCCACCCTCCTTCCTTTCGACATGTATGATGTAAGAATTTGTTTCATATCACTATACACATTTGTAATGGGATTGGTTTTTCTTGCCTTATCAATGTGGAGAAGGAGAAGGGAGGAGGCAGAAGATTTGGAACTGAAAATTTTTTTTAAAACCACATGAATTTGAAAAAAGAGAAAAAAGAAATGCTTGATGCCTTAACTTGCTTCTAGTTTTTCACCTCATTCATCCATTCCCAGCCCAGCTGCCAAAATCATCTTCCTCAAGTACAGATCTGACCATGCCACTTCTGCTCTAAAATCTGCAGGCTCTCCCTATTTGCTCTGGAACAGAACGTGTGCTTGTTTAGCCTGGTTAGTCTGATTTTAAAGCCTTCTACAACCTGGATCCCATCAACTTTTCCCACCTTGAAGCACATTCTTTCCCTTCATGTACCCTAAGTTCAAGCCACACTGGCTGACCTGTAGCCTCCATTTAATAATTACGAGCATTTCTCTTGTGCTTAAAGATTTGCAAAGCACTTGTTACCTCATCTGATAACATCCGTGGGATGCAGGTGCTGTTACTGTCCCCATTTTACAGATGGGGAAACCAAGGCACAGGTGGTCACACAGCTAAAGTCTGAGGAAGGATTTGAACTCAGATCTTCAGGCCTTCAAGTCTATACACTGCCACCTACCTGAGGAGTTCAAAACAGTACAACCTGTTCAGCTGGCCCTGGGTAAATAACTCTACTTATTCCTCTATCAGTCGCACCCTCCCCACCCCCCTCAGAAGTAAGCTCATTCTTTCGTGTCCAGCACATCACACAAAGCATGTACTTCATAACCAGGGGAGGGGAAGGGGCACTGTTTTGTTTTATACATAAGACGTGGGAAGTGATTTCATTGGGGGTTAAGGGGTAACCAGAGAGGAACTTTTTGATCCAAAAGCTGTAAGCTTTAAGCTGCCTTGAGGGAGCGCTAAGACACCAAGTGGCCTGCCCAGAGTCACAAGCTGCATCTTCCAGAGGCCAAGGCCAGCACCCCATCTACTGCTACCTCATGCTGCCTGTCTTTATTCAAGTCAATCAGATCAGCAACAGTGACCAAAAAAGGAAAATGAAAGATGCTAGAAGGACCTCCAGGCAAACAGGGCCATGAATACACTGTCAGTAGAACTGTACCCTCAAAGTGACTGAACTGCAGAGCCTCGTTTCACCCAATCCTACACATCCTAGGACTACACTCCAAAAAGATCCACAAAAGAAGAAAAGGACACCTCTGGCCAAAAACATTTACAGGAGCTCTTTCTGTGCCAGCAAAGAGCTGGAAACAGAGGGCAGGGGGGCCAGCACCTGGAGAATGGTCTACGAAGGTGCTAAAAGATCAATGAAGGGAGTGGCTTCAGAAAAGCCTGGGAAGGACTGTCTGGACTTATGCAGAAGGAAGTGAAGAGAACCAGAACTGAACACTCCATACAGTAACAGCAACACAGGTAAAGACAAACCACTCTGACAGACACAGGAATTCTAATGACTGACCACAATACCAGAGGCCTCGAATAAAGCCTGCCTCCCACCTCCTGACACTGGGATGATGGACTCAGGCTACAGACCGAGACATGTATTTCTGGACACGAGCAATGCAGGGATTTGTTCTGCCTGACTCTGCATGTCTGTAACGGTGGTTTGGGGGTTTTTGTTTTGTTTTGTTTTCCAATTTGACAGGCAGAGAAAAGAGCTGAGAGGGAGAAATGATGGGTTTTGCTAACTTAAAAAAAAACAAATTTATTTTTAAAAAAGCAAATCAGAAAAATATGAAAAAGTGCAGTTTAATTATTTTCAAGAAAATAGTCCTAAAAACTAAGGAGAGTTTTCTCTCAGAAAGATTAGCCTAGCAAACCTTCATCATGGACCAAAGAGCATTCACTAGTGAAGAACAACACCTATTTGCTGCTGAAAACTTGGCAAATTAATAGAGATCATAGAATCATCAATTTAGAGGTGGAAGGGACCTCAGAGGCCACCAAGTCTGACACTCTCAATTTCCGGATGAGATGCTGAGGCCAAGAGAGGTGATGTGATGTCTGAGAGTCAGATAGTAAGTGAACATCTAGGGTGGAACCACTGGAGCTGGCTCTGGTCTAGCACTGAACCTTGCTGGCATGTGCATTCTCCTAAATTAAGGGGAGCCACTGGGATCTCAGGGTTCTGAAGATCAGTCTCACAACCAATACTAGGTTCTTACGCCAGCTCTGCTGCCCACAAAGTGCAGAGAAATCTGGCAGTCTGGGGAACCCCAATTTCTCTGAGCCTCAGTTCCACTAGAAGAGAGATAAGAGTAATACTTGCACCAGCTGCTGCTGCTCCTCCTCCTCCTCCCTTTCCCTCTGTCTCTCCCTCTCTCCCTCTGTCTCTCTCTGTCTCTCTGTCTCTGTCTGTCTCTCTCTCTCTGTCTCTTCTCTGTCTCTGTCTTTTCTCTCTCACACACAGAGCTGCTTTGAAGATTAAGTAAGAGTTTAAAGTCTATAAAAGGTTTTTTATCAACCTCAACACTCTTTAAACAGTCCCATTTAAGAGGTCTTTAGCTCACATTCAATTCAACATTTACTAAGCACCTCCGTTAGAAGCAGCTGGGGGTGGAGTGGACACAAGACAGGAGGCCCCAAGTTCAAATCCAGCCTCAGACACTTCCTCCCAGATGCAAGGCCCTGGGCACATGACCTGCAGGCCCTCTCAGTACCTTTGTTTCTCCATTCCAATGAGGGCCTAGGGCTTAGGCTCACCACCTCTAAGACTCCTGGCAGCTCTGAACCTATGGCTCTATGTACAGGTCATGAGGATGTCCGCTCCTCCGAGGGCCACAGCAGGCTTCTCTGCATAAAGGACAGGAGGGAAGGCACATCTGAGGAGGGCAGGATGGAAGGTAAAGAGGCTGGTCAGCCAGGAGAACTGGAACCCAGTGGCTAGTGATAAAGAAGGTGCAGAACAAGACCTAAGTACATGGGGAGATTTCTTCTGGATGTGCCCAACGTAAGAATTTGTTTTGCTCGGCTACATGTTCATCACAAGGGTTTTTGTCTGTTTATCTCTCACACTGAACTGGGTGAGAGACAACAGATGTTTGCCGAATGAAAAAATATAATTAAAAAAAATAAAGGCATTGGACTAGCTGGACTCTGGCATCAGAATAGCAAAACTACAGGTTTTCTCCATTTTTTACAAGGCCCTACAGGCAAAAACAAAAAGTTTTGCTACTAACGAATTAAAGTGTAGCCTGGGCTTCTTTTAACAATGAATAGAGAACTGAAGGGCTTGGCTGCACACGGAATCCCACACAGTCACCCGGTGCTTCATCATCTGAGAGTTCTTCAGGGTTGGCCATTGTTCAAGACAAAATGTGTGCCAATGCTGAGCAGACTAGCTCTGTCCACAATGTCTGGAAGCTCTGGGCTGATTTCACTAAAGGCTTGCTTTCACCATTTGGAATGGGCAAATTAGCAAATCAAGATGGGTTTCCTGGGCTGGATCGGGGGATAAATTGTGCTTTTCTATTGCCTCTTTGGTTCCCAAGGCTAATCTGAATGCTTTTTACCTGGTGGGCTAGGAACTGCCAAAGAAGCCTATGTGAAGCCATCGTAATGATGACTAGGAAGAAGGGGGCATCGGGGACCGTTTGGGAATCCACAGATCACCTAGAGGTCAGAACCAGTACATCCCTACTGGCAACCGAGGCAGCACCTCTAAAATACAGCTCTTCTAGCCACAAACAGCAGTCATCTCTCCATGCTCCTTCCAGACTTCTGTCATCATAAAATGAAACGATCTTTTTGCCCTCCACTGGAATTCTAAGTCTGTTTTTCAGAAATACACCAATCCATTAGACTCATTCAAGACCTTTTCTCAGCATGGGAAAGGAATTAAACCCGAAAGGAACAGGACATGTTAGCAGAGATTACAACCAAATCTTAGTTATCTAAATGTGGATGTTTGCATCCAGAATGTCCCAAGCCCTGTTCCAGGATCCATTCCTGAGCTATCGGGAAACTTGGGAACTTTACAAGTCCATTCACCAAGTATCTTGGAACATCTCTCTGTGTGAGGCACCATGGAGATGACATCAGTCCTGCCCTCAAGGAGACCAACACAAAAAAAATCTAACAAGAATAAAAGGTTTAAAAAATACTGAACAGTCCCATTCACCTCTTGAGCAGGAGGAGGAAAGTGGGCTAGCACTGCCTTCAGGAAACTGGACAGCTCCTCTAAGGATGCCAACCCATGAAAGCAGAAATCCCTCTTTGTAATACCAACCTTCTGCTGGCCAGGGTGTATAACAACAGGACTGGGCCACAACAATGTCCAAAGAACTTTAAATGAATTTCTCATGCAGAGGGTAATGGTGAGGCATGTGGCAGTTGAGAGCTGGCGGCAGCACAGAGTCAAGGAAGATATCTGGAGACTGGGATTACCAGATGTCCTCAAAGAGCTGTGTGATAGGAAGAGCAGAAAAAGATGGCTGGTGGGCACCCCTAATGCTTCACGGGCCCCCTGGAGATACCAAGGGAACTCAAGGAAGCCTTCCAGCATGCTAGGTACATCTCCTTTGATGGAGCTATATTAGATGGCTGGTGGGCACCAATCTGACCGAGAGATTATTTAGTTGAAATAACTGTTCCTGAGACCTGCCAAGATAGCAGAGTGCCAAGAGGCAGTACAGCCCAGCTCTCCCCCCTCATCTCACCCATAAAGACCTAGAAAACACACCAGACCAAGCCCCAATTCAGGCAATCCAAGGAAAGATCATAGTGAGGCATTTGGCCAGCCCAGGGAAAGAGAGGCTGGTGGGCACTGGGGTTGGGATCTAGCCAGGAGCGCTCCAGCCCTGGGACTGAGGACCTGCCTGCAGCCAGGCATCAGAGGTTGGCACAGCGAGGCTGGACACCACTTGAGGAGCAGGAACAGGTGCCAAGTAGCAGCTTTGCTGCTTACCACCAGTGCTGGGCCACGGATTCAGAGGAGATTGAGGGGTGGTGAGGTCACTGGTCCTGGCCGGGGTATGGAGCAAGGCACAAGGACAGACGTGACAGAACAGAGGCTTCGATCCAACCCCCAGCCTCGTCTGAAGCCTGCAGCACAACTGACCATGGCAAAAGGCCCACACTAGAGAGGAGCCTATGGTTCTATGGCTCTGAACCTGCAGAGCTTTCCAATTGACGGCTGTCTACTGGCACCCAAACCAAGGACAAGTCCAGAGCTACGCTGTTCAAACCCAAAGTCAAATTAGGAACTTGGGGAGCTCAGACCAGGAGGGAAACGCTCAGACTTGGTCCTGGGGTACAGAGAAAGCTGGCAGGTCCCCAGGCTGAGGTGTCTGTGAGAACCTGCCATAACACAATACTCAATACCCTAAGAAACCAGCAGTTTTGTGTCCAAGAAGACACAAAGAGGAGCATGCATGGTCCAGTCACTCCCTCCAGAAGCACATACAGAGCCAGCCCTAACAACGTCAAGTCTGAAGTCCACACACACATACACACACACACACACACACACACGTATGTCTTCTACTTAGCCAATTTAAATTCTGTCTGTCTCCACTGCTGCCATCTATCTTTTCTTCTGGTTTTCCAGGTGCCCACTGATATTTCCACCTGCCGCCACATACCCTGACATAGGCCCCTTCTTCTGACTTGAGATCACTTTCACCTCTGCCCATTTCCTGAAGTCTGCTGGTGACTCCCAAAGAGAAGATGGAGCACCCCTTCTGAGGGCACATTCTGCAGCACCAAGCACACCCTTTAAGGGGCAGGAACTGTGCCACCACCTGTTTTCCCAGCAGGCCAGGCCAGACCTGACGGGCGAGGAGTTTGGGCACACTGCTTCTGTCAGGAGGTCAAAGTCACAAGGACTAGTCTAGGACCTTTTGCAGGACATTTCAGCAGTATTCTTGTGGCTGCGAAGTTTCTCAGATGAAAAAGGAACACTAGTAGGAGATTTGACAGCGTTTTTTTTAAAGTACAGGGATATCAGAGAGAAAGCCTGAATTTAAATCATTTTTAAAAGGTCCAGGAGAAACAATAAACTCCTCCTCGGCCAGGCCTGGCCTCCAAGGTCCTCCACAGTCTGTCTTCAGGCTCCCTTCCACACTTATTTATGTGACTCTTGCAGTCCAAATGCCCATCTCTCAGAACCTTACCCTTGACCAAAGCTGAGCTCGGGTGCCAACTCCCCCCCCAAGAAGTTCAGCCCTAATCTCTCCCTCAAGTGCCCTGAGGCACCCCCTCCTCCAAGAAAATAAACTCCTTGAGGGCAGGTTTTGCCTTTGTAGCTCCAGCACCTAGCACTTGCTCAGCCCTGTACACAGCAGGCACTTCATAAATACCTCTTAGCCTGCATCTGCACAGCTTAATTGGCACACCCAGTTACACGCACAATGCTCAACACCTGAGTCCTTAAACACCATCCACACTTCTGAGCTGCTGTGAAGGCTCTAAATTACTTGGATAGAAACTGAGCTCTAATGGGAAAATGAGCCCACAGTGGAATACACCTCCTGCACTAGGCACGTAGGAGGCCTGTGCTCATGGACAAATCACTTAACCCCTGAGCCTCAGTTACCTCCTCTGCAAACGCTAGACACAGTACACTGACTAACTCCTAAAGCAGCAAGCTACAGTGCCTGAGATACACTCCCTAAGTGCTGCAGGATGCTGCTGCGGGATGTTGGGTACTGCTACCTGGGGGGACAAAACAGCAACTAAAAAGCGCAGGCTTCTTTTAAATTTGTGTAGGCATGCAAGGAAGGAGGGAAGGGAAGAAGGAAGGGATGGAGGAAAGGAAGGAAGGGATGGAGGGAGGGAAGGAAAGAAGGAGGAAAGGAGGGAAGGAAGGAAAGAAGGATTTTTAAAGTGCTTACTACATCACCTGGGAGGTAGGTGCTATTAATACCATCATTTTACAGTTGAAGGAAATGAGACAGAGGTGACTTGCCCAGGGTCACACAGTGTCTGAGGCACTTTAAACTCGGGTCTAACAGTTACAGAGTGCTAGAGCATTCTGAAAACAAATCAGTTTCCATCGAAGTCTCTGTGCTTGCTTCCCAGAGTGCATCACACTCCCTTCTCCTAAGCTCCATTCACAAGCCTAGCTCCATATATTACTAAAAAGCCGGTGGAGCACCCTATTGCACTATAACCAGCATTCAGACAGAAGGAGGCCTTACACTGGGGCTCACAGGCTCACTGGTGCTTAACAGAGATACTACTTCTGTGTAACTGCTAGACCTCTTCCAAGAAGCGCTCCATGACTGCATCTTCAGCAGCACGGAGAAGTGGTACAAATTCCAATTCCCTTCAAGCATGTCTATGGCCACTCCTCTTCCTTTAAGCAAACCAGCTGAAGTGTGTACGAAAAAACCCAACTCCTAGTGATCCACTGTGGAGTACTGGGCATTTGTGCAACTGGACAGACCCACTGCTAGGCCCTCCCCCAAACCTCTGCCCTTTATCGTGATGTGCCAGAGCCTCCTAACAGAAGCCACAGGACCACAGACCTAGAGCTGGAATGACTCACAGGCATCTGAGGAGACCCACGACTCAGGATCACCCAAGGAGGAAGGATTTGAGACTGGGTCCTGTAATTCCAAATCCAGTGCTCTCAACTCCACAATCACTGGAAAGAGTTCAGCCTTTCTACCTACACGGGAAAACTCCAGTGCTGAAAGCATGGCTGCTCTCCATAACACAACATGCAGCTGGATGGACAGCCTGGAGAGCTCCACCAGCAATACCTATCCTTGGACAATGAGCCAGGCCCAGAACTGAACAAAAAAAAGCCAATTAGGCTGGAGGAGAAGCCCGCCCATCTTTGGTTGTTCTTTGCACTGATTCACCCCACCTTTCCCCAGAAACAAAGATCTACCTTCTTAGCACTCTTGTAGTGACCTCTAAAGGAGAGCTGAAGATGGAGGGCTCTCACACACCCAATGCATCAGAAAGACGTGCACACAGTGAGCACTGCTGACATCCGCACCATGGAAGGTGGAAGGACATACGGAAGGCCCCCTGAACAGGCTGACTGGGAGCTGAGGGGGTGGGGTAGGGAGCAGCCGGGCAGCATCTCTGGGCCAGTGCATTCCAAGGCCCAGGCAGAGCAAAAACAACCAAAACGAATGTTTGCTTCCCCAAAAGGGTGTCAGCTCCTGGGGATGGACCCAGAGCCTTTCAGTCCTCCTGCATCCCCTGCTGATGCCTCTCTGAATAAGGGAATAAAACCAGAGAAGCCGTTCCATGCACATCCATTCATTCACCCGGCCAACACTCACTGGTCCGAGGCCAGGGGATGGGGGCAGCAGGTGGGAAGGGCCCTGCGAGAGCTACCACCTGAAACACCCCCGCCAGAGAGGCCGCAGTTCGTCCAGGAGAAATCCCCATTGGAAATGGGGTCAGAAACTCCGGGTTCAAATCCCAGCTCTGCCGCCTCCTAGTGAGGTGACTGGTCCTGGGCTCTAGCTCGAGCATCCCAGCGGAGAGCACGAGGATGAGTCACTTCACGGAGGAGAGCTGATACTCAGACAGTGAAGAGACTTTCTCAAGGTCACCCCGCACTAGGCAACCATCTCAGATGCCAGTCTCACCCTGCCGGCCCAACACTGCCCCCTGAGCAGTCTGGGAGGCCTCCGTGGAGGAGGTGGCAGCCCGGGACACACCGGGAGGGCTTTGTTCTGGGCACGGCGCCGCCACAGGCAACACGAGCAAACAGAGGTTCCAGGCACGGGAGAAGCAGCAGAAAGTGTTTGTGGGGGTGGGGTGGGGGTCACCGGCCGGAACAAAGACCGCGGCCGCACAGGTGCTCCTCAAGGCCCCCTGCCACGGTCGCAACCCCCGAGCCCGGGCAATCCCGGGCTCTCCCGCGCTCCGGCTCACCCGCACACTTCGGGGACTTCCCGGCTCCGAGCCCCATCCGAGGCCCCGGGACACCGGCCGCTCCCACCGCATGGCTGCCTAGCCGGGCGCTGCGAGCACGCCGCTGCGGGGGGCCCCGGGGTGCGGGGGGCTCCGCGTGCGGGGCCGGGCTCCGAGGGCCAACCGTCCGCGCCCGGGGCCGCGGGGAGCCCGGCGGCCGGCGCCTTTTTCAAACGGCCTGGCTTCCCGCCGCCGGCCGGGCCCCCCGCCCCGCGCGCTGTCACCGCTCGCTCGCTCACTCACCATTGTGGTTGACCCAGGTCGGCTTCAGGAGCTTCATTGTTCGGCCGCCGGGGCCGGGTCCGAGGCTGAGGCCGAGGCCGCCCCCGGGCTGCCTGCCTGCTGAGGCGGGGCCGGGCCGGGCGCTCAGCGCCCCGGGGCCATGGACCCCGCGGGGCCCGAGCCCGGGCCCGCCCAGGCCGCCGCCGCCGCCGCCGCCGCCGCCGCCGAGGCCGAGGCCGCGGCCGCCTCCGAGCCCGAGCAGCCGCTGAGGCCGAGGCCGCCTCCTTCCCGCCGCCGAGGCCGAGGCCGCCGCGCCCGCGTCTGCGCGCCCGACGCCGCCGCCGCCGCCGCCGCCGCCGCCCTCAGCAGCAGCCGCCGCCGCAGCAGCAGCAGCCGCCGCCGCGGCCGCGCGCCATGCCGCCCGCGCCCCCGCGCCGCGCCCGCGCCCGCGCCCCCGCCGCCGCCGCCTCGGGCCGCATCCCCCGGCGTCCGCCCGCCCGCCCGCCGCGGCGCCCCGGCAACGCCGGAAGTCCCGGCCACCCGCGCACTTGCCAAAGCGCCCCGCCGGGAACCCGCGCCCGCGGCCCGGGGTTCCGGCCCTCCCTCTGCCCTCTTCCCCCGCCCCCCTGCGGAGCCGGGCCGCCCCTTTCCCCCATCTGGCGGGGTCCCCACGTCTGTCTACCCAGGCTTCCCCGAGACGTTCCAAGTTCTAAGGGTTCTCCCCCCACATTTCATGTTCTAAGCTTCCCCTCCCCCACACTCCATGTTCCAAGCCCCACCCCTCCAGCGTTCCATGTTCTAAGTGTACTCCCTCCACGTGCCCTGTTCCAAGCCCCCTCCTGTGGCATTCCATGTTCTAAGGACCCTCCCCCTGACATTCCACGTTCTAAGCCCCCCCACCACTGTTGAGGCTGATCACCCCTAAACCTCAACACCACCATTCCATTTTCTTAGCACCCCACACATCTCTCTTGGCATTCTATGTGCTAAGTGCCCTCCCCACCCCCCTCTGATGGTCCCTGTTCTAGAGACCCCTCCCAGCCCAGACCTTCCCTGTTCTAGGAGACCTCCCAGCTGTCTTTGTCCTCTTCGATGTCACATTTCCTATTCCAGGTTCCTTTCCTGCACCAACACTTCACAAATCCTGAAGGCTGTGGATTCAGGGACCAGGAAGTGTCCTATCTGGACTGGGCAAGCACAGGACCCCCCCCTCAGATTCCCCCACCCCGACCCAGGCTCTCACCATCCCTTCCCTCCTGTACCGGGAGTCCCAGAACTCTTAGGATGGTAGGATCTAGGGGAGAAGGAACCTCAGGAAATCATCTCACCCTCCCTTCACTTTGCACTTGGTGAAACTGAGCCAGGAGATGGAACTTGCAATGCCCCACCCTCAGCCCCCAAAAGCTTCAGAGATTCCCTGCTGACTCTAGAGTAAGGCCATAGCTATGATCATGGAAATTAGGGATAGAAATGACAATTTACACCTAAAAGTGCTATCTATAGAAATATTATGGGGGAAGAGGAAGGTATAGAAGCAGACATTCTGATCCCTGGCTGGCAAAGCCCTGTCCTCTACAGTGGTCCCATTCAGGATTCCCTGGGTCAGAGGCAGCCAGGAGCTTCCATAGTGCTAAGAATCCTGGACCAGCAATCAGGAAGATGAGTTCAAATCCAGCTTTATACACTTACTAGCTGTGTGACCCTGGACAAGTCACTTAACTACTATGTGACTCAGTTTCCCCAGCTATAAAAGGAGGAATCATAATAGCACCTAGCTCGTGGAGTTGTGAGGATCAGATGAGTAATATGTGTGAAGGGGAGCTTACTAAATGCTTCTTCCCGTCCTTCCTTGTTTGGTGGTGGTGACGGTGGTTGTGGTTGTTTTTTTAAAGCAAATACTCCAAGAAAGTATTGCCTCACTTATTATACCCTTTATGTGACTGAATCACGGATCTTGCCCACCATGCTTCTCTCACTTGTGGCTCAGATGAAAGGAGCAAGGGGAAGAAAGAAGGTAGTATGGAATCAGAATCAGACATGGCAGGGGCCTTGGAGACCGCAGTGGGTGGAAGGGGTGAGGGGGAAGAGGCCTTGATTTTGCCAAGGAAGGAGGAAGCAGGGCAGGATAATGGCGCTCACCTGTGTGTGCCCTGTTTGTCCAGTGCGGAGGCCCTCAGCATCCCCTCCCTTGGAGGTGGGGGTAGAGCCTCCTCTGATGGGCAGTAGCCAGAACAGGCTAAGCCTTTCCAACTGAACTGCAATGAAACACTCTCTTTGTGGCTACATCCAGAGGATGAAGGTTACAGTTCAAGCGCAACACAAACCCATGGCTCCAAGAAATGGGGCTGGGGTCTCCTGTCTCATTTGCCTTCAGTTTCAGGTGTCTGCATTGGTACCCAGTAAACCCAGAAGCTCAAGTCACGGTGACCTTGCAGCCAGGATTCTGGGCCAACAGTGCAGCCAGCCAGGCTGGCAGGGAACCCGGGAGGTGCTAGGGTACCAGGGAAGCAAGCCCCAGGCGGGTTTGGACTTGGAAAATGCACAGTGTTCTATAGGAACTGAACTATGCTAGGTACCCAATCTCCTCCCCCACTCCAGAGTATGATGGCTGCAAGGGGGAGGGAGATCAGAGTGTGAGGTGATTCAAGGGGGTTTGTGATTGTACCTTCAGAAGCGAGTATTTCTTTGCAAAAGCTAACCTAACTGTTAGTGGCTAATTGGGGTACAGGGAATCCCACTCCCTACACTCAGGTGAATATGGTCGGTGGGGCTGGAGCCATTGGCAGAGAGACAATCCCCAAGACTCTTTTTTAAGGGGGAGAGGTAACATGTAATCTGCCTGGCCTTAGGGTAGTGAGAACCTCGGTGTCTGGGTTACAGTGGTGAGAAAACATTTGAGAGGACAGGAAATGGAAATCCAGGCCCCCACGTCCAGCTTAAGCCAAAGACCAAGGAGCAAGCAAGCCCTAGGCAATCAGTCCAGAATCCTGCTAGAATCAATTGAATCAATCAATCCATGAGTCAGTCACACCCTGGTTAATTAAAGTAACTAAAGCTGCCTCCTTCACCATGACCAGGCCTTTTGTATCAAGTGATAGAATAAAACCTGGAAGGAGGGATAAAGTCCTCGGTCTAGGCTTTGGCTCTTGCCCCTGCCGTCTGGAATCCTGTGTTCCTCAGCACAAGGCCCAGCCAAAGTCCCCCTTTCTGCATCCCCCCATCCCAGGACCTTCCCTCTACTGCCCAGTCACACTTTTTCACCTGTCTCTAGTTTGTTTGCATGTGGGTTCTATGCTGTGGTTTCTTGAGGGCATCGGTAGTTTTCTTTCTTTCCTGGTCTGGTCTTTCTCTTCCACCATGCCTGGGACAGAGTAGGTGCTTAAGAAATGCTCATCGATGAGCCATTGGATGAAATGAAACGAGGCTACACAGGAGTTTTGGCGGGGATTGGCCGAGGAGAAGAAGTTGCCCCCTTTGTCTCTGGTATAAAAGAACAAATCAGTTCAGAATCTCAGGGTGTTACTCAATGGGGTATCTTACCCTACAGGAAAGTAAGGGGAAGGGGACAGGAGGGGGGGATGCTAGAAGGGAGGGCAGACTGGGGCAGAAGGTAGTTAGAAGCACACACTTTTGAAAAGGGACAGGGTCAAAGGAGAAAACAGAATAAGTGGGGGGTGGGATAGGATGGAGGGAAATATAGTTAGTCTTTCACAACATGACTACTATGGAAATGTTTTGCATAAGTACACATGTATAAAAACTATATTGAATTACTCATATCCAAAGTGGGGGTGGGTGAGGAGGGAAGAAGGGAAAGAATCTGGAACTCAAAGTTTTAAAAACAAATGTTAAAAAATTGTTGTTACATGCAACCGGGAAAGAAGATATACAGGCAGTGGGGTATAGAAATCCATCTAGCCCTCCAAAAAAGTAAAGGGGAAGGGGATAAGGGGAGGGATGGGGAGAATATATGAGAGGGCAGACTGGGGGAAGGGGTATTCAGCATGCTTGCCATCTTAGGGTAGAAGTAGGGGAGAGATGGGGAGAAAATTTGGAACTCAAAATCTTGAGAAAATGAATGTTGAAAACTAAAAATGAATAAATAAATTCTGGAAGGAAAAAAAATAAACTTCGGATCTGGAGAAATAAAAAAAAAGAAGAATCTCAATGTGTTTCAGGGGAGACCATCCTAGAGCAGCTTCAACTAAGCCTCTGAGAGAGAATTGCTTTGAATTAAGGGGAAAAGAGTCCCCACCCTGGGAACATTGAAAAGCAAGTCTTCTGGACTTCCTGTGGACAGGAACAATGGAATGCCTGCATCAGGAGTAAGACAGACTAGATATACTGAGGAAAAGCCCAGCAGAAAGCCACAGGCCATGAGGATTTCAGGCAGGGCAGGGCAGGATTTCTGGTACCAAGGAGTTGTGAATTACCCCTGGGGTGAACACTTTCAGCTTGAGCCCACTTTCCCTGGATCTCTGGATAGACCTGTGGGAGAAGGGTGCCCCCAGAGTGAAAGGATGTTTTGTACCATGTGTCTCCTTGAGTAAATACCCATTTCTAAAAGATAATTAAGTCTCACTGACCAATTGATAGTTCACTGATAATCAATGCAGGGAGTATATCGTGGTGACTCATTAGGATAGTACAAGAAACTGCACTCAGTCCCTCAAGGTTATACTGAAAACTTCAAGCCACTTAAGTTCTAGGGACTCAGCCTGTCAGTGTGAATGAGGATGGGGGATATTGAGCCACTAGATCACTTATTTTGAGGCTTCCTCTCTTCCCCCACTGCTATTTCGTGCTATTGTTGCTCATCCTTCCTTCTCAAAGGGGAGCACGACATGAGGGGGGTGATGCCGTGACGTGCAAGTGAATCAGATTTAAGTGAGGCAGGGCTGTGCAGAGTCGTCAGCCTCACTGTGTCCTCTGGAGCCATACCTGACTGCTACTGAGTTTTTCCTGAGTAACAGCTAGCTGCCCGAGAGTTTGGACAAGATGAAAAAAAGGTCAAGAATTTCAAGGGAATTGATGACAAAGATCTGGAAGGACCCGGGCCTTGGAAAAACCACATCTCAAACTCTGCTACGAAGGTGTCATCATGAAAACAATCTAAGAACTACAGAGAGAACCTCATCATAAGGCACATGATGTACAGAAGCAGATGAGCTCTGTACCCTGGGCTTGGATTAACACAAAGATTCCAGCTGCTGGGGCAAGAACTCAACTATTCAATAAAAACTGCTGGGAAAACAGTCTGGCAGAAACTAGACAGAGACCAACCTCTTACCCCACATACCCAGACAAACTAAAAATGAGAACATGAGTTAGACTAAAGGGCTCTATCATAGACAAATTATGGACGCATGGAAGAAATGACCTGCCAGATCTATGGATAGAGAAAGAAGAATTAATGACCAAACAAATGGGCTTCCCAAGAGCTAAAAAAGTTTTGTGCAGATTCTGCCATTTCAGTTTTTATTGGAATACAGCAGGTCTGTAATGACTTTCTATAGGGTGATGAGATTCAAAACTAGGAGGCTAGAGATGCCACCATCCAGTGCCTTCATTCTCCAACTGAGAATACTGAATGCTGGGAAGTAACCTGCCTAGGTGTGAGACAGGGGTCTGCTAGAAGCACCAAATGCCTCTACAATCATCTCCAGGGAGAAAAAGTGAGGGAGCCTGCTTCTGGGAGGGTTGTGACCACTCGTGATGGAAGAGCTGAAGAGAAATTCAGGAGCAAGGGGAGATGTTTTGTAACTGGTTCTGACCAGATAACTCCATAGTGGACAGTAACCTTCTGATTGGCTGAAGTTTCAGAATGGAAACTTGGAGAACCTTCACAAAGGTATAAGTCATTTGGGGACACCCATCAATGCATGCAGTGACCAGCCAGGGAGCCAGAGAACTCATATGACGCAAGCCACCCACCCCCCAACAGAGAAGGGATGGATTCAGAGTGCTGACGGAGGCATGTAGTTTTTGGACACAGCCAATAAGGAATTTACAATGGAGTGGGAGTTCTGTTTTTCTTTCCTTCCTTCTCAATGTGGGGTGTGCAGGATGGGAAGGAGAGAAAACAGATTTTCTTTTTTTTTTTTTTGAAAACATGAAATTTAATTGGTAAAAACTAGGCCTTAATTAGCCTCAGTCCCTCTGTTCAGATCCTCTTTCCTGGTTTGAGTCCTTTGCTGATGGTGCCTGATCAGCTCTACTGAGAGGGACCTTAGGCCTCCTCCCTGCTAGACTCAGGGGGCCTCCTAAAAATGAACCTTGGTTCCTGGTCTGCTTTGAATCTTGTTTTACATTTTAGGTGAAGGGATAGGAGACTCCGACCTTGTGAGTTTTCAAAGGCCAGGAGACAAAGCCTTCAGGATTTAGGTCGTCCCCTGGTTTTTCAACTGACCCAGCATCAATGTCCTGAGAGCAAAGAGTAACTTTTGGGATTCAGGCCATTGGTAGCTGAGATGAGGACGTATCCAACAGTCATGGCACATCTGGACGTGAACTAGGTGGGACTAATGTTATGTGGGAAATGTGCTAAGAATGAATCCACTCTTCATTGTGCCCTTAGAATATTGAGAGTAAATAAAAACTTTCTGTTCTTGTGGCTTAGAAGTAAAATCTCCATTTGTAAAAAAAAAAAACTAATTGATATCAAGGGGTTAAAAGGTACCAGCCACTAGTTCCCCAGAACCACATAGTGGGGGAAAAACTGATGGTTGGAGAAGGAATACCCTTAGAGCCCCAAGGGGAGGGCATGACCAGCCCGGCCATGGGACAGTGGGTCCACAGAGCATATTTCCTGTAGACGATGTGGCGAGGCAGTTTGGAATCTGCTATCCCAGTGGCTGGCCAGCCTAGAGAAGCTTCAACTGAACCCCTGAAAGAGAATCTCCAACTGTTTTTACACCGCCGATTACACCATTGACTGATGTGGAAGGGAACTTAGAAATTGCCTAATTCCCCCCTGTCATTTTACAGATGAGGAAACTGAGACCCAGAAAGAGCAAGAAAATTGCCCAACGCCAAGCGATATGTGGCAAGGCCTTTAACAACCCAGTCCTGCAAACATCTCCCGAGCACCTACTAGTACCAAGGGAGATAAAGAATGGATGAAGTGCCCTTCTCCTCTGCAACTCTACTCTGGGATAGAGCATGTGAGCAAAGGAGGATCCAGGGGAGAAGTTAGGAGGGAGAGAATGCCTAATGACCTAAGGCAATGGGGACAAATTCAATAGAAGAGGCCCGTACACAGAGCACAAGGATCCCCGTGGGTACATGCAGACTTGGAAAACCACACAGTAACATTAACTATGTCTTGTAGTATTCTCACTTATCTTGTCAAACGTTTCCCAGTTACATTCAGTCTTGTTCGGCTGCACTCGGGATTATTGTGTGGCCCCATGTTTGATATCTTTGATCTAGGGGAAGCAGCACTTGGTTCTTCAGACTACACAGACAGTGCTCTTTAATCAGACTTCTCTGTGACTCTCATCAGCATGATCTCTGGGATGCATTTTTTGACCAAAGTATAAGGACATCAGCTGAGGTTAGGGAACTCACAGGCTAGATGAGGAGAAAAGACAATTGAGGGTAGGTGGAATTGAAACTGGACAGAATCTGACCTAGGATGAGTGGGGCCAGGGCCCACAGGGAGGTAAGACCAATGGTGGGGGTTTTCA
>CM053587.1:349026439-349046868 GCA_028646515.1 Pseudochirops corinnae
CTTCCCCTTCTGAGCTCACAAAAGTTTGTTGAGAGGGATTCACACCTGTTTCTGCAACCAACCTGAATTTCAGACAGTTTCAGTATCAGGCAAGGTGTCATCTTTTCCTTCCTGTTGAACTTTGGCTTGTGTGATGAGGGAAGGGAACCAGCTGGGACCACCAGGATCCTCACTCAGAGCAGCACTGGCTGGAGAGGGACAGGCAGAGAGAGCCAGCTTGCAGCAGAGTTCTTGTTCACCCAAACCAAGGAGCTTAGGGCCAGAGTTGGGGGTAGAGGCCCTAAGGGGAAGGGGATGCCGAGGACAGAGCTCATAAAAGCTCATAAGCTTTTTATAAAAACAGCTATAATATTTCAATAGCCTGGTAGTCTCTCCACTGACCTAAGTTCTAGTCTCTTTCTTTGGCTCTGGCCAAAGAATTCACCCACCTGTGGCTGACCTGAGAAGGGCCCTCTCCTACTCAAAATGGGATGGCTCTCAGACAGACGTATCTAATCAATAACCAGCCTGTCCTTGAAGCCTTCTCCATTTGGGAAGACCTCCCCGAGCTTGGACTCCACTGGTATAGATAGTTCTCCAGGGGCTTCACCCAGGGATAAAACATCAGAGAAGGATATGTGGCTAGTATCTGAGTTGGTGTAAGAACTCCCCATGGGCCCCCGCACACACACACCTTTACCAAGGCAGATCAGTAACTCTTTTGTGATAAAACTTTTTTAAGTTACCCAGCGCCATGAAAGTTTAAGTGACCAGGGTCTCTCAGGCAGTAGGCGAGATTTGACCCCAGATCGTCTAACTCTGAGACCTGTCGCAAGTGACTTCCCTTTGCGGAACTTCAAGGAAGTAAAACCAATCATTTTAAAGTGGGAAACCTGACTCCTGCCCCAGGATGGTACAGAAGAAATATGGTTGGATTTAGAATACAGAAAATGGGCTCAGGTCTTGGGACGATATTTGGGAGGTGATAAAGATCCTCCTAATTGACTGCTGAGTCAAAGAAGCTTATGAATCATTGGATGCCCCTCCCGAAAAAATGGTACCAAAAAGACCTGCCCCTCTGCCTCATTTTTTTTCCCTTAGAAATGTGAGGCCAAGGGCGGCTAGGTGGCGCAGTGAATGGAGCACCAACCCTGGAGTCAGGAGTACCTCAGTTCAAATCTGGCCTCAGAGACTTAACACAAAAAACTAGCCATGTGACCTTGGGCAAGTCACTTAACCACAATTGCCCTCTAAAGAGCAAAAAAAAAAAAAAAAAAGTGAGACCTGTTTTGAGCCACCTCCTGAAAGTTAGGGTGAGGAATGGGGGATTGCCTCCTAGGAAGGTTTGGTACCCAAGACTGAGGCCACAGGAAATGAGAATGGCCCAAAGGAACCATTGGGTCAGACGCTGCTGTGAGTGAGCTGAGGTGAAATGTGCAATGCTTGGTTATCTGTCCACTTTGTCCCATGCAAAGCTGCTTCTATGTTCTGATGGAGTCTGAATATCAGCCTTTCAGCAGAGCCAACAGTTGGCATAAGTAGAATTACTGAATCCTGTTAATTCTTGTTAAATGTGCCTTTAGGTTTAACATGTCTTTTGTGTATAGGAATGTAACGCCAAGCAAAGGCAACTTCCAAGGTTCGGATTACCAGCATAGCAAACCCCATTTATTCAGTGATAGATTAAGGCAAAACATTCACAGAGAAAATCAAAATACAGAGTAACTCACTCATTTACCAAGTAAGTTCTCAATTCAATCCAGGTACTACTCCACCCCTGGACAGTACATTCATTTAGTCAATCAAAGTCTCTCTTCTCAAATGGAGATTAGTTTCCAATCATAAACAAAGTACATTCATTTGGTCAAACACAGAGCACACAAAAAAAAAGTCAAAGGTTTCCCACCCCTGGATTACAACTGAATTACAACCCCATCCATTAACGCCAAGCACTTTCTCAAAAGGGGCAGGAGAGCACAAAAGGCCATCCACCCTTAAGCTACAACAAGGTTAAGATATCATCACAGTGTTCAATGTCCAAGGAAAGGTCCTGTCTTCATCTTGACCCAAGGGAAGTACTCAACAATCTCAGTTCCTGGGGAGGCTAACAAAGCCACAACACACATTGCCAGTGTCCTCATCAAGTCACTCTCTGCCTGCAGAACAGTCCCAGAACCCCTGAAAGCATCAGCAAGGTCCTCTCCCAGGATTTCTGTAAACATACAACAAAAAAATCCTCCTTCAGGGCTTCTGAACCAACAGCCAGATTCCAGGACCTCTACAACTGCAGCACTGTCCTTCACCAGCAGGTGAATCTGGCAAAACAACACCAAAACATACAGACAAAATACCAGCATCACAGCCGTGCCTCCTCAGTTCTTTGCAGCTCCGCATGGCTGTTCTCAAAAGTCCTGGAAGCTCCAACTGGCCCTCAGCAGTCCACGACACTGCTCTCCAAAAGTCCCTCCAGCTTTCTCTGCTTGGGCTTTCTCTCTGCTTGGGCTTCTCTCCAAATCCATGGCTTCTCCCAGTTCAGCCCTCTCTCTTCACATCAACAAGTCCATCCCACAAGTGGGATTCACAAGCTCTGGGTTTTAACACTCAATCCAAAAACCAAGCCAATACAGGGGCATCTCCAAATTCCATTACCATTACAAGGAATAAATTTCCTCTCCTATACTTGATTCATAGGGTACCTTGAATATTTTTTTCTTCCAACCTTTTTTTCAGGGAGAGGGGGAGATTTAGATATGACTTAGCACATAATTTTTCCCAGGGTTACTGGGGTGGGGAGTTTAGTGAGCAGAAGAATGTGAGAAAGGAGAGCCTCCTCTTCCCACAGGCCAGGCTTCCCAGGACTGAACCTAGTCCAACCCCATGGATGGAAACAAGACAGGGATGGGTGAGTGTCTAAGCCCTTGTGGACTTAGCCAGCCCTTGTGGTCTGACAAATCTAGATAAACACTTTTAAAAGATCTTTTAACATCAATGTTCTTCCTGGTCCTATTGAATGCTGTCTGTATTTCTTAGAATATCCCAGTGTTGGACAAATCAAGACTTCTTTCAGCCAAAGAGCAATGGAGAGAAGGATGAGGAGCAGAAGCAGGCTGAAGTGTAAGAGAGAGGCCCTCAAAGAAGTATAGGGCCAGAAAAGGAGGTGGGCAGGTAGCAAGAGTGAGGGACAGGAGACAGAGGCCCATGCACTGTCCAAGGTCTCCAGCCTGGGTGAATCCTCCGAAGGATTTACAGAGAGGAGACTAGGATGAGTTATAAGATGCCCCATCAGAGGGAATACACACGTCTTCCTCTAAACCCAGGCTCTACCACGCTGCCTCTCATTAAATTCATCAATTGTTTATTAAATGTTTGCTAAACACAGGGCCATAAAGACAAACATAAAATGGTTTTGCCTAGGGAGTTTATTGTCTCCTTGTGGGATTTGATATGAACACCAATAAGTAAATTATTGAAGATGTATTCTGATTCTTATTTTTACTCATTCCAAAAAAAAAAAAAAGGATCTGCTCTTTCCTCAACTTCCCCTAGGGACCTATCCATTTACAGACATTGTAACACACTCTATTAACTTCTTTACCCAGAGGTTTCCAAAAGCCTGAATTTTGTCTCAACCATAAAGCCAGGGGAGAACAAGACAACAAAATATCTCAATTAAAATATTTAAAGCGGAGAACCAAGCTTCTGCCTAAATGTCAAGAATCTTCCTGACTGGGGGCTCTGAGCAATTGTGATGGAACTCCTAACTTCTAACTCCTAATAAAGCATTAGAGGAAGGGACCAAATGGACCTGGCTGGTCATTAAATTTCCCTTAGGCTAGAAAAAAATGACCTAATTGTAATTTTGTTCTTGTTGTTTGGTTGTGTCCGATTCTTCATAAGTCCGTGGACCACAGCACACCAGGCCCTCCTAGCCCCCACTGTCTCACAGTCTGTCCAGGCTCATCCTTGTTGCTTCCATGATACTCTCAATCTACCTCATCCTCTGCTGTCCCCTTCTTCTTGTGCTGTCAATCTTTCCCAGCATCAGAGTCTTTCCCTGTCTTCTTGTTATGTGGCCAGAGTATTTAAGCTTTAGCTTCAGTATTTGACCTTCCAGTGAATTAATTTCTTTTAAGTGTTGACTGATTTGATCTCCTTGCTGGCCAAGGGACTCTCAAAAGTCTTCATTGGTGCCACAATTAAAGAGCATCAATTCTGCCGTGCTCAGCTTTTCCTCATAACCCAGCTCTCACAGATATGCATCACTATGGGAAAAACCATAGCTTGGGCTCTAAGGACCTTTGTCAGCATGATAATACCTCTGCTCTTTAGCCTGCTGGCCAGATCTGCCGTGGCTTTCTTTCCAGAGAAGGAAAAAGCTTCTTTTAATTTCAAGGCTGCAGTCGCCATCTGCAGGGACCTTTGAGTCCCAGGAATACAAAATCTGACCCTGCTTCCATTTCTTCTCCCTCTATTGGCTGGGAAGGGATGGGCCCAGTTGCCAAGAGAATGTTCTCCTCTTTCACCCTCATCAAGAGACTCCTTAATTCCTTTCCACTTTCTGACGTCAGTGCTGTTCTCTGCACGTCTCAGATTATTGATGTTTCTCCCAGCAACCTTCATTCCAACGTTTGATTCACCCACCCTGGCATTTGGCATGATCGACTCTGCATATTGTTGTAACAGAGAGTGGTTTATTAAGTCTCCAGAGAAAAAGAGGGCAGGCAGGAAAGGGTGGAAATACTGTCCCTCACCCTCTGAACAAATACTATTATTACAATTTTGCAGATGAAGAAAATTGAGAAGAAGAGCTGAATTCTACTGTATATGGCTACTTGATGCACCTGAGATCATAGGATCTTAGGTGGAAAGTTCGGAAGGGCCTCAGAGGCCACTGAACCCCAACTCCTTTACTTTACAGATGAGGAGACCAAGGCCCGCTTCAGTAACTTGCCTGGGGCTGCCCAGCTCATAAGTGTCTGAGGTGCGGTTGATCTCAGGTCTTCCTGACTCCAAGCCCAGTGGCCTATTGGATATTCTGTCCGACAGCACCCGAATCAGTGGCTGAGCAGAGGAGACACTGAACCAGAAAGTTCCCGGCCAGTTAAGGTCAGGATACAGTTAGCAGGCTGGAGCAGAGCAGACTGGTCATTGCGACTTCGCTGAGCCAATAACAGGAAAATGGGAAGGCTGGACTGGAATTCAGTAATAAGACCCTTTAAAAAGTGAACTTACAAATGAAACTGAACACGGTGTAACGAACGTGATCAAGCATGTGGTCACTGCAGCCGGAACCGGCAGGCGTGGCTGGTGGGCATTGGGGCTTGATTAGTTTTGCTCAATTTCTCTTTCTTCTCTCTTATTCTCTGTTACAAGGGAGGTTGGGGGGTGAGGAGTGAGGCAAATGTGGGGAAATGTAGGCTTTGTAAAACAGGTGATGTCAAGAAAATGAAAAAAAGAAAGAAAAATTAGTCACAATCCCTTTCTGCCTCACTTTCCACCTTTGTAAAAGCAAAGTGAGGCTCTGAGGTCCCTTCCAGCTAGAGGGACAGGATCCTATGACTTCTCGGTGCTGGGTCCTGAATCAAGCTTGACTCGGTGTTTGGACAGCGCCAACTTCCCAGTATATAGATGAGGTGGTCAGTGTGCAGTTGGACCCATCTCTCTCTGCATGTGGACCTCAGCACAGCAGACAGGTGGGTCAGGGAATGAGCAATTTTCAGACTCTACCAAGAATCTTTCTTCTGTCACAGGTTGAGAGTCATTGATTCATTCAGCAAACATTGATTAAGCAACTACTGTGCACAGAACTCTGCATGAAGCCCCGAGGGAATAGAAAGTTTCCATAAGACACAGTCCTCAGCCTCACAGAGTTCATAGTCCAACACAACACGGGGATGAGACACAAACGCAGATTACTGGAGTGCCCTAAATTACAGGGTAAATGCATAGGGATGGGCCATCATGGAAAGCCTCAGAGAGGAAGTGAGGTTTCAGGAGGGATGAGGAAATGAAATACTACTGGACTGTAAAAAACAGTGCATGGGATGAATCCAGAGAAGCACGGAAAAACCCATACAACTGAGGCAAAGTAAAGAAAGCAGAACCAGGAAGACATAATTACAATTTTAATAGAAAGAACAACAGCAATGAAACCATTGAAACAACATGTTTCACAATTGTAATGACAGATCTTGGCCCCAGAGAAGAGATATGAGAAAGCAAGTTCCCCTTACTTCCTTGTAGAGGCGGAAGATAATGGGTGGGAAATGCTGTATACGAAGTTAGACTTTTTGGATCAACTAGTTACGCTGAAATGGATCGTTTTTCCTTTTTTATTTTGTTATAAAGAATGACTGGAAGGAGGGATATACTGGGAAATGCAAGTGATGTAAAAACAAAATATATCAATAAAATGTATTTAAACAAAACTAAAGCAATATGTCTCCTCTCCCCTCTCCTCCTCCCCTCCCCAATTCAATATACAAAGAAGGAGAGGAAGAACTTTTGGGCCCAGTGAGTAGCCTGAGCAGAGGGGCAAAGACAGGAGAGAAAAGGCAGCTTTAGGGAGAGCCATGAGTCATTTAGACACTCTAGGCAGAGGCCATACTGCAAAGAGAGGATTATTACAGAATGTCATCATGTGAGATAAAATGGGAATGGGGGCAGGGACTAGGTGCAAGATTGTGGAAAGCCCAAATTTCAGGCTAAAGTGTTAAAACTGGCAATGTGGGCAGAATGCTAGATTGCCAATAGCATTCTTTTTTTTAACAGGGGAAACTTCATGGAAAAATAATATTTTATTTTCCCCCAATTACGTGTAAAAGCAATATTTAACATTTATTTCTAAAATTTTTGAGTTCTAAATTCTCTTCCTCTCCTTCCTGCCCCCCTCCCTGAGATAGTAAGTGATTCAATATAGGTTATACTTGTGTGATCATGCAAAACCTATTTCCTTTTAGTGATACTGTGAAAGAAAACAGACCAAAAGGGGGAGAAAAAACAAGTGAAAACAGATTGGCTTTAATCTGCATTCAGACTCCCTCAGTTCTTTCTCCGGAGGTGAAGAGCATTTTTCATCATGAGTCCTGTGGGATTGTCTTGGATCGTCGTAGGTATTGTCGAGAACAGCTAAGCCATTCACCGCTGATCATCATTACAATGTTGCTGTTACTGTGTACAGTGTTCTCCTGGTTCTTGCTCACTCCACTTTGCATCAGTTTGTGTAGGACTTTCCAGGTTTTCCTGAATTCATCCTGCTTATCATTTCTTATAGAACAATAGTATTCCATTGCAATCATATCCCACAGATTGCTCAGCCACTCCCCAATTGATGGCCATTCCCTGAATTTCCAGTTCTTTGCCCCCACAAAAAGATACAAATGATTTTGTACAAATAGGTCTTTTTCCCTTTTTAAAAAATCTCTTTGGGGTATAGACCTAGTAATGGTATTGCTGGGTCAAAGCCTACGCATAACCCTTTGGGCATAGTTCCAGATTGCTCTCCAGAATGGTTGGATCAGTTCACAACTCCGCCAACAAGGCCTTAGTGTCTCAATATTCCCACATCCCCTCCAGCATTTTATTAGTCATATTAGCCAATCTGATAGGTGTGAGGTGGTACCTCAGAGTTGTTTTAATTTGTGTTTCTCTAATCAAAAGTGATTTAGAGCATTTTTTATATGACTATAGATAGCTTTGATTTCTTCTTCTGAAAACTGCCCAATCATATCCTTGACGATTTCTCAGTTGGGGAATGACTTGTATTCTTATAATTCTGACTCAGTTCTTTATATATTTGAGAAATGAGGCCTTTATTAGAAACACTTGCTATAAAAATTGTTTTTCTGCTTCCTGCTTTTCTTCTAATCTTGGCTGCATTGGTTTTGTTTGTGCAAGCCCTTTTTGATTCCATGTAATCCAAATTATCCATTTTATACTTTGTAATGCTGTCTCTTGTTTGGTCATAAATTCTTCCCTTCTCTGTAGAGCTGACAGATAAACTATTCCTTGCTCTCCTAATTTGTTTATGGTATCACTCTTTATGTCTAAATCGTGTACCCATTTTCACCTTGTCTTGGTATATGGTGTAAGATGGCTAACAGGGTTCTTAACTCCAAGCCCATGGAATATTTGCTGCTGCCCTGCATACCCTCACTAACCAAACCAAGAAGTTTTCTTTATAACTAGACAATGCATATCTTGAGGGCTACCCCTTTGTCTAAGGGGAGAAGGTGGCAGCATGATGGTGCATTTTATGATGAAAGGACCTTTTGGTGCAACAGTGAACCACAGGAAAACCCAACTTTGTGTTCTATGATTAATGTAATGGGAACTCTCCCCAAAAGGGACATCCATAGAACTTATCATTCAGCTTACCCAGGTATGGAGCTTTGAGCAAAGGACTATGAGGGAAGAAATGGGAGACTGTGGAAAGAGGGCCTGGGTGTAAATCCTGCCTCTGGTGATAATTTCCTGTGTGGCCCTTCAGTAATTCACTTAGGCCTTGGAGCTCCTGTCCAAGGTCTAGGATCCCATCCTAGAAGGATATTTTATTTTCCCCCAATTACATGTAAAGACAATGTTTAATATTTATTTCTGAAATTTTTGGGTTCCAAATCCTCTCCCTCCTCCTTCCTGCCTCCCTCCCTGAGACAGAAAGCAATTCAATATGGATTATACATGTGTGATCATGCACATGTAGGATCCTATCCTATCCTGTCCATGAAATGCTTTCGCAGGACCATTAGAATTTAATCCAGGTCACCTCACCAGCATCACTCATTGCCAGGCCCCCTTTGCTGGGTACTTTGTTCCTCTTCAGTCATTTCAATCGTGCCCAACTCCTTGCAACCCCATTTGGGGTTTTCTTGGCAAAGATACTAGAGTGGTCTCCATTTTACAGATGAATAAACCAAAGCAATTGAGGTTAAGTGACTTGCCCAAGGTCACTCAGCTAGAAAGTGTCTGAGGTCAGATTTGGACTCAGGAAGATGAGACTTTCTGACTCTAGGCCAGCGCTCTATCCCCTGCACCACCTTGCTAAGCACTGGGGGTACAAACCAGAAGAATGAATTCCTGCTCAGAGGAACCTGACTTGGGCACAGTCATTGTGACCCTCTCCCCCACCTCCTCAGTTTTCTCAGGGTGAATATGCCCACTTCCTCCAGATGCTCTTCACTGGACACAGAATGGAGGCCCTTCCCCACCCTGGCTGCCTGCTCTGGACGCTCCCCAGCTTATCAAAGTCCATCTTAAACTATGGTGCCCAGAACTGAACCAACCAATTCTCCGGGTGGATGAGACATGATGAGGGCAGAGGATGGTGGGGCTGCCACCTCCCTGTGCCCAGAAATGCTGCCCCTCCCAATGAAGTCCAAAAGCAAGTCACTCTTTGAAGCTGCCAAATCGGACTTAAGGCTGCTGATTTTACGGTTCACACAAACCCCTTGACCTTTTCCCAACAAGCTGCTGCAGGCACACACTCCACTGCACTCTTCAGCCTCTGCTGTGGTTAGGGTGAATTTTTGAATTGAGGTATAAAACTAGGGCTTATATTTTTCCCATTGAATTTCATCTTATGAGATTTGGCCCAAGGCGCTAGCCTTCCAAGACTTCTTGGATCTTGACCGTCATCCAACACCCCCAAGCTACAATTTACTGTCATCTGAAAAGTTTGATAAGCATGAAGCTGGATGGGCAGTCACTTAACCTTGTTCAGCCTCTCTTAGGGCACACCCACCCAGGATTATTGTGAGGATCAGACACACCTTAAAACACTATGTAAACGCTCCTTATTATTATTGCACAAACATTTCCATATGCAGATCATCCCAAAAGTTTTCTAGTTTGAAGCTAGGAGACCAGAAAGAAAGGACTACATAGGGAGTAACCCCAGAGCCAGGGCCCCACACTGAGCCAGGTGACGAGCCACTTTGATTTTGCACAGTGGGCACTGATACAGTGCCAAGGGAAAATGCTGAGACTGGCACTGGGGGTAGAGGGAAAGATGGGAAAAGCCGGGGTTCCAACTCTGCTTCTATCACCTGTCAGCTGGGGAGAAGTGAGCCCTCGGCCTGTATCAGGACACACAAAACACTCCCCTTCTTTTCTCCCAGAGGACAAGGACCAGTCGGGGCTGGGGTTTACAATAGCTGCCCATTGGGGCTGAGGGGGAGTAAAGGGGGCGGACAGTCCTGCAGCCAGCTGCCCCAGCCGTGCAATATGAAGCACCACGGGGAAATGGCCCAAGGCTGGATGTCACTGTCAGCCCCAGAATGGTCCAGCATCAGGAAAATCCTACCAGTTGTTCACATCTGTGAGGCAGAAGGAAGCTTGGGGGTGAGAGTTTTAGAGCTGAAAAGGGCCCAGAGAAAGATCTTGAAAAGAAAAAAGGTATTGCTTTCTCCCCATTCTGGAGCAAGATCTTGAAGGAGATGGAGGGTGGACTCCCCATGCATGGAGGCCCCCTGTGTAGACAGGGGATGGAGGACAATCCCTGGTGGGCAAGTGACTAGTGAGGGCTTCTTTTTTTGGTTTGTTTTGCTTTGCTTTTTTGGAGGGGGGAGGGCAGGGCAATTGGAGTTAAGTGACTTGCCCAAGGTCACATGGCTAGTAAGTAGTGAGGGCTTCTTAAGGATGGAGGAGCCTTGCCCACGTTTCTGGGCCGGCAGGGCAGGAAGGCTAGACAGGGAGTGGGGAATCAATCAATCAGCAAGTATTTAAGTACTATAGGTTACTCTCCTCCCCTGGATATTTTGGGGGCAGCTAGGAGGCGCCATAGTGCACAGGGGGCCAGGTCTGGAGTCAAGAACACCTGAGTTCAAATTTGCCCTCGGACACTTCCTAGCTGTGTGACCCTGGGCAAGTCACTTAACCCAGTTTGCCTCCATTTCCTCATCTGTTAAATGAACTGGAGAAAGAAACGGCCAACCCCTCCAGCATCTCTACCAAATGGGGTCACTGAACAACAACAACCCAGATACTTTCTCCTCTCTGGGGTTTTTCAGTCGGTGGGCAAGCATTAATTAAGTGCTTACTTTCTGGGCACTAGGGCTGGGGATACAAAGACCTCAGGGAGCTCCCACTCTAATGGGGTAAGCAGCACATACACAGCTGCAGGTGTATAGGAGATAAATACGGATGGGTGGAAGGCCTTCTGAGAGGGGAATGCTGGGGTGGGGCTGGGGGAGCAGGAGGCCAGACCTAGAAAGGCCCCCCGCAGAAGGGGGCACTTCTATCGAGTCCTGAAGGAGGGTGGCAAGCCACTCTTGAGGAGCAGACAGGATGGGGTGCTACCAAGGACACAAGGAAAGGTTTGCTCCCACCAGGGACGCCCCATCATCAGAGACCAGAGGGGAGGGGGAAATGGTGGGGCCCAAAGTCAAGGGCACATGAGGTAAGGGGGAACCGAGGAAAGCCGGGAGAGGTGTTTTCCCTCTGAGCCTGTTTCTTACCAACAAGGAGTTAGTTTCACAGAAACTTTCCAAAAAGGGGAAAAAGTGGAGCCTGCAAATGGTAAACCTGTGAGTGTGACTTTGAATCCAGAGAATTCGAGAAGGAAATGTGTCAGAGCTTGTTAATAAACCCCTGGAGAGGAGCAAAGCCGTGGCCTCGGCAGGTGTTGTCATTGGAGGTGAGTCATCCCCTACTTGGTGACCCCATTTGGGGTTTTCTTGGCAGAGACACAGGAGGGGTCTCAAGCATGGGCTCCTAAGCCCATGCAGGGGGCGTTGTCTCCCTTCTGGACAGGATCGCCTCCCAGCTGGCAGATGTGGATGGCATAGATATCGTCATTTCAGCCAAGTGCTCGACAAGGTGTCCTGTGGTCTTCTTGTGGACAGGACAGAAAGGTGGATTCAGTCCCCCCCTCCTCTCTCACCTGTCCTCTAGCTTCCCAACTGGCCTCACTGCCTGTTTCATTCCCTCTCCATCAGCCCTCCACATAGCTGCCAAATGTATATTCCTAAAGTCCAGATCTGATTGTACCACACCAGTACTCCAAAATGCTCCATAGCTCCCTGCTTCCTCTGGTACCAAATATAACAGCCTCAGCTTGATCACGAAAGTCATAGTTATCAGGTTTGAGCAGAGTATCGAGTGTGTGAGGGGGAGGAAAGTATAAACATTGTCTGGAGCCAGACTGGGAAGGGCTTTAAATGCCAAGCTGGACTTTGTATTTTATCCCAAATTAACCAACTCATCAATAAACATGAATGTGCTAAAGGCAGCAGAGAGCCAGTGAGGGTTCCAGAGCAGGGTAGTGTTGTAGCTGACCAGTGCTCTGGGAATACCAGTTTGGTAACTGTGCGGAGAGTGGATTGGAGGCAAGAGTCAAGATGCAGAACAATTAATTAGGAGGCTAGAGGCAGTCAGGGCCTGAACGGAGAGAAAAGAACAGACATGAGAAATATTGAGAAGGTGGGATGTACAGGACTTGGGCTGTGATTGGATGGGCAGAGCAGGAGAGCCAGGAGTTGAGGATGAGTGCTGGTCATGGATCTCAGTAATGGGAAGGCTAGTGGTACCCTCCGTGGAGACTGAGGAGTTAGGAGGAGGAGGAGTGGATTTAGGAGTGTCCATGGATGCATGGACCACTGGGGTCCTCTTCTGGAAGCACCCCCAGCATCCCCTGCCTGGTTCTATTCCCAGCCACCATGTGGAAACTTAGGCGGGAGAGCCACTTTCCGGCCATGATGGCTCCAGGGCTGCTGGAGCCTCATCTGTGTGATGAGGACGTTTCCAATGGCCTGCAGAGCCAGAAGAATCGATAACCGCAATGCTGTAGAAGCAGAACTTAGTAGAATACTGGTGCTGAGTAGGTCACCTAAAGCACATTATGATACCCCATAAATTCTTTCTTTTTTCCTCTTTTAAACACATGATAACTCCTTGCCCTATTGGGAGGTCTTTATGGTCCATAGATAAGGTTCAACTCTTGACCTAGAGATCCTAAGTAAGGAGCCCAAAGGCCTTAATCCCTTGAACTCATGTTCAGGGTAGCCCTGACGGTTTTCTCTTTTTGACCTGATCTCACTTTTCCTGCTGAGGCATGAGTTCAGACCTCCAGGTAGAATTCCCCAAGGGCTGCAGGGACCCCTCTAGAAGCTTTGGGCACTCTACACATAGTATGACCCCGGAGATGCTCTCTCTGGATCTCCATCTGGATTCTCCATGTGTTTCATGGACCTCTGGAAAAAATCTGTGTGTCCAACGGTGTTGTAGAGATCCAGGGGAATTTCCTATGTTTAAGGCCAGTCTGTGGTTGGGAGTCCAAAGTTAAGGGAGACCTCATGGTGGGAGAGAGAGTGGGCCAGAACTCCCATTCTCTCCCTGGGCCAAGCACCAATTTGTTGCAGCACTCAATACCCAGCTGAGCCCCGAGCAAAGGGGCCGCTCAGTGAGAGAAGGACAGAGTGAGTACCCTGGTCCCGCCTTGTGTCCACAAGTCAAGGTTGCTCCACAAACCCCCAATCTAATTAGTTTGGTTTCTCAAATGAAAAGTGAAGGGATGCCTTTCAGTAGACCTCAAGTCCTTATTCCTTCTGGGGAGAGATCCACATGTTCTGGGAGCTCTCTAGGAACCTCAGAGGCTTTTGTTCTGAAATAGAAAACTTGGTCTCCTTTACATTTTTCTTGTCTTTATTGCCTTGGGTTGCAAATACCAAGGAAGATCCTATAGAAATGCCAGGCAAGCAGCAGGGTCTGAAATGCTTTCTTGGTCCTTCCCTCGTTGATAAATGGTCAAAGGGTACGGATGGGCAGTTTTTGAAGGAAGAAACTCAAGGTATTAATAATCACATGAACAAATGCTCCAAATCACTAAATGGTTAGTGAAATGAAAATTAAAGCTGTTCTAAGGTTCTTCCTTACACCCATCAGTTTGGCAAAGCTGACGAAAATGGAAAAATGACAAATGTCAGAGGGACTGTGGGAAAACAAGGGACATTAATGTACTGTTACTGGAGATACATTACGGTCTAAAGAGCAATTTGGAACTGGTCCCCACAAGTTACTAAACTGTACATGCCCTCTGACCCAGCAATGCCACTATGGGGTAATACTCCCAAAGAGATTGAAGAAAGAAAGGACCCATATCTATAAAAATTATTTAGAGATGCTCTTTTTGCAATGGCAAAGAACTTTAAACTACAGAAATCCCAATCAACTGGGGAATGGCCGACCAACTTACAGTACACGAATGCAATGAAATGCTGTTGTATTGTAAGAAATGGTGAAGGGACGGGTTTCAGAGAAGCCTGGGAAGACTTGTATGATCTGATGCAGAATAAAGTGAGCAAAATCAGGAAAAGAATTTCTACAATAACAACAATTGTGTAAGACAACCTCGAAAGACTCAAGATCTTTGATGAATGCAGTGACTAACCATGACTCCCAAGGACTCACTTGTCATGAAACCTCCTACCAGAGAGGAGATACACTCAAGAAGGTGCAGAATGAAACATAAGAGTTTTGGACATGAGTAACCCAGGGATTTGTTTTGTTTGACTAAGTACACTTGTTACAAGAGTTTTGTTTTTATTTTTCCCAATGTGGGGGATGGGGGATAGGAGGGAGAGAAAATAAATTTATATAATTGAAGTAACTGAGTTTTAAAAATGCCTAGAAGAAGGGAACAGAAGGAAGATTGGAGGGAAATATAAACTAACAGCAAAGCATTGAAAACAACACATTGAATTTACTATGAACTTGCAGAGATTAATAGTTTCACAAATAGAAAAACATAACTTTTTTGGAGGAAAAATGTTATTTTTTGGTTGAAGCTGCATATCTTTATGCAGGTTGTCCCATTAGAGCTAGAAAGATAAATTAGAACCAGGTCACATGGGGCTTTAAAGACCAAACCAAGTAGATTCTATATAATCCAGAGGCAACAGGAAGCCATTGCAGGCAACTGAATGGGGGAGTCATGAGGTCCAATCTGTATTTATGGAAAGTGACTTTGGCAGCAGTATGTAAGATTTGTGCCACATGGACTTTTCTCAAACTTTTTGATTGTAAGGTACTTGGGAAGGTTTTTGAATAGACAATGCTTGAACCTCTCCCAGGGCATCAGAAGACTTTTTTGGATTAGGAGTTTCGATAGTGGGTTTTTAATGTACCCCAGCTCTTTTGCTGAAGATAGAAGTGTAATGAGACTTGGCTGGCTTAGGAGGGCCAATCCTTGAACGTTCTTGGTTTCAGTCCAAGTAACCATGTGGAACCTTGGAAGGAGAGGATTTCTGGTCATGATAATGAAAAGTCTTCTGATTGGCTGTGGTTTGGAAGAAACGATGATTCATGGGTTGTTGAGCCAGACCTAGGTAGGTATACAAAAGCCATGACCCTTCCCTTTGTCTCTTGGCTTTGAAGTTTCCAGAGAAGCAAACTTACTGTGAACTGGTTCTAAGAGTTGGGTGAAGGAGGGATGGCAGCCTATTGTTCTATTTCTTTTTAAATTTAACATTTTATTTTTTCCCAATTACATGTAAAAACAATATTTTTTTTAAATTTTGAATTCTAAATTCTTTCCCTCCTTTCCCTCCTCCCCATTAAGAAGGCAAACAATTTGACTTAGATTATACATATGTAGTTGTGCAAAATTCATTCTATAAAAGAAAACACAGACAAAAAAGACCCAAGAAAAATAAAGAAAAAGAATCTTTGATCTGCATTCAGGCTCTGGAAATGGACAGCACCTTTCATCATGAGTCCTTCAGAATTGTCTTATATCATTGTATTGCTAAGAGTAGCTAAGTTCTTCATAATAGAGCATTGTAAAATAATGTTGTTATGGTGTACGATGTTCTGGTACTACTCATTTCACTTTGCATCAGTTCATGTAAGTCTTCTCAGGTTTTTATGAGAGCATCCTGCTCTTCATTTCTTATAGCACAATAGTATTCCACCACAGTCATATACAACAGTTCGTTTAGCCTTTCCCCAATTGATGGACATTCTCTCAATTTATCAACCTTTTCTTCTACCTGGATGTGGTGGCTGTGAGCACACATTAATGTCTCAGTGTTTCTTTCTTCCCAGAATTTAGATGAAGGAATATTTCAAGATGGAAGTGCCCAGGTGATCTTGTGAAGTTAGGAGATTCAAAAGTGCCATCAAAAGTCCCCCTGGAAGCTGGAGATGAATGGCAATAGCAGGAGTGGTGGCTGACAACAGTAGTTAGAGTGGATCAGTCCAGCAGGGAAGTAGCCTGGCCTATCAGAGGAGTGTCCTAGCCACAGCAGACCAGCCCAAGTAAGCAGAAGAGCAAATCATCCATTCTTCCCTCTTCATGCTATAGTAGAATTAATGAGGACTCTCCAAGGGGAAAAAAATTCTTCTAGAGCCAGATTTCCTGAAATACCCCTTTATTACACATGTTCCTTACATTCACTATTTAAGTTAGATTCCACTTTTCCTTCAGGTACTGGTAGTACAGTGTGCCCTTAGATTTGGAGGGGAATGTTTTTACTACCTTTTCTCATGATGCCTTGTTAGTAAATCCCTTTTCTAAAAGCCAACTGATGCCTACTGGCTAACTAAGTTAGGGAGCACACTGGTGAGGGCTCATGAACAACATTAGTAGAAACTTCAGGTAAAACTTAGGTTTGCCCCCAAACTCTAAAGAGTAGAAATTACTTCTCTGAAGACCCAACCTACCAGTTCAAATAGGAGTTGGGGAGGAGGTACCAGAGTGGGTGCTACATGTGGAAAAATAATGAGTTCTGTTTTGGAAATGCAGAATTTCAGTTGCCTCTGGGACATTCAGATGGAGGCAAGTACTGGATATGTATATTGGAATCTTTTGCATAGAAAAGAAAGTTGAATCCAGAGGTGGGGATGAGATGAACAAGAGAAAGAATGTAGAGGAGTGGAGAGTGAGTCAGCCGGCTTTCAGTAAGTACCTGCTATGTGTCAGGGACCATGCTCAGTGATGGGGCTACAAAGAAAGGCCAAAAACAGTCCTCGATATCACCGAACCCAGTCTAATGGGGGACACGATATGTGAATAATGGGATAAAAAAGATACAGATTTGGAACTGATTCCAGAGGGAAGCCACTGAGGTTTGGGAGGACTGGGAAAGGCACAAGGTGTGACTGTGGCTGCAACATGATGGAAGCCACTGAGGGCAGGAGCTGGAGATAAGGCAGGGGGCGACCAGAGAAAATGCCTGTGGTCTGAAGATGGAGCGACCTGGGTGAGGAATGGCCAGCAGGCTGGTGTCACGGGGCCCAAGAGTAAGGAAAAGGATGTAGGGTATAAGAATATGGGGAAGGTAGGAAGGAATCCATCATGAAGGGCTTTGAAATCCCAAGGATTTTATGTTTGGTCCTGGAGCTAACAGGGAGCTGCTAGAGTTTACTGAATGAGGAAGGAGAGTAACATGGTCACTTTGGTGGCTGAATGGAGGATGTACCAGAGCGGGGGACTCTAGGCAGGTAGCCTCACCAGCAGCTACTGCAACAGTCCAGGGGTGAGGGGGTGAGGGCCTGCACCAGTGTGGGGGCAGGATCTGAAGACAGAAGGGGGGTGTATCGGAGAGATGTTGCAAAGAAGATGTCAATTGGCCTTGTTCACAGCTTGGATATAGGGGGGAGAGTGAGCAGTCCAGAAGGACTCTTAGGTTGTGAGTCTGGATGACTGGGAAGATGACGGTGCCCTCCATAGTAACCAGAAGGTAGAAGGGGGGCAGGATTTAGGGGGAAAGAGAACGAGTTCTGGACACTCTGAGCTGAAGATGTCTACTGGACATCTAGTTTTGAGATGTCTGAAAAGTCGAGAGAGACGGAAGATTGGAGATCAGGAGAGATGAGTGCAGGAAAGAGAAATTTCAGGATCATCAGCATAGAATGGTCACTAAACCCATAGGAACTGATGATATCACCCATTGAAATGGTATAGATGGAGAAGAGAAGAGGGTCCAGGACAGGACCCTGGGGGACACCCAGAGTGAGGAGGCGTGACCTGGATGAAGGTCCAGCAAGGGAGACAGAGAAGGAGCAGTCAGAGAGGTGGGAGGGGAACGTGGGAGAGGGCTGTCCCAAAAACCTAAAGAGAAGAGAGAATGAAGCTGCAGAGAGGTCAAGAAGGAAGGGAATGGAGAAAAGATCATTAGATTTGACAATGAGGAGGTAGTTAATAAAATAAGAGAGGGCAGTTTCACACGGCAGCTGGACTACAAAGTGAGAGAACAGGAGATGTTCGTGTCAATTGTAGACGGCCTTCTCACGGAGGTTAGCCACCAAAGGGAGGAGAGACACACAGTCTGATTACAAGCATAGCGAACTCTCCATTTATTCAGTAATTGAGGCAAAACATTCACAGAAAATCAAAATATAGCATTCACCATGTCATAACTCAACAACTTAACACTAAAATGGCCGTGTAGTTTTTACCAAAGTGGTCACACAGTTTTAAACAAAGTACATTCATTTGGTAACTCAAGCATTTAGTAAGTCCTCAATTCAGTCACAAAGTACAAAGGTTAAAGTTTTCCTTTAAACAAGGTGCATTCATTTAGCCAATCACTAAGTACACCACTAGGTCCTACCGTCTTAATCTCTTCATTTGGTAACTCAAAAAAAAGTCTTCCTTCCTAAACAAAGTACATTCATTTAGTCAATCACAAAGTTCAAAGGTCAAAAGTTTTCTACCCTTGGATCACAACTGAATTACAGTATCCTCAGTCAGCATTAAATATCCAAGAAGAGGTCTTTTCATCTTGACCCGAGGCATTCTCAGATTCCATTGTTCCCCTTCCCACAGTTTCTGTTCCTGGGAAGAGAAAACTTTAAAAAGCCACAATAACATCCATACACATGGCCAGTGTCCTCATCAATTCACTTTCTGCTTGTGAAATCAACCTAGACCCAACAACAAGGTCTGAGCCTCTATCAACAAACTAACCTGACAAAGTAACATCAAAACATACAGATAAAATACCAGCCCCACAGTCATGCCTCCTCATTTCTCGGCAGCTCTGGGTGGCCTTCAGAAGTACTGGTCAGCTCCAACTGGCCCTCAGAAAGAAGTTATGGGCAGCTCTGGCTAGCAGTTCTCTCTCTATCTCAGCAACACTGGCTCCCAGCAGTTCTCTCTCACTCAGCATTCTCATTCCCGGCAGTTCTGTCTCTCTGCCTCCACGATGCTGCTCCCAGAAGTTCTTCTGGCCTCTCTCAGCTTGGGCTTTTTCCTATACAGGACACAAGCTCCTCCCTGTTCAGCCTCTTCTTGTCATGTCAGCAAGTCCATCCCACTGTGGGATTCAAAAGCTCTGGGTTAGCTTGTCGGTACAAGGGGATCTTCAAATTCCATTACCATTACAGAGCCCCTGCTAAGGCCCCAGGTGGGCTTTCTGGCTGTGTCCAGAGGCACAAGGGACATCAGCCCCAACACAGCCAGCTGGATGACCAGGGGCAATCTGCAGAGCCTCTCTAAGCCTCCTAGAAGGTAAGCCCCTGGAGGGCAGGGTTTCTCATTCTCAGCTTTGTATCACCAGCAGCTGGCATACAGTAGGGGCTTAATGAATGCTGGGTTGAATGCAGGCTGTGAAATCAGCATAGCACTTTCTACTTGTGCCACCTTCCTTTCTTGTTCAGGAAGAGTTTTGTAAACCCTGAAGGGGCCCCAGATGGGGGCTAATCTGCTACTGCTCAGCTGCCCCTGGAGCACCTTCACCTCTCCTGCCCAGAAGGGCAGACACTGCATCTGTTTTCCCAATTCTTCTCCCTCCTCAGCTGCAGCACAAAGCTGTGGACCCTCCCCCCAAGCCCTGGAGCTATGGCCACAAAAGCAAAGCCCCTCAAAGTCCCCTCTGGTCCTTTCACTTCTTTAAGCCCCTCCCCTATCCCCCCAGCTGCCCCTGCCTGACCCAGCCCACAGGACCCTGGGCCTGGAGCCCCCTGCCTCAGCCCTTCTGGCCTCCCAGGGAGGTGGAGCCCTTCTAGTTCTGGTGGTTTTCCCATCTCCCTTTCGTTCTTGCTCCATTGGTCTAGACAGGCATTCGGGTCAGAGCCCAGGGCAGGGGGTCACTCTTCCCTTCTGTGAATCTGGGTGACTAAGCTCCGACCACTCAGGTGTCCCCTCCCACCCTAGGATCCCCACCATCCATCCTCAGGGCTCTGTAGGCTTGCTGAGATCTTAAAGCAGTCAAGGCCCCGACCCCACCTGTGCTGAAGGTAAGCCCCAGCACCATTCCTGGAGGACCCCTGGATACACCTGCCTCCTCCCCACAGTCCCTGCCCCCCCCATGAGGAGCAGAGTGTTGGCCCGGCCTGGACATTATCTGTGGTCCACATGGGGTCATCCCCTCCTTTGTGCAGGGCTAACCAAATGCCCACTTTGGCTCAGGATACCTTGGCCTCGGCACTCCCGCTCTCCTCCCACTGCCGGCAGTATCTGTAATCTCTTTTCCACTGGGTACAGGCTGGGGTCTCCCCATAGGTGTAGTAAT
>CM053587.1:349047368-349105729 GCA_028646515.1 Pseudochirops corinnae
AGTATGACCATGTGCTGTGCGCCACCCTTCTCCTGGTACACAGCAAGTGCTTACTAAAGGATCACTGGCAGAAATGAAACTGATGTGGCTCTGGGGCCAAGGATTCCCTGGTCTCCTCTGTGAATGCAGATTCTGAAGGGACCCTTCCAACAAGACGGATTCAAATAGTGGGGCCAGGAGGCTGGAGACCTCACAACTGCGCTCAAGAACAGTAAGGTGAAAAAAAGCAAAATCAACTGATGCAAAGTGAAAGGAGCAGAACCGGGAGACTGTGGACACAGTAATGGCAACATTGTCTGACGATCAGCTGTGAATGACTGAGCTCTTGTCAGCAGCACAGTGATCCAAGACAGCCCTGAAGGACTCACGTGGAAGGTGCTCCAGAGGAAGAACTGGTGGAACCTGAATGCAGATGGAACATACTTTTATCTTTACTGTCTTTATTTTTTGGTTTTGTTTTCTTGTCAGTGTTTTCTTTCCCATCGTGACTTACATGGAAACGTGTTTTGGATAACTACACACATAAAGCCTGTGTGAAATTGTTTGTCTTCTCAGTGAGGGAGGGCAGGAGGGAAAGACTCTGGAACTCAAAATTTGAAAAGATAGAATGTTAAAATTGCTTTTTTACATGTAATTGGGAAAAAATAAAATATTAAATGAAAAAAAGCCAAGACCCAAGTCCAGGCAAACCAGTACTAAATCAAGAGCAGAAGCGGAGAATCTGGAATAAGGCGATCCTCTTGTCCAACCAGCAGGAACGAGACCCAGAACGTTTAAGTCAGGCCAGTAACGAGTACCCCAGGGAAATCTGAGCCGAAGTCCGCTCCAACGCTGGGGTTCTCGAGGCTTTACAAGCAGGCAAGCAGTTGCTACAGAACACATTTTTTAAGGGAACACAATTTCCACTGTCAGCCTCAACAATGAAGGGTGTGCCAAGTGTTAGCTTCTTTCTGGGAATCTACGGCTTGGACAAATCGACAGAAAACACCACCAACAAACCCTTTCTAGGGGGGACCACTAGTCAACGGCACAGAGCCGATCAAAGGGCATTTCTAAGTGGGGGAGGAGGAAGGAGATAAAAAAGGACCAATAGAGAGAAGGTACTTGGATCCTCCAGGCACAGGCCAGGCTGCCCCCTTTCTGACCACATTTGTTAGAGAGAAAGGACCTGTGGCCCAGACAGAGCCAATGGAGGCCCCCCATGCTGGGGGTGGGTGCAGAGGGCTTGCCTGCTGCCTCAGTGACTTGGAGACAGTCCAGTCCTACTGGTTCTTTCCCAGTGTGCTTTTGCACACTGCCACCAAGTCGGGAAGCTTTCTGGGTTGGATGGGGGAGGGATTTCTTAAGAAACGCTAAAGGAAACCAACAGCAGGTCATGAAGTATGACTAAAGCCAAGAGAGTGTAATAGATTATTTTATTTTCTAATTGGCCCAGGGCCCAAATTCACGGCTTTCTTCCCTTTTTGCGTAAAGACTGTCCTTCTCCTGAAAAGGCAATGAATCGGCCTCCAGCTTCCTCCTAAATGGGAAGGGAAAGGATCAAAGTTTTGGCAAATCCTCTGGCTTCCCCAACAGCCTGAGCCCCCTGACACCATGGATCAGACTTACTACATATGCCTCATCTAGCCTCAGGGAACCCTCCCCTCCCTTCATCAGCCCTGAGTTGGGAGAGCTGGGAAATCTTTGTGGAGGGGCCTTCAAGGAAGAGAAAGCTTATGAGAGCTGGAGGTGAACAGGGCCTGCAGTCCAGCTGGGTGGGAGACAGCCAAAGGTACGTCTGGGGGAAAGCCCATGTCCTGACTTGGGAGGGGGGTGGAGCCAGACTGTGGCAGGCCTTAATGCCAGACCTGGATGCCTGGAAGATCAGACCCAGGGGCCCAGGAGATCAGACCTGGTGGCTCAGAAGACCAGACCTGAGGCCTGGGAGACCAGATCCGGGAGCCCAGCAGACATACATTATCTACATTTCAATCAAAGCTTTGACAAAGGCCCTCCGGTGTATCCTGTGGGCAAGATGGGGAGTTACAGGTGGGATGACAAGCTGCTGGGTGTATCTGGGAATGGCTGGCTGGCTGAACCGAGAGGATTGTGCAGAGGGAGGCATTCCCCTCGGACGTGCTGTCCCTTCATCCACTTTAGGCATAGGTGCATCTCTATTACACGAGTACGCAACCCAGAGCAAAGACGTCAGATGACGGAATCCTGATGGGTGCAATCTGGGCCTGAATCAAACTGGAATCTAAAAGGGCCGAATGGCAGCCACCTTCACGAGCACAAGGTGGACAAGCTATGTCTACACAGCAGTCTGCTTGCCAGACTCTGGAGGTCTGTGTGGCCAGCACAAAAGTAAGATAATTCTGGCCCATGCCATGACAGGAATGGCTTTCTGAAACAAGGGGGCAGCGGCCTTGCTCTGCTGCACAGGGAGACTTTTCAGTTACAGGTGCCACGTTTTTAAAAAAGCATTTTTTTCTCCAATGAATGAAAAATCTGTTTTCTCTTTCTCCTACCTCCCCTTGAAACAATGTAGTCAAACAAAACAAACTCATGCCATGTCCACAAATATGTGCCTCCCTCTACACCTGGGTGCTCCATTTTAGGAAGGACACTGTTAAGTTCTGGAGCCCCCAGAGGAGGTGACGAGGCAGTGAGAGGGCCCATCAGGTCATGTAAGAGTACCCAAGGCTGACAAGGGCCATGCAGCGGCCTCCAATCTGATGGGCCACCATGGAAGAACCACCCAAGTGCTCTGCTGGGTGCCAGAGGATGGAGGAGCAGCCATGGAGGGCACAAGGTGCCCCTGAGAGGCAGACCCAACCTTCCTGCCGCTGGGTAGGTGCTTGGGCCCAAGTGGGAAGGAGCTGCATTGGAGCTACTGGGTTTCTCTTCTAAGGGAGCTTCCAACAAAGCCTGGGGGCAGGGAGAGGGGAAGGGATCAGTTGTGGGGGATGTCCTGCTGATGCACAGACCAGCTATAAGAGGGCCTCAGAGTACCTCCCTGCCCCTGGAATCCTGGGACTGTGTGACCAACAGGCTCTCTTCCCTCTGGGCCACCCTGCCCCGGTGTCTGGTGCCTGCCCATCTAGGCCCTATTGCGCCATGGCAGCAGAGGAGCAGCGTGCCTGATGCTTCATTCCCCAAAATTGTTTCTAAATCTAGGCGATGGGGGTGGCTAGGTGGCACACCAGCCCTGGAGTCAGGAGGACCTGAGTTCAAATCTGGCCTCAGACACTTAACACTTAGTAGCCATGTGACCTTGGGCAAGTCACTTAACCCCAAATCCCCCGCCCTCCCCCTTCCAAAAAGCAAAAAAATAAAATAAAATAAATGTAGGTGATGTCATCTGTCAAAACCAGGCAGGTCAGCTGTCTTCTGGGGACAGTTATACCCACCATGTAAAGGGAAATCCCTGAACCACCCGCAGGCAGATTGTTTTCATGTCACAATTCTGGCTTGGAGTATTTCAAATGAAGCCTCTTAAGCCAAGGAGGAGGGAAAGGCGCCCAAGCCTTGAGGCGGAGGTGCCCAGACAGGCAGTGGCGATGTGGGGTCCTCTTACTGGACTGCAAGCGTCTGGAGGGCCGGCATCTGTTCGAGCTAAACCTTCTGCCACCCCGGGTGACAAAAGTAACATTCCAGACACAGTTTGTAAAAATACGGTAGGCTGCAGATTTAAAAGGGCCTATTCATTCTGTGAGTATTGTCCCCACGGTGCAGAGTCCAGCCTTTCCTTCCCCAGTGTCAGCGAGCCCCGTGGCACACGGGCCAGGGGCCTCTGGGTGCCCTCAACAACTCCTCTGCCAGGAAGGACCTCCCAGCTTATGGAAATGTCTGCATTGCCCTAGTCTAGACTTAAACTCTATGAATTTAGTTCCCTTCTTTCCTCTATTGTAGATATTTACAATGTCCAATGGGGCTGGTCTACACCAACCCTGTGGACAGTGGTAGGAGGTGATGTGGCCAGGCTTCAAGGCCTTGGGTTCTAGCCTCAACTGCGCCCTCTGCCCATGTCCTCATGCCCCGGGGGTGACCACACCAGCAGAGCCCAGCTCGGGCAGGCTCTCCCCATGCTGGAAAGGTCCTGAGAAAAGCCCCAGCCCCAGACAGCAGTGTCACCTGAGGCCAGACTATGCTAAGGAGAGTGGCTCATGGGGGTAGGGCTGACTGGCCGGGGGCAGACCCCAGGACCACAGAGAAAGAGAAGCTGTTTGGCTTTTCCTTACGCCCAGCCCTGGATCAGACACCCGAGAAAACGTGCAACTGACAGAACGTAACAAAATCAGGAAAACTTACCTCTTCAACTTTTTTGACCATCGGACGCGAATTTCGAATGAAAGTGATCTTACCAAGTTTAAAGTCATAGTTAGGAATTCCTCTGAAGAAAGAAGGAGGAAGAAACACTAATTAAAGAAATACAGCCCAGCAATGCTCCCGGGGAGGCCCACATCCCGGGCAGTGCCAGCCCCAGGGAGGGTCGAGCCTGCTCTTTGGGCAGTGGGCGCATCAGGGCCTCAGGAAGAGAAGCCACTGCTCTGACTCCAGACCCCCCTCGGAAGGGAATTACAGCGAGGCGGTCTGACCCCCCCGTGAAATGAACCATCCTGGACCTGCGGCAAGCTGGTCTGGACAGGCTCGTTCACCACGAGCAGGAGACTTGGCTTAGTCCCTTCATCATTCTGAGGCTCAGTGTCCTCACCTGTACAGTAGGGTTCCCACCCCCCCACTGCAGGGGGCTTGCTGTAACAGGATGCCTGGGGTGGGACCCACACATTACAGTTACAGCTCAGAGGGCTGCTAAGTCAGGACTGACCGTTCCAAAGAGCCAGCGGCCCAGAAGAGGCCTGCTGCAGGACGAGGCCCAGGTGTCGGGGAGGCAGGGCCCATGGATACACTCACCTTTTAATGTCTCCAGGCTTAATAGGGGAAGGACTGGGTTCTATGCCTTTCTTCTTCCCGTCCAATCTGTTTCCAGAGCCAGAGAAGGCCTAGGGAAGCAAAGGGTCATGAAACACTCACTGCCAACACATTCTACATCAATAGGTACTTATTAGGCCAAGCCCTGGGCTCGGTGCTCAGGACATGGAAAGGCCCCATAATGCAGGGAGGTAGAGGGGAACAGGGCAAGTCTTCCAGGCCTGGGAAACAGCAGAAGGAACAGCCTGGAGGCAGGCCTGGCCAGTCTAGAGGGGGTAAAAGGGAGTCACCAAGGCCAGAATGGCAGACTGGAGCCAGAATGGGTACAGCTTAAATGTTACGTGTTTGTATCTGGTCCTAGAGGGGACAGGGAGCCACAGAATGTTACAGAGTAGTGTAGAAATGCAGATAGCAACCGCATCAGGAATATCACTGGCAGCTGTGTGCAGGATGAAAGGGTGAAGCCTAGAAGGTACGACACCAGACAAGAGGGGATGGGAGCTGGCCCTAGGTTGGTGGCTATTTGAGCAGAGAGAAGGGGACAGAGGGGAGTGATGAAGGCAGAACCAACAAGCCTGGGCAGTGGCCCGGTCATGAGAGGCTCAGAAGGAGGGGGCAGACTGTGAGTGCTGCAGTCTGGCGGGGTAAGCAGAGGTGGGCAGGTATGACATGGGAGGACTGTGGTCACCGAGTTGTCTATGGCAGCCAGGCTGGAACATGTAGCAGCTAGCGGGTGACCCTCAGGACAGTGCCACATCTGGCATGCTTCCTTGTGCAGAGCCAGAGACTGAAGCCACCTTTCCCCCTGGAAGGGGTCAGAGCAGGTCTGGCTAACCCTGAGGGACAGTGAAGCAGTGAGGCAGTTCAGATCTGGCCCCTGACCCTGGAGAAGTCACTGCTGAGCCCCCAGCCTCAGTTTCCTCATCTATAAAGTGGGCATAATAAAAGCACCCACCTCTCAGGTTGTAAGGATAATGAATATTTGTAAGTTCTTACTAAACCTTAGAGCACTATGTATATGCCAACAAGGAACAACAATTTTGGGGCTGTTTAGAGAGAGAGGGAGAGAGAGAGGGAGGGAGGGAGAGAGAGAGAGAGAGAGAGAGAGAGAGAGAGAGAGAGAGAGAGAGAGAGAGGGAGAGAGAGAGTGTGTGTGTGTGGTGTGTGTTCTACTCTGTGCTAATTCATTTTCCAGCTTATTTTACACAGATGAGGAAACTCAGGCAAACAGGGTGAAGTGACTTGACCAGGGTCACATAGCCAGGAAGTGTCTTTCTGCCTCCTGGCCCGTGCTGAGCACTGTGGCACCCCCTAGCTGCCCAAACAATAACAGCCTTTGAACTCAAATGTTTAGGTTTTTTTAGATGGGATGTGGCCAAAGCTGAAAGCAGCTGTGTGGTGGGCAAGGCTCCAGTGGCAGACCGAGGCGCGAGGCCCCATGTCTCTTTAGGGGTGGGGCTGGTGCATGAAGGTGGGGGTCTTTCTGCCAGAAGCAGCTGGTGGAGACCCGAGGGCCCGGGCCCTGCGCCAAGGAGAGAGGAGGGAGCAGAGGCAGCGGGGGGCACATCTCCTGCGCTGCAGGGCTGGCCGAGGGCAGGGGCACAGGATGGCGCCTTCCTGCTGTTGGTGGCATTTTTATTTTCCTGTTCTCCCTGCCGGAGGCCTCCCTGGGCGCTCCCCGGGGCACAGCATCCAGTTCATTTGGGCTCCAAGGTCACACAGCAGCCCCTTGTCTGCCCCACTTTCTCGGCTTCTGCCAAGGCCCTCTCAGGCTCCCCACCTCTGCCTCCCCAGCTCTGTCTCCCCACTCCGTGCCTAACCAGCTGAGAAGCTCCCCCACTCTGGTCCCCCCACGCCACATAAAGGAGCTGAGGCTCTGTCCACCCAAATTTCCTGGTAACATGCTGAACAAATGGCTTCACTTCCCACGCCCACGAGAAGCTGGGGCCTGCGTGGATGCCGGGCCAACAGTCTAAGGAACCCGGGCTCTGATGCCAAGGTGAAAGGTTAAGCTGCCTGAGCTAGGCTCGGGCAGCCCAGAAGGTCTGCGCCAGGCGGGCCATGAGAGGACGTGCCAGGACAGAGTCTCCAACCTACGAGGGACCCGGGCACGCAAGATGGTAGGACCAGGAGGGACTCGAGAGGATCTCGTCAGGGGCAGGTTCATGACTTGGCCTGAGGTCTGCCTACTACCCCCAGCAACCCTCATTCCACTGCTTTAAAGACAAGTAGGAAACAGGACTTACCCGGAAGCCAAGATCTCCAACGTAGCCACTGTGGTCAGCTTCCACATCCTGGGAGAGCAAAAGAAAACCGACAGTGATTCATTCTCTTACACCGGCAGCGACCCCCGCCCCAAGGTCCTCCCTTGGAAATGCTCTGAGCCCGGTCACAAGGTCTGCTGGCTTCAGAAGAGTCACCAGGAACTATCACACACCAGGGATGCCCAGGAGCCAAGGGCAGCCTTGCAAGAAGGTGCCATGGGGGCACAGCCTGGCTCCAACTCACCGCTGTCTCCTCGTGCTGAGCCTGCCGCTCTGGCTCCTTGTAGCCCAGGGGGGCATCAAAGTCGACCTGAAGATCCAAAGAGGAGAAAGATGGTCTTCAGGGGCAGGTCCAAGGCCCTCAGTCTGCCCCTCTTTAGAATGGGTCTTCCTGGCTCCCAGCCCCTTCCAACAGCACTTAGCACCCCATGTCACAGACAACCCTGGGGACCTTCTGTCAATGGGAAGGCATTCCCTGTACGCCCAAGACAGACAGATGAAAGGCAGAGAATGGAACCCTTCCTGCCCATCTCTGTTGGCTAAATTCCTACCTGGCTTTTAAAGATGCTGCCACCTGGCCATCGAGATTTCCTCCCCTCATGGTCACTAACTAATGACAATGTCTGATTCTGCCTCTACGTGAGCTTTATATGTGGCCCCCTGACCTCCAATCCAACACCCAACAGGATGCTTCGTGAGGGCACAGCTGAAGTGAAGGGAGGGAGACAGCTGACAGGGCCTGGGAGGGAGGGAGGGCAGGGAGAGGCGAGGCTTCCTGGTGCTCATTCACCCCCTCTGGGGGGAGGGATCCAAGGTTTTCCCATGTTCCCATTAATTGTTTCGGGGGAAGGGGATGTGTATGTGTTGAGTTTTGGAGGGAGCCTTTACTCCAGGTGAGAAGATTCTGATGACTTTCATTAAACTTATCCAGAAAGGCATTCCTCTTCCTCCAAAAGGCAAGTGCCCTTTGGCATAGTGCAGGAGATTTTCACCTGGATCTGGCAGAGGCTCAGGGTCACTCAGGAAGGGGTGGGCTCTCTGAAGTGCCAAGGGGACCCCGAGGGGACTGGGATGTTTCTGGAAGCGTGGTTTGGAGCCAGAACTGAACCTCACAGACAACAGAGACTGGACCATTCCACCTGGCTGATGCTAACAATGGGTGTGCAAGCCTTCCTCCTGCAAGGCCATCCTGCACCAGATGGGCTTGCCTCAAACATCCCAGAAACTTTCTCTTCCTCCTGGATGCCACAATGAAAGGAAGGGGCATCTGGGCAAAGGTGTTTTAATTGAAGCACTTGCTGGGTGACAGGATCTAACAGGAGCCTCGCTGGTCTAGGATGTGGGGTCACACTGAGCTTCAACGTCCTTCTCAAAGACTCCTGCTTTCTGAGGACAAGGGAGCTGGTGCCAAAGACAAGGCCCAGAAATGGCTCATGGGTTCTTCTTATGGGTGCTCTTCTTGGTCCCTTCCCTCCCACGTTCCAAAGAGGCCTCCTACCAAACCGCGGGGTAGGTCTTCTGCGGGACAAGGCACTTACATTCATGTCACATTCTATGATCGACACAGCTTTATCAGGTTTTGTCTCCATCACACGAAGCTCATAGATCTGTGTAAGAGCAGAAACACCACTGGCATGAGGGTCACCAAGCCGAAGGCAGGGCCAAGGATTCTGAGCTGGCACAGAACCCAGAGACCACCAAACCTGACCTCTCTGTCTTATAAATGAGGAAACAGAGGTCCACAGAGAGGGGATGACTTTCCCAAGCTCTGGGGCTGGAGCTGGAGCCCCTTCCTCCAAATCCAAATCCAGCACATGATTAAAAACAAGCAAGGCCAATCTGGGAGGCCCACTGGGGACACACACCCACCTCTAAAAATGACTCTCCCCAACCATTCTGGTAACCCACAGTCCTGACCAAGTTCTGATCAGTACACTCACAGGTGCTGCCCACCCTTTGGGTGGCATTTCTTGATTTAAGGGGTACTATGGGTGCCAGCTATACTGCTGTACCATAGGTGGAAACCTCCTGGAGAACTGAGCCCAGAAAATCCAGAGGCTTTCCTTCTACATGCAACTATGATGCTCCATTAGGTCCAGGCACCAATGACACCCGGGCCCCAAGGCCAACTGGGAACTCTGGGCCCCAAAACGTTAGGAGTTTGGGGCACAAGCTCTTGCTCTCTCTCTGACACTGATGCCAACATTACTTTCTGCTTCTCCCAGTTAGCCCAGTCTCTGGAGGCTGGGAGGGGATGGAGAAGTCATGAGATTATAGGAGTTCAGAAGGCGCCTTACAGAACATCCAGATCATGGCTTCTGAACCCAGAGTCCATGAATTTGGGACTTTTTTTGTTTTTAAGATTTGTTTTTGTTACATTTTAAGTTTGAAACCCTCCCTACCCAGCACTAGGGGTCACCAATCTCTCTCTCTCTCTCTCACACACACACACTCACACACACACACACACACACACACTCACACAAAACCACACCATGCCCCCTTCTATTTGTCAGCTCTTTCTCTGGAGGTACATAGCATCTTCCTTCACAGTCCTTTGTAGTTGATCTGAATGCTTCTATTCTCAGAACAGCTAAATTACTCACAGTCACTCTGGGAACAATATCGCTGTTACTGGGTACAGCGTCTTCTTGGTTCTACTCATTTCACTTTCCGTTATTTCATGCAAGTTCTTTCTACGTTTCTTTAACACGCTGCCCCCAGCACTATTCTATCACAGTCAGGTCAGCCACTCCCTGACAGATGGGTGTCCCCTCCATTTCCGCCTGGCCACCACAAAGGGGGCTGCTATGAACAGCTCTGTACATGGCTCCTTTTCCCCTTTCTTTGGTCTCTTTGGAGCATGCACAGTTTAATAACATTTAGGCTGCAGCTTTTCTGAGCACACCCAAGGTCCACTCCCAGAGGTATGTTAACAGGCCAGGAAGGCCTCACCTACAGGCCAGGGTGCCCCAGTGATGAATGGAGGGGCACTGCCCATCCAGCCGGCAGCCATGTGAGGCTGGGCTTGAAGCAAACAGCAGCCTCAGCATCCCAGACTGCACTGCACCTGGGAGAACCTCCATGGCGTGGGCCATGCCCTCGCCCAGACTCACCTTTTCATTGTAGTTGATCGCAATCACATCCCCTGTAGTCAGACAGGCAAAGTTTCTCAAAGCATTTTCCAATCTGTTGGCAAACTGTGTCAAGGCAACAAGGCAAGAAGTAGAGGCTCCTCCTGAAGTGGACTGGCAATCCCAAGGCCCCGTTCCCAGTCCAGCCAACCAAGCCTTTCCTATCAGAAAGGGCCAGGAGCGGTCGGACTCTGGGATCACAGGAGAACCAACAGGGACCTTTCTTACCTCCTCACTCCAGGCATGAAAGCAACAAACTCAGTATGAGTTACCTGGCAAAACGAAAAGTTAAGCAGATGGTGATGGTTAACAAATTCGAGTCTCTGTCCTGAAGGAGCAAGGGCTGTGGGCAGGCCAGAGAGGAGACAGGCCTTGAAGGCAGGCTGAGAAAGGCTGGAGACAAGAAATGGGGGGTGTCCGGTGTGGCCAATGGGGGGTGAGCCGAAGCCTCGGCTCCTCAACCTGTGTCGAGGTGACCTCTTGTCTTCCAGCTTACTCGAGCCACAGTCAGGTTACAGACCGCTTAAATCATTGGCTGGAGAGCATCTATCAGCCCTTGGCCAGGCTTTCACTAACACTTAACTGAGCATTCTGAGACAGGCTGCATGCTCTCACTTCTTATGCTTAGGATGGCCGGCTGCAAACACTTTCCCCTGTGACTGGCCCTTTCCTGCCTTCGGACAGGGACTCCTGAAGGTAACTTTTATCCTGTTACAAGGGAAGGCTCAGTGGGTAGGCTGGAGAGAGGGGAGGGGAGGGGAAAACAAGTCAGCGGTACAGAAACACCCACACAGCACAGGCCCCCAAAGGATACACGGCCTTCGGGTTGGTGATGTCCAGGAAATCTGGACTCTGGGGCTGGAATTTGGAGTAAGTGGCCACTTGCAGGTTGACACTCTCCACTTGCACCAGGCCCCCCTCTTCCAAAAGCAGATTCTGCATCATCTACAGAAGGAAGCAGATGATGAATGGTCCCTGGACCCCTGAAGCCTCCGCCACACCAGGACCATCTCCCCCAACTTCTGCAGATCCACTTCCCACCCACAATTCCAGGGTTCTTCCAGCTGAGGGGCTAGTGCAGATCCTGAAGTGTCCAAGGCCTGGGGAAAAGTCCTGCCTCTGACCGACAAATCCAGAGGCCAGTCGCTAGCCCTACACCCTTGGAGGAAGGCGACAGAGAACCTGGAAAGGGCCCTGGATATGGAGTCAAAAGACTGAGTGTGAGTCTAGTCCAGGCTCTGCCACTGCGCCCCAAGCAAGCCTGGAGTCCCTCCACCAGAGCGGCTGAGCATTCTTTCCTCATCTACAAAAGGAGAGGCCTGGATTGGGGCAGGGTGATCCCCAAGGGGCCTTTCAGCTCTCAAGCCTAGGATTTTAAGAAGGAGCCAGGGCAAATATAATACCCGTTTTACAGATGAGAAAACAGAGGCTCCATCAGCAGGGTTCAGTCACTCAGAGTCACCCCTGGATGATGAAAAAGGCTCTCCGACTTCAGAAAAAGAACTGATGATAGAAGTAGGCTTTTTAAAACTTAATCATTCTTGGTCTTTTTGGTCTCCATTTTCTTCTGCATCTTGGCTAATACAGAAACGTTTTGCCTAACTGCACGTGTAAAGAAAGGGGGAGAGGAGGCAAGGAGACGAGGAACTCAGTTTTTTAAAAAAGGATGTGATAAACTGTGTTCACATGTAACTGAGGGAAAAAAGTTAAATGTAAGAGAGCCGCGCTTGGTAAGGGGGGGGCCCTCCGGCCTGGCCCCACGCCCGGCGCTCTTCCCTGGTAATGATTGGCTCTCTGCTCCTGCCAGGCTCCGTGGCCCTGCCACAAGGACGCTGCACTGTCAGCATTGGGCATTAACCCCAAGGCCATGGGAAGACTCTGCTGCCTCTCCAGTCCTGGCTAGAACCCAGGCCTCCTGGCCGGGCACATTGTTCTGCCAACTGTGGGAGAAGAAGGGGCCTCAGGGCAAGTGCTTGGCACCTCCCGAGCCAGGCTGCTCAGGGCACGACAGCGAGGGACAGCAGGGGTCATCTCGGCCTGGAGCCGGGCTAGCTAGAGGAGCAGCCCTATCTCGACAGAAGGAGCTGATGGGGGGAGTCCAGCAGAAGCAGGAGGGAGAGCCAGTGGGCTGAAGGTGAAGGAGCCCTGTGGGCCTGGGGCTGTGTCCATGGACCCTGCCCTGACCTGTCCTCTGACCACACTGACCATTTCCTGATTCCTACCCAAGGGAGAGGCTCTCACCAACAGGGACACAGAACACTCCTGACAGAAAACGAGATGGGGGGAGATGACCAATCAGAAGCCGCCACGCATTTCAAGCCAGGGATGAACGGCTGCATCAAGGAGGCAGATAACATGTGTTCTGAAGCGCTCTGTCCAGAGCCTGGGTGGAAGGCAAGCACTGCGGTGTCTGAGGGGGGCCGGGCGGGCCGGAGCAGGGTCAGCAGGGGTCTGGGGGGGCCCCAGAGGACACTGCTTCAGTTCTGTCCTTCTGTTCCCAGTGCTCAGAACCAGCCAGGCAATGTACCTTTACTAAGCTCCTACTATGTGCCAGGCACTGTCCTAAGCGCTGAGTATACAAAGTGAGGCACAAGACAGGCCCCTACGTGCATGAGCTGGGGCAGGGGTGACCCCCAGGTTGGAGGGCAGACACAGACTCTGAGAAGAGTGTGCACCGCAGATGGGGACTGGACCGTGCAGATGCAGGCATACGGGGATGAGCCGTGTCCAGGAGTGCTGATGAGGGACGGGGCAGGCAGCTCTGAGAAACATGGGGAGCAGCACACGGGAGCCTGCAGGGAGAGGGCCTCTGGTCCACAGCAAGGCACTGGGGAACCACAGAGAGTTTAAAGCAGGAGAGTATCATAGTCAGTTGTCTGCCTTGAACTGTGGCAGTGGATGAGAACTCTAAAGGAACATGAGGAGAGGGGAGATGGGGGTGGGTCAGGACAGGGCCCTGGGGAACACCTAGTGTGAGGCAACCGTCTAACAGATGAGGAGATGAAGTGGTTGGCCAGGGAGGGGAGGAGGGCAGCCATAAGGAGTATAAAAAATAATAACAACACCTCATTTTCTCCTCACAAAAGCTCTGAGGTTCAGGCACTGTTATTATGCCCATTTTGTGGATGAGGACACTGAGGTAGAAAGCAGTCCAAAGACTTGCCCAGGGTCACGCATCTAGCATCTGTGTCAGGATTTGACCTCAGGGCCCCCTGACTCCACCTCCGTCACCAAACTGCCTGTTGAAAGCCAGAAAGAGGCCCCAAAGGGAGCAGAGCACAGGGTGAGGGGAGGCAAGAAACAGGGACTGGAGGGAAAGGGCTGGGGCAGCAGCCAGGGACCAGGAGCTGGGCCGGGGGACACTTCTCAGGCCTGGGGGCTGGCCTCAACCTCTGCCTCAGAGCTGGGGTCAAGGAGAAGTGACCAGTGAAGGCCGAGGGCTCCGACTGGCAGGGAGTCAGAGCCCCGGGTGGGATGGCCCCTCCTGCTGCCCACTGGAAGGTGGGGTCACAAACTGAGGCTGCCTCCTGGGGCTTGGTTGCACCTCCAGCCTCAGCACCAGCCCAGCTACCCTAAGTGCTTTGTTAATGCCCGAAGGGCCTCAGAGCTTACAAAGCTCTTCTCTCAGCAATGGCTAAGAGCAGAGACCTGAGGGTTGAGTCCTGGTGCCAACCCTTACTGGCTCTGTGACCTTATGGGTATACCATTGGTCACTTGTTAGAGATGGTCAAAGGTTTTCTGGAGTTGGAGCTCTGGGCCAGTGGTGACAAGGCATCCCCAATGCCCACCCAGCTTCAGTTGGATATTGCACCAACACGAGAGGCAAATGGCTGCGTAGGAAGCAGCCTGGGCATTCTTAGGCCCATTTTAGAGATGGAGAAACTGGCTTAGGAGAAGTCACTTGGGTTTGGAACCTGAGGCTCTGCCCGTTCCGACAGACAGGCCTGGTGTCTTCACTCTGAATGCGGCCCATGGGCTAAGAGGTGGTGCAAGACTAGAGCCAGGATCTGACCTCAGGAATTTCCTTAAGCAAATACAATTTTACTCTGAGGCATCGAAAACTGAATAGATTTCAAATGTCACCTGGTCCAACCCTTCACTTGACAGAAAAGGAAACTGAGGCCTGGTGAGGTGAAATGCCTGGCTCATGGGGTTTGTGGCACACGCAGGATTAGAATTTGATCAGGCAGGCAGTAAGTACAGGGCCCCAGCAGGGGAGGACACAGACAGATCAGGGGGAGATGAGCAACACAGGGAGGCGTGAGCACTGAGGGCCACCAGGGAAGGCTTCATGAAGGTGGTGAGATCTGGGCTGGGGCTGGAAGGGGCAGAGATTAGGGGGAGCATTCTTGGCAGGGGGGACAGTCAGGGTCAGTGCCTGGAGGCCAGCCTCAGGATGAGGCTTTTCTCTGTAAATCAGTCTCTGACTGAGCCTCTTTCCCTCTGCCAGCCTCAGTTTCCTCATCTGTAACATGAGGACAGCACCACCAACCTTCCGGGGTTGTTATGGAATGAGGTTAGATGTGCCAAGTGCTTAGTGCAGGCCAGGCACCTGGGAGGGGCTGTACAGATGTTCACCATCACTTCTTTGACCTAAGCGGTGTTTTTAGCCTGCTTTCTGGAGAGACTGCGGGGAGATTGGCCAAGCAGTGATGTTAGGCTCAAAATGTGCCATCAGCAGAGCAGCAATGGCTTATCTCAAACCTCATGGGTACATGGGGCTGTGTCCGCAGAGATGCTTCCTCTGCTGGCACAAAATGCTGTCCCGCAAGCCTCTGGGGTGACCGTGGCATGTGCTACAACGCCTCCCCCATCAGCAAGGTTGGCCCAAGGCTCAAGGTTGGGAGGTCCCCTACGGGGCCACAAATGGAACTAGTGTTCAGTCAACCTCTGCCTGAAGATTGCCAGTGAGGAGTGGCACCCTCTCCCTGTGGAGGTCCCCAGGATAAGGGACAGGTTTGGATAATGGGAATAGGTTTTCTTGGCATCAGGCCTGCATCTGCCTGTCCATACTGCTCCCAGTTCTGTTCTGATGCCAAGCAGAACAAAGCTCACCCTTGCCTGCCCACTCCCCAGCCCCAGCTCCTTCAAATGCCACTCCAATGGCCCACCCTCAAGGCCTCTGGCTGCTCTCCAGAGGGGCCAGGCCAGGCCCAATAAGCCTCTCCATGCACCCTCATGTGGTCCCATGACTGACGATTCACACTGAACTGCAGCTCACAATTGCCCTGCCCTGTTGGCCTCCCCAGGGATTTTTTAGGCCAGTGGTTCCTCTAGTATTAGTGAAGGAGATCTGGCCTCACAAGATCTCTTTGTATTCAACTGGAACTCCCTCTGGCCCAGGATTTTTCACTGGTAACACCTCAGAGGTGAATCCAGTTTCTGAGATTTACCTAGACCTTTAAGAATTTTGGCTGCTCCCTTTTAGCTCCCGGCCAGCTGTGAATGGGAGAGGATTTCCCCCTCAGCTTTATCCAAGCCCTTAGCTGACCACTAGGCCATCCATCCCTGACTGGGCCCAGAGGGCCACCAGCCCACAACACAGAGAAACCCCAGGGTCATCTGCTATGGACACCGTCTGCTTGACCCTATGGACCCAGTGCCTCATGGGTCACTTTGGTCAAGGCAGGGAATGCTGGGGAAACTACTTTAACCTTGAATTACTCACCCAGTGGGGAAGATAACAAATGCCCTCGTCTGCCACAAACTCCAACACGCCACAGTGGGTCATCCTGTCGGAGTTCTTATTGGTCAGTTTGAACAACATGGGATAGGTGATATTGAGTCGACCTAGAAGAAGAGAAGGTTGTGTAAGACACAGATCCTGTGGGCACCAGCAGGCTGGTGTCTGTTGGGGAGAAGAACCAAGCTCACCACAACACTCTCCCACGGGAGATGTCCTTGGTCAGTCCCCTCACTTCATCTCTGCTCATTTCAATTTCTAGTTCCATGTATCAGGAGACAGAAGAGAAAGAAACAGGCCCCTCCCAAGACAGGCCATTTCACTCTCATTCTGGACATACCTCCCATCCCCTGGCACAAGCCAGGCACAAGCATCCAAGGCCTGGTCAGAAGTGGATCATTCTGGAGGTCTGGATAGCCTCAGAAGGGTGGCTACAGGGCCCCCAGACTCACACTTGGGCTGAAGGGCCTCCAGCCTCCAGCTTGGGTTTGCCTCTTCCCCAGCCACTCACCAAGGTTTAAAGCAATGGGATGGCCACATGCTGCCACTCCTGGTTTACAGAGCCATCTAGGGGGATGTGTTTGTGTTCTGTGCAGGACTGGAGGGACAGAGAGGGGGGTGCTCTGGGGAGAAACTGGTAAAGAAGCAAGTCACTGGAGAATCAGGAGTCAGAGGGCCTGGGTTCAAATCTGACTCCACAACTTAACTATTGTCAGTGTAATGGTCATTAATTTAAATCTGAAGACCCTTTTTTGTTATGTCAAGTAAGCAGGTACTTAGCCCTTAGTAACTAAGGGCTAAGTACCTCTGTGAAAGAAACAGAAGGTGTGAGCTCTGTCTTCTGTTGCTGACATAACAGGAAGGGGTTAACTGAGACAGGAAGCCAATGTGTGTGTGTGTGTGTGTGTGTGTGTGTGTGTGTGTGTGTGTGTGTGTGTATAAGAAGAGGCCCAGAGAGACACAGTCAGAATCAAGAATTTTTACTCCTGGTAGAGGAAGCAGAACTGTCCCAGCATCTGGGAACTGGGCTGCTATGGGACTGAGAACTGAGTTGGAGTTTTCTATGAGACCAGGATCTGGTGAAGGGCTGAGGGTTCTTGCTGAGAAGGCCACCCGGAAGGCTGAGGTTTCTTCTGGTTCCTAAAGCCAGCTGAACAGCTGAAGGACTGAAGATGTAGGACTGGGATAGGACTTTGTTTGTTTGTGGCTTGGTTAATCCTTGAGTTCCAGGCAACAGAAGTTGTGAAGGTTTTGAAATGTACTGGACCTCATGTACTTCAGTGTGTCGCAAGAACTGCCTGGAGGACTGGACAAGAACCTGAGAGCTGTCTGCCTCTGCATCCAGGTGACTGTTTGGTGGATTCAGGTAGGAGTTTGGGCCATGGAAGGGGATCCAGGGAATCTGAGAGACCACCCCAAGTCAAGATGAAGGCCTCTCCTTGGATATTGAATGTGTGATGAAATTGAAGTTTACTAGACACCAAGGGGTGGAGGGTTTGTGTAATTTTCTAATGACTGTTTTTAGTGATTAATGATACTTAGTAATTGTGAATCTAGATAAGCGACTGATTAGGTTAACCTATGATTAGGTTAACCCATGAGTGGAAGACTGACTTGTATTGTGAAATGATTGAATGATTAAGTAAGGAGGGTTTCCCCCTTAAGGAAACCAGATGATTATTCTTTTGTTCTTTGTTCTAAATACTGTGACCACTTTGGGGAAAACTATGTGGCCATTCTAATGTTAAGCTGTTATGAACACTATATTGTGATTTTCTGTGATAAGATATAATGTTGTGCATATTATACCGTACCTTGATTTTCTGAGAAAGTTTGCTTTGATTTGTTATGGAATAAATGGAGTGTTCACTATACTGTCTAATCAGACCCTTAAAAGCTGTTCACAGTAACATTCTTTTGGGAAGCTGCTTGTGCATGGCATTACAGTCAGACGAGTCATTCCCCTCTCTGGGCTGAGGGTTCCTCGTCTGTAAAATGCAGGGTTAGAATCCGGTGATCTCCAAGGATGTCTCTGGCTTTGGAGTACAAGCTCCCCAAAGGGGCTGGGATGCCCAGGAGGCTCCCTGCCCCCAACACACAGCTGGCCAGAGAAGTGCTTGAGGCCAAACACAGCAGGAATCACCAAGGCAGCATCTCGGGCCCTAGCTTCTCAAAGCACCTTCACATCCATAAGCAACTTCTGTCATCCTTCCAGCAAGGAGCAGTGGGCACAGTAGGGATCATTATCTGTCTAGTGTCCCAGAGTTGGTGCAGAAACCCTGGGACTGAGCCCACATCTCCTGACATCCAGGCCAAGTGCTGGGGAGGCCCATGACTGCTGGTTTTGGTGACAGCTGGGAGATCTGGCTTCCATACTTGTTGTGGCCTCCCAAAGGGGGTGCTAACTACTGCTCTGGGTTTGCTTCCTCACTCTGTAAGATAGGGATGATCCCATGGGTACCAAGCTGCTCTATGAGGGGCCAGGATGATCAGGGCACAAGGTCTTGTTCCACTTGAGTCTTACCTACTCAACAAGAGTGATGCCTCTGGGGCTCTCAAGGTGGAGCTGGAGCTCACACACAGGCAGATGAAGCTGGCGACTCCCAGGACAGGCCAATGAGGAGGCTGACCCGTTACTGGAGTGTAGAGCAGCCCATGGCCACAGGGTTAGGCACCCAGGAGGACTTTTTAGCCACAGCAGTTCTCCATTCTCACAGACCACCTACTGTGCTATGGAAGGGCAGCCACCTGCATGGGTGAGTGAACAGGCAGCCGGTAACAGCCCTGGCCCTCCAAGTATGGCCAAGTCCTGCTTCCTGGCAGGTCGTGTACAAAGACAGTCAGTAGCTCCTTGCTCTCTGGCCATCTCTTTCACAGCTTTACTCACCCAGCCACCATCGCTGCCCTCACCTCAGCCTGGAACCAGGATCCTCAATCCAATCAGCACACCACTGTTCCTGGACAGGGGGTGCCAATCTGCAGTCCTATGGCCCCACTCTGCACCCCACATGTAGAGTGCCCCTTCCCCAGCCACCACTCCTCTGTCTAGATTAGAGACAGAGACTTTGCTGTGGGCAAAGACTGTTTCCTTTTGTATTTTTATATTTCCAGGATTAGGCCCACACTAAGAGCTTAACTGTTTCTTTACTCACTCATTCATTCATTCCTGCCAGAGGCCAGAATTCAATTGGAATCAATTCTGTAATTCCAGTCTAGAGAGAGTCAGTGACATCCCTGGGCCACTGAGGGCAGGACGTGCCAGGAGGATTTCTTTACTGCTTCTCTAATTTATACCAAATCTTTTTCTTTTGCAATCACATATCTGCCTCCTAAAATGGCGTTTGGCACAGCCCCTGCTACACAGGATTCCCTGGTCACTAAATGTCAAAAAGAAACACCAAAAAGTCACTGCCTTGGAGGAGGGAGATGAGCTCTGGCTGTGCTAAGCTGGCACACCCTCTCCTGCCTCTGCTTCAGCTGGCCCCCAACCCTGAAATAAGCGGCCTCCCCTCCCTGATGCCTCCATTCAGCTCCAGCACCCTGACCCCTTCGGCAACCAGTACAGACATGTGCCAATCTCGCCCTTCTCTGAACTCATGAAGCATGGACACCACAACTCAGCACTGGCTACTCTTCTGTTTCAGGACTGTCTGTCCTGTCTTCCCAATGAGACTGAGGTCAAGGAATGGCTGTGAAAGCCCAAGTTTCCCTGCGGCCTTGAGATGGAAATAGCAAGGCTGAAGGGCCAAGATCTTGCCCCCATGTCTCCACAAGGCAAGGAGAGGAGAGGGTGTTCCTGTAAGACTCCAGAGGAGGCCGAAGCTTTCTTCAGGAAAAGCTGAATCAACAGTGGCAGTGCCTGACCCTGCCTGAACCCTGTCCCTGGGCTGGGAAGGCCTCTCCCAGGCTGCATCTCCACTCCACAGCGAGACAGCTTGCTTGGGGTCTTCCGTAGATATCCTGGTGCTGACCCAGCCTGGCCTTCTGGTGTAGACTCACAAACTAGAAAGGCCCTTGGGGAGTGACTTATCCAAGGACCTGATTTTCGAGAAGGTGAAGCATTTCCTGGTCCATGGCTACACAGGCAGAAAACAACAAAGGCTGATTTTGAACCCAGGCTCTCTCCAAATTCCCTGCAAGTGCTCCGCCTCATGTCCCAGCCCAGAGGGCTGATCCTGGGGCAGACTGCAGCTACACAGACTGAGCTGGCTCCTGGCTCCTGGCACACTGCATGTACCCAAGGACTTCCTCAGCTTGGGATGCAGCAGCAGCACATCAGGAAATGGAGTCTCATGCTTGTGGGCCAATCCCTTAGCCCTCTGAACCTAGCACTTCTCATCAGCAGAGTGAGAGTAACAATGCCTGCCCCGTGTACAGCCCAGGGTTGCTGTGACCAGTGAAGGACAAGGTATGCTGGAAGGCGTCCTGCAGATGCAGCTCCCATCATCATGACCAAGGCTGCCCATCTCTCTCATTTTCAGCCACCACACATGACAAGTGAGTATGCTTCATGCAGTCAGTAAGCCAAGCCCTCTGCCCACGAGGGCGGCCGTATCTGGGCTGTGAAGGCTACAAAGAGAATACCAGGTGCTTACATACAACCTAGTTGTGGAGATGATGCACCCTGAAGAAGGGCTCCCCAACAACATGGCTGAGGACCACATGTCCGAGGACAGACAGCCTTGCCTTGGTCACCTTGTCACCTGGGAGGTGGGCAGGGACCCCAGACCTCCAGGGCTGCCCTGAGGGATCTTGGGAATGGTCTTTTCCTTTGAACTTCAGTCTCCTTTAGGAAGGATTATGAGCTCCAAGACCCTTCTACTCTCGACCTGCTGTCTGCTTTCAAGAGGCCTAAAGACTAAAACACACCAACATTCAGGCTGCTTCCTTCCTGGGCTCTGGCTCCGGCAGTCTTCTGCCAGCTCCAAGCCCTAAGCTCTTCTTGGGCAGTCTGGTGGCTCAGCCAGGAGGGGATATTTTTAGCCCCTTTGGATCTCCGTTAGCAGGACCACTCAGGATGGGATCATTTATTTATAGTTGCCTTGTCTGCCTGAACATCCTGGCAAGAGGCAGTGTGGCTCAGTGGAGAAAGTCAGCTGGGGAGTCACAAGAGGAATCACTATTTCTCTCCTATTGAATTAAGTAACTATTACATTAGGAACAAGGCTTTTCCCCTTTTCTACTATTCCTCTAGGAACCAATGAGTATGGGAAGTCCCTCTTAAAGAGTTACCCAGGCTGAGAGCTAACCAGACAGTAAAATTAATCCTAAGTCTGAGCTGATGGGTGTATTCGTGCTCAGACAGGTCTGGTTTGGGACAGGGGATGTGGAAATGGGAAGTCACTGTGACCATGACCTGGATGACCCCAAACCCTCACTGTAATACAGCCCACCTCCTACTATGTTATCCAATCAGTTGACTGCCACCCCTCAAGGACACCTACTCTTTGAAGGGAATGAGAACGTGAACCCACCCCCATGACTGTCTTTGGTCCAATGACCAGCCTTTTATTAATAATGCACCAGCCTTATTGATAATATGATTAAATTACCCAGAAACTATGTCTCTCAGATTTTTTAGTCGCTATGCCGTCTGAAGCCCCCATAATCCATGTGATTAGTCACGTAACACCATCTCCCCTGAGCCTCAGTTTTGCTAGGGGTAGAATGGGCATTATCCCCATTGTCTCAACCCAAAGTCACTGGGAAGCACTCAAGTCTTGTTGGCAGCTGCTCACATGGTCAGGGTCACGGGGAGGTCAGCTGGTCTGAGCCTTTCATTTTACAGGAGAGGAAACAGGCTGTGGGAAGGTGAGAGGAGGTGTGACCTGCCCAGATGACAATCAGGGACAGAGCTGGGATGGGAAGCCAAGGCCTGTTACCCCAAACCCAGGACTCCAACGCACCAGCACACTGCAGGGCAGGCGATGTTTATTACTAAATTACCAGATAATTTAGAAAATACTTACTCAGCTGATCCAGGGCCGAGGGGGGCATAATTACTGCAGAGAGAACATGAGAAAGATTTTTTTAAAAGGATGACATGAAAACGAAGGGCCTTTCTATTTGTTACATTAAACTTTATTTAAAGAACAATTTATGATGGCAGATAATTTCTGCCTCAAGGATTTTTACTGTGCACAGTTTACTCTGGGGAAGAGCTTAGTCTATTGGCCATGAAGAGATGTTCAAGCCTCCGGTCTGGTCAGAAATTCAGGACTGCATTTTTCATAAACTGGGACAACAAAGACTTTTCATTAGAACTCATGGTTCAGGTACCCAGAGGGCCAAGAACTATTTTGGGAGGTTACTAAAAATACTGATTTATGGGCCAGAAAAAGTGATTAGTCAAAATAAAAACAAGCACATACTCTTCCCTCCTTTCTCCACATCTGACCTGTCATTAGGTCCAGCGAGCATGGACACGGAGAAGCAGCGGTACTGGGTGGAGAAGCGATTCTGGAAAACGCGGGGGATGGGATGATCAAACATATTGAAAGAGAACTGGAAAAAAAAGAGAGACACATGCATGTTAAGACATACTCAGCAGACGTTCTAAGGCAATACGCCACTTAAGCAAGGTCAACTGGATTCACAAGAGTAGACAAAAAAATCAAAAAGGGGTTGGCACATTCGAGATAAATGTGTTTTCAGGGCAACTGAGGGTGAGGCCAGAAGCCTTTTGTGTTCCACCCCATGTGGCTGGCAGGCACGTGTCCTGGCCCAGCTAGAGCAGCCAATCCGTGCAGGGGGCCTTCCTGGCCTCCAGGCCCCATAGGGGCCCATGTAGCCCCCATGGTCTGTGTGCATGCAGGGGCCCTGCCTGGCCTCCAAGCCCTGGTGCATGCAGGGTCATCTGGGATGAGAACTCCCCCGTGGTTTGTTTTTAGGGGGCATTCCTAGCAACCTGTACTCTTCTCAGGAGATGGGAGAGACCCTGTAATGAGAGGCACAAGTCTCCCCTGCAAGCTGAGCCTCCTGCCATGGAAAGGAGAGCACACCTGGCCTACTGCCTGCCCAATGAGATCACTTCGGCCATGGCAAGCGCTTGATGACAAGGGAGGGGTGTGTGGACAGCCCCTCGAGGCTAGCTAGAGCTGTTCCCATTTGTAGCCGACCCTCCATACCGCTCCTCAAAGTGACTGCCCAGAGGGAGATGGGTCAAGGCAGTATGGCATCAACCCTTCAATGAAATGTTTGTACCACCAGATACCACCTGGCCTTAGAAAGCCCTGCTGGTGCCCAGCCTCTACCAGGCCCACAGTCGCTGGGGGCTCCCTGCCCACATCCTTCCTCTCTCACCCTATGCTCCTGACCCCCTGAACACCTACAGGTGGCAGCCCACCACCTCTGCCCAATTTCCCCTCATTGTGCTTAGCCCAGCTCCAGGCACACAGTAAGAGCCTATTAAATGGCTACTGATCCACTGGATTAGGACTTGCAGGACTGCTCAAAGGAAAGCAGGAGCTGCAGAAAGAGGACACTTTTCTTTGGAACAGATACTGTAAAACTGGCAAGTCGCCATACTGATTACAGAAAGCCAGACTTTTTAATCTGGGATCCACAGATACACTATACACTGAGGGGGGAGACTGTCTGTGAACCTGGGTGGGGAAGAACCTGCCTCTTTATTTTTCCTAATCTCTAGCTCAAATGCAGCATTTCCTTCCATTATTCTGTAAAGGGGCCCAGAGGCTGCACCAGATGGCCAGAGGAGTCTGGCAAGGCCAGAGGAGTCCAGGATGTGAAACCAGCTGAGAGGCCCTGAGCTGGTGCAAGGCTCTCCTGAGGAGGAAACAGAAGCTCAGAGGCTCAGGGTCCTGCCTGAGGTCAACCTGCCAGGGAGCAGCAGAGCTGACCCTCTGCCTCTTCCCCCTCCATGAGAGATGTCCCTTAGCTGAAGAGTCAATTCCCATGCTCCCCCCAGGGCTCTCCCCGGGCTGTCCCACTCATTCTGAATAATTAGACAGCTCAGCCCCACCCTGGGGTTTGGCACCTTCTTCATCAGCTGACCTTTTCTAAAGGAGGCACACAGGCAAGAGAATCAGAGAAAATATTCCTTATCTTGTGATGTAACTTCTGGGTAATTAATGATGCTAGGATGTAATTAATAAAAGGGGTCATCGGCACTCTTGAAGGTCAAAGACCTCTCGTGGAATCCACTCAAGGCTTATGAGAGAGAATGATTATGAGGGGCTGGGGGACTTTCATCAAGTCATTACTTGAAATCATCCCCCAACCTCGTGCAATCTAGACGAAGGACCTACCCCCTGCCCCCAAAGCTGCCCGAGTGGGCCAAATTCACCTTAAATTCTTCTAAGGTTTTCCAGCTGGGGCAATAACCCCACCTTGATAAGACAGTCTAGGGGCAGTCAATTTCTGGGGAAGGTCACCCATTTCTTGATCTCTGAGTGAATGCTACATACTGTAGTCAGGGACTTGGGCCCAGAGTGACCTCCCAACAGCATTTTACCTCGGTCACTGCTGTCACGTTCATAGTGCTGGGGGCTTACAAAGTGCTTTCCTCACAACTATGTGAAGCAAGGGGTCAATTACCACCCTCATCTTACAGATGGAGAAACTGAGGCTCAGAAGTTAGATGGCTTGTGAAAGCCACAAAGTAAGTCCTGGAACTCAATGACCATGGGCCTTCACTGAACCCAAAACAAATTCTGGTTTCATCATTCACAACCTGGGAGTCTAGGACATGGCTGGCTGGGCAGTGGAGAGCGAGCTGCCTGGTTCAAGTCCTGCCTCAGGCCATGGGACTCAGGCCAAGTCTCCAGTGGATGAGGCACTTCCCCTGTTGCAAAGAGCCTCCATCCCTCTCTCATCTGTCCCTCAGGAATGAGGGCCTTCCTATCAAAGTGCAGTCAACCCCCATTCCGAGGCTGGCCAGCCCCTCTACCCCTGGGCTGCAGTCCTCTCTCCTCTGGCAGCACAGTCCTGTTATGAACTCCCAGCTTTTCACCTTAGTGTCTTCTACCTGTGTGACCCCCCTTTGAGTTCCTTTCCTTCCCCTGGTGTCTCTTGGAGTGTCTCCTGGATCCAGAGGTTCCCAGCCTGGAATCCCTGACCCTTTGGCCTCCCATTTCAGCTCTTCACTCACCAGCAGCAGAGCTCTGCTGGCCCTGTAGTTTTGGTCTGCTGCCAAGCCAGCATGCCACAACTGAGCCCCTGTACAAAACCACCTCCGCTGAACACTTCAAGCTCCAGTGGTTTCCTAATGCCTTCCCTTCCCAGTGCTACATTCCAACCTAACCTTTATGGGCAGCTGGGTGGTACAGTGGATAGAACATCAGGCCTGGAGTCAGGAAGACCTGAGTTCAAATCCAGCCTCAGACACTTCCTAGCTGTGTGACCCTGGGCAAGTCACTTCACCCAAACCACTCCAATATCTTGGCCAAGAAAACCCCAAAGGGGATTACGAAGAATAAGACACAACTGAAACAACTGAACAATGACAAATCCTTTAAAAACCAAGCCAGTGGTCAACTCTTCAAAGAAATAGAAAAAAAAAATCTCTACTGTCCTGTTGTCCATAGAGGTTTGGATGTCGTCACCCCTTAGAATATACGCTCTTTTTGTATCCTGAGAGCCTAGGCACAGGCCCTGGAACACTGGAGGTGCTTAATAAATGCTTACAACTGCCACATGCCAAGAACTCTAACTCTAACCCACTAGTCTCCAAGCTTCGCCAAAGCCAAATGTGTCTTACCCACAATTCCCATATCCTCAAGTGCCACAGTATGGATCCTGGACACAAACAAAGTTAATGACCGCTGTGCAGATCTAGACAAATACAGCTAGGCAGGACTGCTCCTCATGGTTATAATACAGCAATAAGGGAGGAGAGAGGAGAAGTGGCCTTTGATGCATCCTCCTGAGAAGCCCCTGCAGAGCTGGGACAAAGACCCCATCATGGGCTGCCCTCCAGTTCAATTGGAAGAGCAACTTCCATTAAGATGGGTCAATAACCACTTCCTCTTGGCAACAGTACACGGAGGGATCCTGAGAGCCCTGTGAGGTGGGGCTGCTTCATGCTTTTACTTCTGTCTCAGTGCCAGGCACACAGGATACAGAGGGAGAAACTGAGGCTTAGGGAAGATCAGGTTGGCAGTGTCACCAAGCCCTCTTCACAGCCCCCCACCACAATGCGCCAAATCAAGCTCCAGATAGTGGGCAGGTGAGGCCCGCTCCCTTTCCAGTGGATGGGGACCTGAGTACAGGAGGTGGGGCAGTGTGGGGGAGTAGAACAGGCCGGGCTACAACCCGGGCCTCTGGGAATCTCTGCTCCCCACCCCCCTTCTCTGGGCCCAGATGCATCCTCTGAGGATCCTGCCGGCAGAGAGAGGCAGCAACTGTACAAACTGGGAAGAGATTCATCAGCGAAGGAAAAGAGTGCCTTGAGCAGACAGGAAGGACCTGGGTGTCACTTCCTACAACCTCTCTGGGCCTCTGGACAAAGCTGGGCGGTCCACAGTCCCCCAGGGAAGCCTCTGTAGGGCTCTGGCCGGGCACCCAGAGACTCCAGCCCCCTCTCTTCAAGAACCTCCACCAGCTGTTCTTAGAGATCTCAGGGAGGCGGGACCAGGATCCATCAGCCAGCCAATCAGAAGCATTTACTTAGCACCTCCGACAGTGCTGTGGACACAAAGAGAGGCAAAAAGAGGTCTCGGCTTTCCAGGAGTGGCAGGGGATCCTGAGGCTGGGGGAGGGGAAGGCACAGCAAGGGGAGCCCACCCTCCTCCTGCCTCTCTGTGAAATGGGGGCGAAAACAGGCCCGGCCTGGCTCATCTCCACCTAGCAGCTCCTTTATGGTCTCTCGACCCCCTCCCCTTTCTGCTTATACTGCTGTGGCGCCTGCTGTATGCCCCAGGCCAAGCTAAGGAACCCACAAGCCCTTCTCCGGCCCGTTCTACATTAGAGAAAACTGAGGCCGGCCAGCCAGAAGACAGTGGGAGGAGAGGAATCCTCCCAACAATTCAGACCCCATCCGCTGCTGCTCCCCCTATTTTACAAAAGAATAAATCGAGGCAGACAGCAGGGAAGTGACTTGGCCAGGGTCTCCCAGCTCGGACAGCTCTCACTCCACACTTCCGGACCCCAAGCCCTCTCCGGCTCCCTCCACGACACACCGTGGCCGCTTCTGGGGGGGCCTCCAAAGGCCTGCTCTGATGGACAGGGGAGGAGGAGCTAAGGAGCAGCTGACTATTCGGGCCTCGGGGGCGGGGCGCGCGGGGGCCCCCGGAGGTCTGAAGGCCGAGTCCAGCCCGGCGACCTGAGGCCCCGGGAGGGCCGTGGGCTCGGGATCCAGGGCAGGCCCGGGCGGCGGGGCCCTTACCATCGCTAGAGACTGTCCCGGACGCCTGCGGCTCCTGAAGAGAAAACCCCGGCGGAGAGAACGAGCGAGCCAGGGAGAGAGCGGCCTGCCGGAAGAGCCTCGTCTCGAGCCGCGCCTGCGCAGCTCCCGCCGGAAGTGGTTCATCTGTGCGGGGGGTGGGGGTGGGGGTGGGGGTGGTGTTGGAGCGGAATGGGAGACTCCAGAATGGGAGGGCGGATCGAGCCAAGCGCATCCCCATCCCTTTGACTAAGTAATAAAATATGTATCCTTCACCAGACATCCACTAAAGATCAGATTTTTGTTGCTATCGAAGATTTGGATTGTCGTTGAACAACATTTCCCCCTACGAAGTATGCTATGGTAGTTTCCATTCTCCAGCCGAAGACTACACTACCCAGAAGGCTAAGCGAGCAGAGCTGCCCTACTTCGTCTTCACTGTGAATTTGGGCGGAAGTGAGGGGTGACTGCACCTTGCGGGAAACAATACCCAGGGGACAGAAGAGACGAAGTAGGACAAAATTTTGACTGGACACTACTGTAGTGGCTTACATGATTTTTACTGAATGGGGCTTGTTCCAAGTAAGGTTTCTTCTGTGGTAAAGCGCTGAAGAAGTCAGATTGTTTGCCCAGAACAAAGATGGCGTCTGAACGTCCGGAATGACAGTAAACTTCCGGCATGAGGGTCCGGACAACAAAATAAGGACCCAGAAGATGAATCGTCTCCTTCAGGGGCGTGGTCACCCAGAACTTGAGAGAGGAGATTCTAAACGGCTATTGGCTGGACCCTAAGGCCCGCCCCCTCAGGTTTTTCCAATCACAATTCAGGAAGCTCTGAGGTTCCAGCAGCGATTGGTGAGCGACTTGCAGCCAATGGGCAGAGGCCGATTTTGGCGCGAGTGTTGAGGGTGTTCCGGGCTGCGCGCCTCTGCCCCTGGTCTGGGTCCGGGCCGAGTCTGGGTCTGCATCTGCTTCTGAGCTGGGCCGGAGCCCGCACCCCCCCCGCCCGCGCCATGTTCGTGAGCGACTTTCGCCGGGATTTCTACGACGTGATTCAGACGGAGGTGAGGGGGGGGACGGGGAGAAAAGAGGGCGCCCGGGCACCTAGAACGTGGAATGTCCGGGGAGGGGCAGAACCTAGAACGTGGGAGGTCAGGGCTGGGAGAGCCCTGAGAACGGGGATGTCGGGGGTCATCCCCGCTGTCCTGAGCTCTTTCCGTAGAGCGCTGGGTTTCGAGGCATCGGGGAGGATAAGTGTGGCTTGTAGTGCTTGAGCTGCACCTTGAGGGAAACTAAGGGTTCTAAGAGGAGGGAGCGGCGTGTTCCAGACTTGGGGGGCCCGTCGTGTGGAGCACATCCAGGTGTCGGTTGGGCCAGAACGTAGAGCCTCTGAAGGGGAGTCGTGCGTGGTGAGTCTTGGAAGGAAGAGGTGGTTCGGGGCTCCCAGCCTCCCCCCAGTTCGGAGCAGCGCCGCTCTGGGATTTAGAGCCTTAGAGGGTTGTCCGGGGCTGGGAGCTACAAAGACCCCATTTCCTCCTCCAAACAGCCTCGGGAAGGGGGGTCCTTTTATCACACCCTTTTTACCACTGAGGAAGCTGAGGCAGACCCCGAGGTTCAATGACTTTGTTAGGGTCCCACAGCTAGGGAGTGTCTGAGGCTGGATTTGAACTCGGGTCTTCCTGAGTCCAGGCCCACCGCTCTCCCCACTGTGCTCCTCCCTGGCTAATCGCTTCTAGGGCCTGCCCCTCCCTGGACCCTTTTTTTCTTTTGTGACTTGTGTGTGTCACACTCTTCCCGCCCCCCATCGGCTCCTAGTCGGAGTCCTCCCTGTCCGTGGTGCTGAAGTCCACGCTCCCCTTTGAGGTGGATAGGCTTCTGCCCTGGGGAGGAGGGATTTTTCTTTCACAAATTCGATGCAACTAAGCGACTCATTATTATACTGTGCTAGAAATACAGAGATCGGGTGATGGCCCCTGCCCTCAAGGAGATTACGTTCTGTTTAGCGGGGAAACTGCACATGCACAGGCTAGGGACTAGACCCTTGATTTTTCTGATAAAGGGAAGTTCCAGGTGGGGAAGCTCCTTCCACCAGCTAGAGGCAGAGAAGGGTTTGGTGGATGAGCGTGGTCTTGGACTCAGGGAGTCCTGAGTTCGGATGCAGCCTCAGACACTTCCTAGCTGGGCAGGTTGCTTAACCTCTCTCTGACTCAGTTTCCTTGTCTGTGAAATGGAGGTAATAATAGCACCTCACTCCCAGGGTTTGAGGATAAAATAACATCCATGAAGTGCTCTTCCAGCATTCAGGCGCCTTGTACTTGGTAGTTATAATAATGCTAGGGGAAAAAAATCACAACAATGATTGTAGCCAGGGGCCCACAGCTAGCATGTGCCAGAGGCAGAGTTTGAACCTGCGTGCTCGTGGTCCTGGAGCTGGGTCTCTCTACCTGCTGCCCTTTGAGTGAAGGAATGAATGGACCAAGCACTCATGAAGTGCTCACTACACCAGGAGAGCTGGGCTTACAAATAGATGAGCTGATGCTCCAGCAAATAAAAACCAGACATAAAGTCCTATTAGCCCTAGGAGGAGGAAGGAGGGTGACCCTTGATGGGGTCAGCAGGGACAGCTCTTGTCAGAGACATTTCCTGAATGTCTGGTATGTGCTCTGGCTTTGGAGGGACAAGATACGCTCTTCTGTCCTGAGGAGCTCCTCCTATCTCCGGGGAGATCATGAGACCTTGGTGTCCAACTAGTGTTATACCGGGTGGGGGTGGGGGTGGGTCTCAGTGATGGCTCTAAGAAGTTCTTTGAGAGCTCTGAAGAGAGGAGAACCCAGGAAATCTGAGTGGTGAATACTTCATGGAGAGGCAGCCTGTCTAAGCGCAAATAAGGCTGAATTTTGGAATCAGCAAGGGCCTGGGATCAAATTCTGACCTGAATTCTAGCCTTGAATTAACCTCCCTGTTCATTGCCTTTGCTCCTACACACATGCTCCTGAGTGAAGCTGGAGAATATCACACAATGTTCTGGTTGAACCCACCACAAATTGGTTACCAACCTCACCTGGGTCCTCATTGCTGCTCAGTAATCCTACACTACCTCCCCTATCAACTCCCTCAGCCTCCACAGTGACTCTTCCAGACCTTCTGATCTTTCCTCACACCTCCCATGGCTCCCCCTCCTCCCACTTTCTCAGCTGAAAACCTGGCATCATATTTTACAGAAAAAAATGGAGGCCGTTCAGTGAGCACTCTGTTTTCTCCTGTTAGCCGCTGCTGACCCTCTCTCCTCCTGCACCCCCCTCCTCAAAGCTAACCCTGACCTCATCATTCAGCTGGAATTTCTCTCTTCAAAATTTCTTTAATCTTGCTGCTAAACCCAATGGCCTTTTTGCCATCCTCCTCCTTGACCCTTCTGCAGCCTTGGACACTTTTAGTCCCCCTCTTCTTGATTCTCTTTTCTCTCCAGGTTTCTGGGGCCTCGCTCTTTCCTGGTTCTCCTCTCCAGCTTCCTTCTCGGTCTCCTTTGCTGCTCTTCCTCCCGGTCATGCCTGCTCACTGGGAATATCCCACAAGACTTTGCCCTGGGCCCTCTTTTCTTCTCCCTCTGTAATCCATCACTTGGCACTCCAGTGACCACCTCTGGACAGATGATTTTCTGATCTACTTGCCCAGCCCTAACCTTCTCCCCAGCCATCAGTCTCCCATCTCCAACTGCTTAGTAGATACCTCAACCTGGATATTCCTTATACATCTTAAACTCAACGTATCAAAAATAAACTCATTTTCTTTCCCCACTCCCAAGCCTTCCTCTCTTCCTAACTTCCATATTATTTCATGGCACCACCATCCTTGCAGTTGCTCAGGCTTGTGACCAGAGTGTCCTAAACTCATTTTCTCTCATCCCCTCTATCCAGTCCTTTGTCAGGTTCTCTCAATCCTCCCTTCATGCCATGGTTTATGTACGCCCCCTTCCCTTCTTTTCTCTGACACTGCCCCAATCCCGGTGCAGGCCCTTATCACATTCCCAGTCTCTCTCTCCTCTCCAACTCTGCCCTCAGACTTGGGGACTTCAGTTGTAATGCCAAACCGCTTCATACACTTCCAATGCTGCCAAAATGTTAAACAAGTTGGGAATCTCTATTCCCACAAAAGTTGGGAGCAGATATATTTTCTGAGCTCAAACTACTGTTCCAGCACCAGCTTTTGGACCTTGATGAATGTGCAAAAGAAATGCCTCTATTTTGTAATGCACCTAACTGTACATTTGAGGAACTTCCGCCGACCCTTCAACTGGAAGCAATTAATCGAGAGAAGAATCTGGTGGGATTCTACAAATGCCTTCTGTGTAATAGATGTGCTCCTTTAAAATCCTTTGCTTGTGGATTGATATCCATATTTGGCAATGCCTACTGTATGAAAAGATATTTTCAAAGATAAAATCTAATTACAGGGCAGCATTAACAGATGGACATTTGCAATTGATTTTGATGAAAGGGATCACTGACTTTGAAGCCCAGTTAAGAAAAATGTTATCCTACAAAAAGACTCCAATTCTTCTTAGTGGTAGACCTGTATTAAAAAAAATGTGCTTGGAGCAGCTAGGTGGCGCAGTGAATAGAACACCGGTCCTGGAGTCAGGAGGACCAGAGTTCAAATGTGACCTGAGACACTTAACACAAAACTAGCCATGTGACCTTGGGCAAGTCACTTAAAACCCCAATTGCCCTGCATTCTCCCATCCAAAAAGCAAAAAAATATATACTCAATGGTTGTTAAAATTGAATTTTATCAATAAAACATTTGTAGAATTTTGTTTTCTCTTGTTACATAAATATCTATGTAATATCCTCAATTTCGCCCCTTTGCAATGCCTAAAATATTTACTCTCAGAATCTGCAGAAAAAGTTTGCTGAGCCCTGAGATTACAGACTCTTTGATGAGGGGCAGAGCTAAGATGGTGGAGTAACAGGAAGCCATACTGTGAGCTCCTCTCTGCATACTTCTCCAAACATCTAGAAATTCACGGGACTGAATCCTGATGGGCAAATTCAGAAAAAATCGCAGTGAGTCCTTTGTCCAGTGCAGCTGGGCTCAGTAAGACAGACAGAGAGATCTGAGGTCACTGGACAGATGGTCACCTCAGGGCCCATGGAGGGGCTGTATATTAGGGCAAGAAGATCTCAGACCCAGGCCAGGGCATTCCTACAGGAACAGGTACCAACTGGCTGCTTTGTCACTACTGAGACCCATGTTACAAATCCATGGCAGAATATGAAGAGGACCTCCCCATGGCATGGCGCTGGCTGCCCAGAGTACGGTGGCCCTGGGGGTATACAGAGAAAGGAGGAAGTTCAGAAGCCAGCAACAGCAGCAGTGATAATGAGTCAGACCACAGGCCCAGAACAGGGTCTGGCTCCTGAGTCTAGCCCAGCCTGCAGAGAATAAACCAGCGCAGGAATCCCAGACCCAAGGGGAACCTACAGATCTGACAATAGAACTTTCCTCAGGCTTATAGGGACAGAGTCCAGCATCAGTACTTTTGCTCAGACTCAGACCCAGGTCAGGAACTTGCAGAGCACAGACCTTGGGGCAACTAACAGACTTTGCCTCTGATCAGACAACCCTGGGAAGACTCGAAGCTCTCAGATCCCCAGCCTGACCCTGGGGTCCTGGAACAAAACAACACCCAGTACCTCAAGAAAGCAGCAGTCGGACCAGGCCAGACCTTCACTCAGAGCCCATCCTTAACCCCCCCCCCCCATCCCTGAAGTCAGTGAGTAAAAGGGAAAAGTGACGTAAAAAAAGCAACATAATGAGCTATCCTGGGGGCAGGGATGCTCTGGACCCAAACACAGAAGAGAATGAGTCCTGGCTTCTAGGAGCAAAGCATAGCTTGGGTACCATCTCAGCTAGTCTGGAAGTGATAAAGCAAGTGGTAAAAACATTTTTAAAAATCTTTTTATAAATGGAATGAAAGTGCTTGAGGGAAAAAATGGAAAAGAAATGAGAGCTATGGAAGAAAGCCCTGGGAAGGGAATTAACTGCTTGGCACAAGGTACAAAGCTTGCCTGAGTGAGAGACTCTTGAAAATTTGAATGGACCGGCTAGAACCAATAACTGCATGAGACAGGAAGAAATAGTAAAACAAAATATAAGGACCAAAAAATGTGTGTGTGTGTGTGTGTGTGTGTGTGTGTGTATAAGAAATTTCATAACAACTGACCTGGAAAAGAGATCAAGGAGAAAAAATTTAAAGATCATTGCTCTGAACTTCATACTCCCCTCCCCCCCAAAGAGCCCAGACATATTCCAAAAAATCTTAAAAGAAAACTGCCCACATCCCTTAAAATGAGAGGACAAAATAGGGGGAAAAAGAATTCACTGGTCACTTCCAGAATGAAACCCCAAAGAAAACTTCTAGGAGCATTATAGCCAAAATCCAGAGTTTTTAGGTTCCTCCCAAAAAATACTTAGAACAATCATAAAGAAAAAAATTTACATACTACTTAGCCATGGTCAGGATCACACCTGATTTATCAGCTACCACTGTGAAGGGGCAGCGAGATTGGAATGTGATATTGCATAAGACAAAGGGTGTTGGCTTGCAGCCAAGAATAGCTTAACAAGCAAAACCAAGTCTAGTGCTATGGGGGGAGGGGGATGGACCTTTAATGAAATAGAGGACTTCCATAGCTTCCTAATGAAAAGACCAGAGCTGTGGAGAAACTTTGAAGTACAAACATAGGAGTGAAGAAGAACGTAAAAACACGGTTTTTTCATGTTGACGTTTTTATGGTCTTTTTGTTAGGAATCTATGGAACATAAGAACACACATGCGCGTACACACATACATGCACGTGCACACATGCACACACACACACATTCATCAACACTGACTGGATCGTTTGAGGACTCATGATAAAGCATGCTGCCTGCCTCCGAACAGAGAGGAGACGATCTCAGAGGGCAGGTGGAGACGTAAATTTTTTTAGACAGAGCCAATAAGAAATTTTGTTTTGCTTGACTGAACATACTTGTGAGAAGAGTTTTGTTTTTCTTGCTTTCTTGGTGGGCTGGGGGGAGAAGTGGGAGAAAGAAGGCTAATTTTTGAAAATGAAATTTAATTTAATTTTTAAAATAAAGTCTTTGAAGGCAGCAACTTTCTTTGCTTTTGTATTTGAAACCTCAAAGCTTAATAGACAGTAAACACTAAATGAGTGCTTTTTCATTCATTCTCTTCCAATACTGGACATTATCAGTCTCTATCTTTCTTTCATTCTTCCCATTACAGAGAGTCCTCCTCTTTGTTGCTTCTGATGTAGATGCATTATGTGCCTGCAAAATTCTTCAGGTAAGTCGATCCAGTTTTCCTTCTTGCAATAGGAATAATGAGAAAGGAAAAGAATATTGATTGGGGGGAGGAAGAATTTGATTGGGAACTAATCAAAAAGAGAAGAGAATTTGCAGGTCATCCCATGTTAAAGATTTGAAGCATTTGAAATCTAATGCCTTTTCTTGTGATCCTCAGTTACAAGACTTGGTGACTTTATGGTTATTTGCATTGTAGGTGGAAATATTTGGGGTTTAGCCTTAGAGCCCAAATGCTGGCCTGTCCTGCCAAGTTGGAAAGACTTCCAGCCCAGGCCTGGCCACAGTTGGCTTGCCTGGACCAGTGAAGTCTGGGAAGGCTCATACCCAGAAGGTTGGTCATTCAGTGACGATGGTGTTTTGAATCACCTTAACTCAGAGAATGGTCCACTAAGGCAAGGAAAGGTTCTCATTGCTCTCATCCACGGTTTGGATATAAAACTGACTTGGTTCACCCCAGATGGGAGAAGCAGGAAGAGTGGGGAAGCTCCCAGGGACAAATTTCAGCTTGTTGTCAGGGTGAAGGTGCTGCTCCAGAATGGGCTGGGTGGCCTCGAGGTGGACCCCAGTTGGACATCTTCAGGTAGAGGCTGCATGCCTGCTTCAGGGGGCTTATAGAAGGACTCTCTGAGGCCCCTTCTAGCCCTGCCCTTTAGATGGGGACAGAATCCTGGAGTGGAAGGATTAGCCCAACCAGTGAAATTAGGGATCTTTACATGTAAGGAAAAAGGACTTTAGTGTTACAGAGGTGGTGGTAGGAGACAAGGACCCTGTGTCCCCTCTCTTGGTGCTGCTTGGGCCTTCCCCCCCCCCCTCCCATCTGCTTCCCAGAGCAGGTGAATCTGTGGGAGTAATCATAGACATTGATCACACTCACCCTTCTCTGCCAGGCCTTGTTCCAGTGTGACCATGTCCAATACACTTTGGTTCCTGTTTCTGGGTGGCAGGAACTTGAAACCTCATTTCTGGAACACAAAGACCAGGTATGGATGCTTTATATTAAGCTGCTATATATGGTATATGTCCTGTTCATTGCATCATGGCTGTGGAGCCTCAGGGCCCGTCCTTCAGCAGTGTTTGATCTGGTCTGGGACCTCAGCCTCAAGCCCTTGGAACAGGGACATCGTGGTACCAGACCTGGAGAGACCTGGCTGCAAATCCCTGGGACCCTCAGCAAATTGTTTCTCCCCTTCAGTCTCAGCCTATGTCCACTGGAGATGACCATACCCCCAGTACCTGTCTCCTAGGTGTTCGTGAGACTCAGATGAGATCAAGTTGCTAAGGCCACAGAGAAATGCCAGTTATTCTGACAATATACATGCCGGCCACTGAGATGCAGGGAACGTTCACAGGAGTTAGGGGTGAAATTGAAGTATGATCCAGGCAAGATTTGGTGAAATCCTCAGATATCTGTACATTACACCCAGCTTTTCAAAAAGTGGGTTCCCTTCTCCTTCATAGCTTACTTCTCCTGAAATTCGATAACACACTTTTTCCTTAGCAATTTTTATTCAAGTCCTGTGCTTAAAGGTACAGGGGGCAGGGAAGAATCTTGGCCCATGGTTGGGAAACCATGAAAAGTTGAGGGCAGCCAGGATGGGCTCTGGAGATCATGCTCTGTGAGGAAGACCTGGGGCAGTCAAGCCCGAAGGAGAGATGTGTGTGGCCTGTCTTTCAGGATCTGAAGGGCTGGTGTGTGGTGGGTTTGTGGCTACTTTGTTCATCCTCCAAGGGCAGAAGCAGTTGGGGGAGGGCAGCAGTCAGGAAATGCTTTCTAACAAGTAGAGTTGGTCCCAAGAGGAGGCAGGGAGCTCTTTGTCGCTGAACCTGCTTGTTGGGGCTGGTGTAACAGTCACTCTGCTGTAGGCGGGGCCTGGACTGGATGTCCCCCACAAGTGCTCGCTCGCTCTGAAGCGGTGTTAGTCCCGAGGCCTGGTTCTCACACTTCACGGCTGACACCATTTTGTTTCCTCTTCCAGTTCCACTATTTTGTTCTTATAAACTGTGGGGCCAATGTCGACCTCTTAGATGTCCTTCAGCCTGAAGAGGATAGGATTTTCTTCATTTGTGATACCCACCGACCTGTCAATGTTGTGAATGTTTACAATGACACCCAGGTAAGTGAATCCTCTGGGAGTGAATCAACAGGCCTGTGGCTTCAGAACTGGGAGGCACTTCAGAGACCACTTAGTCCAACCTCATTTTACAGAGAAGGGGATGGAGGCCTAAAGACATGAAAACCAGCCCAGGAGGGTTTGGGTCTTTCCCGTCTTAAAGAGCGCATAGGAATCAATACAAGTTGCTTGTTTTGGTAACTTACTGATGACTGGCGTAGTGCCAGGAGAGGCTTTCTTTGATTCAGTTTCTCCCCTGCCATCCTCCTTACAACATGGGTGTGAGCCTAGGCTCCTGAAGGCAGGGGAGCATCAGATCTGGCAGGTTCTCCTGAGCTGGGAGAGTTCTAGTCCTAGCCAAGGGGGCTCATCATGAGGGACCTGGCCACCCGCCCTTGCTCTAGCCGTGTCTGAAACTACACGATTTGATCAGCTTCTGAAACCCACCACTTATCTGATGAGGGGCAAAAGCCTTCCTGAAGACATATCCCAGCTGACAGATGGTCTTTGAACTGATCAGAATTCCCAGTTTTGTCAGGGTTGTTCACCATTGCATCATTGGAGCTACCGTGCAATTATTCTCCTCATTCTGCTTATTCTGACCTACATCAGCTCTTGGAAGTCTTCCCAAGCTTGTGTGAATTCTTCCTCTTTATCCTTGCTTATGGCACAATTATATCACATTTCTTGTTCTGCTGGCTTGTGTGTCCATTCCTCAGTCAATAAACACCCACTTTGTTTCCAGTTCCTTGTGACTACCCAGAAAAATGCTGGCATAAATACTGTCGTTACTCTTTTTTTCTTTCCAATTAGCAAGCCTTTGTTTTCTCTCTCTCCCACCTCCTCCACCCACTGGGAGGAAAATACCATCCCTTGTAACAGATATTCATAGTCAAGCAAAACAGATGCCATCTTGGCCCCGTTCAGAAGCATGTGTCTCATTCTGTGTGTCCCGCTTTTCACCTCTTTCAGGATGTGGGTGCTGAGAGTCATCATTCATCCTCAGGCTGTGGTTGTCATCTCAGGGCTTTCAAAGCTGTTTTTCTTTCCAATGGTATTGTTACGGTTGAAACGGTTCTTCTGGTTCTGCTTACTTTACTCTGCGTCAGATGATACTGGTCCTCAGGGTTTCTCTGAAATGACCCATTCATCATTTCTTATGGCTCAGTAATATTACATTATAAAGACATGTTGTGATATGTTTCACCATTCTCCAATAGATGGACACCTCCTTAGTTCCCAGTTATTTTCTGTTACCAGAAGAAATACTCTATTTTTGTACATATATGTCCTCCTTTCTCCTGGATCTCTTTGGAGTTTAGGATTACTGGGTCAAAGGGAATGAACAGTTTAGTGATTTGGGGGGCATAGATCCAACTCCTTTTCCAGAAAGGCTGGACCAATATACATCTCCACTGCAGTGCAGTAGTATGCCTCTTTAATCATTGCCATTTACATTTTTAAAATTAACTTTGTTGGCTTCATTTCTCAAATATCTAGAGAATGGAGTCAAATTTGTAGGAATACAAGTCATTCCCTGGTTGATAAATGGTCAAAGAATATGGAGAGGTAGTTTTCAGATGAAGAAAGTGAAGCTATCTATAGCCATATGAAAACAACTCTGAGATACCACCTCATACCTATCTAATTGGCTAATATGACAAAAAAGGAAAATGATAAATGTTGGAGGGGATATAGGAAAATTGGGACACTAATGCACTGTTGGTAGAGTTGTGAACTGATCCAACCATTCTGGAGAGCAATTTAGAACTATGCCCAAAGGGCAATCAAACTGTGCATACCCTTTGATCTAGCAATATCATTATTAGGCCTGTATCCCGAAGGGATCATAAAAAAGGAAAAAGGATCTGCAGGTACAAAAATATTTATAGCAGCTCTTTTTGTGTTGGCCGAGAATTAGAAACTGAAGAATGCCCATCAATTTGAGACTGGCTGAACAAGTTGTGGTATGTGAATGGAATGGAATGACATGCAGGAGGATTTCAGAAAAACCTGGGAAGACTTACATGAGCTGATGCTGAGTGAAGTGAGCAGAACCAGGAGAACATTGTAACACAGCAACTGCAACACTGTGTGATGACCAGCTGTGATATTGACTTTAGCTCTTCTCAGCAGTGTAATAGTGTAAGACCCACATCCAGGGAAAGAATTGATGATGTCTAAATGCAGATCAAAGCATACTGTTTTTACTTAGTGTTTTTTCTTTTGTCCTGTGTCTTCTTTCACAATATGGAATTATGATTTACCTGATCGCACATATATAACCTATATCAAATTGCTTACCTTCTTGGGGAGGGGAGGGGGGGAAAGAGATTTTTTTTTTCTTTTTGGAGAGGGGAAGGCAGGACAATTGGGGTTAAGTAACTTGCCCAAGGTCACATAGCTAGTGAATGTTAAGTGTCTGAGGTCAGATTTGAACTCAGCTCCTCTTGACTCCAGGGCCGGTGCTCTATTCACTGCACCACCTAGCTGTCCCTAGAAAGAGAAAATTTGTAATTCAAAATCTTATTTTAAAATGAATGTTAAAAATTGTCTTTATGTATAATTGGAAAAAATTAAATACTATTAAAAAGTAACTTTGTGAAGTTGACCCTGTGCCTGGCACAACACCTAGCGCATGATAGGTGCTTAGTAAATGCTGAGATATGGACCTACTAGATTCAGTTGGAGAACCTGGGCTCGAATCTCAGCTTTGCTCCTTAAGGAGAAAAATAACAGTAGCAAGCACTTTCAGAGCGCCTACTGCGTGCTTTACGATTATTACCTCGTTTGATCCTCCCAACAACCTTGTGAGGCGCTGTTATTGTTGGCATTTTATAGAGGAAGAATCTGAGGTTAACAGAGGTGGAGTGACTTGCACCAGGGTTGCACAGCTGGGAAGTGACTGAGGCTGGATTAGAACTCAGGTCTTCCTAACTCCAGGCCTGGCGCCCTCCCCAGGCCTCTGTTTCTTCCTTTGTCACAGGAGCGGCTTGGATTAGATGGTCTTGGAGGCCCCCTCAAGCTCCGGACCTAGGACCTGGTAGTAGGGATGGCCAGAAGATTCCCTCGACTGGTTGGAACACCTGTGGTCAGAGGGGTTCTCATTCTTTGTCCCTAGAAGGGGCACAGAAGCTGCCAGGAAACTCCCCCCTTCTAGAGGGAAATGGGCCGTGAGGGCCGGCCTTCCCTGCCTGCCCTCACTGTCTGCATTTCTCATTAGATAAAGCTGCTAATTAAACAAGATGACGACCTGGAAGTCCCTGCCTACGATGACGTTTTCAGAGATGAGGAGGATGAGGATGCTGAAGAAAAGTCAGACAATGAGAGCAAGGGGTCGGAGCCTTCCGAAAAGCGCTCTCGGTTTGAAGAGGTGTGTTTGTAACGGCGCTCGCTGGGCTGGGGAAGGGCCCCTGTGGTTGTCGAGCCATGCCTGACCCCACTGAGGAGGGACCCAGCCATGTGGGCCTGACTAGCCACGTCCAAGGCTCCTCCGTGATCCTCTGTGAGCAGGCTGCCCTCAGGCCAAAGGATTGTCCCAAGAAGTGTGTGTGTGTGTGTGTGTGTGTGTGTGTCCATGTCTGTGTGCATGCGTGCGTGTGTGTGTGAATGTGTGTGTGTGTGTGCATGTGACTGCATGTGTCCGTGTGTGTGTGAATGTGGGAGTGTGTATGTGAGTGGGTGTGGGTATGTATGTGTGTGAGTGGGTGTGAGTGGGTGTGTCTGTGCGCGTACCTCCCCCGGCCCCGCACTAACTCACAGGGCCCAGAAATGTTGCATTTTCCCACAGACTACCTCTGATTTCCCAAAGTCACAACAGAAACCGATTTCTTAACAAAACTCTTGGGGTACCATTGATGTTGATGGAGGGGACCGAGAGGGTGCTGCTGCAGGGGGGAAGGGCCCAGTGGTGGAGCAGCTGGAAGAAGCTGTTTTGCAGAAGAGGAAACTGAGGCTTGGAGAGGCCCATTGTCCTCCAGGGTCACACGACAATGAGTGATTGGAATGTAGAGCTTTCTGACCCTCATTTGCAGCCCTTGAAGGTCCACAAGTCTGGCTTTGAGTTCAGTCCCTCTAAGTTCTGGGGAGCCCTGTTTAGTCATTTACAGGCACAGGGAGGATCTGGCTTAATCCTGATTTCTGTGAGAGAGAGAGAGAGAGAGAGAAAGAGAGAGAGAAAGAGAGAGAGAGAGAGAGAATATATACTGTTCCCTTGGGGGAGGACAGTGTTTGGAAGCCCAGGGATTATGGGGACATGAAGTGCTTAAATGCTGATGTGCAGCTAGAAACACATGAGACCTGGAACCCACCTCTTGGACCCTTCTTCAGGTGAGATGCCCCTGTGCTTGGAGCAGGGACAGACTCATGTGACTGTGCCCTGCAGGTCAATCTGGTCTGGCCTCCATGTTCTGAGCACCTACTGTATGCCTAGTCCTGTACCAGGCACCAGGGGCACCGACAAACATAGAAGATTCCCTACCCTCCAGGAGGTTCCATTCACCCCCAGGCCACCTGACAGAGGGGGTCACTTATCTGGGGAAAAGGGAGAGAAGGCCTGTTGTTCCTCAGCATCGGGAGGGCTGGGTGAAGAGCCTCTCTGGTACAGACTGGCAGAGGTCTCTGCCACCTCAGGCTGTGAGCAGCCTGAGCACCACTAGGGGAAGGGTCACACGGCCAACATGCAGACCCTGGGCTCCCTGGCTCTGGGGCCAGCCCTCTACCCTTCTACCAGGTTACCCTTGGGGTCCTTCATTCCTCTGCATGGGTCGATCTCCGCCTGGCATCAGTGCAAACCTCCCCCTCTGCCTTCAGGTGGGCAGTGAAAATGGCCAGATGGCCTCCAAGGTCCCTGCCAGCCCCAAATATCTGACCCTGTGGCCGAGCAACGGACCTGGAGCCAGCAAGAATGGGGTTCAGATCTCCTCTCAGCCCTTTGACGACTCTGTGACCCTGGGCAATCCCTCCTCTTCTCTACATCTCAGTTTCTTCATCTGTAAAATGGGGCTAATGCCTAGTAGGGTTATCAGGAGCCTCAGATGGAATTGCTAGGCCAGAGCATTTCTCCAGGTTTAAAGGGCTCTGACCACTTCTGCTCTGTATAAGGGTTTCAAACTCTGTCCCAGATATGAAATGTAGTGTTTCCAATACCCAAATAGTGCTATAAACTTTTGGGCCTCTTTCTTATTGGTAGAGATAAGAAAATCTTGAATCTTTTGTTGGGCTTAGGAAAGAATATACCCCAAATTTCTCCCTTGCTAGGGAGGAATAAGATTAAGTCCTCCCATCCTGGGATATCCATTTCTTCTTCTAAATCCCTTCTGCTTCCAAATGGAGATCTGACACCTTGTGATCCCATCCTCATTACCAAATGTGGTGCCAACACAATATTAGCAGCTCCAAAGGCGACTATAAATATGCCAGCATAGTGCTCATTTGCAAATATAACAGACTTTCCATAGAGAAGACAGAAGCCAAACATTTATTCAGACACCAGGAAACCAAATCCATCATAGCATCATAGAAGTTAATACACCACAATGCAGCAGAGAGCCACACTATCCTTTAAGCTTCCCACAAACAAACATTTACTCACAAACCTAACTGTCTGCTTGCCTGCCATCCTCTCTCCTCCCTCCATCTGACTCCCAGCTTCCTGTGGGCTCTGCTCCACCCTTCAGCAAACTCTTCCCACCACAGACTCCATGTGGTTACATTCAGCCTGTTGAGGGGCAGGGAAGATCTTCAAATTCCCATTACCATTACACTGCCTTTCTGGAGAAGGGGGGACCTCACTGGGCAGGCCCACTTGGGCCCTGGCCACCGCGAGTCTAATGGAAATACCATTACCTGAACTTTATGACCGCTGTTTTTTCCCTTCGTCTCAATGGTCAGGATGTGATTGAGAGGACGATGAAGAGGAGGCAGCGAAGAGAGTGGGAGGTCCGCAGGTAGGAGGTGCATGCTGTCCCCAGCCCCTCAATGGCCTTCTTTTGGGGAATGAGGCCCAGCCAGGAGGGTCTGAGCCTCCCCCTTCTATCCTTTTGTCAACTTGGTATCTGAGCCTCCCTCTCATCCCTTCCTTCTTCTGGACTCAGGGTCCACAGAGGCCGAGCTGCAGGAGTCTGAGCCTCCCTCCCCCAGCCTCTGTCCTCTCCGCAATGTAGGCAACCTTCTTCAGGCCTTACCACCTGAGAGGCAGGCCCTGCAGGGAGCAGAGAAAAAGGAGGCTGGGCTAGGGGCCACAGGGTGGTGACCTGCCTGGGGTCCTTGGCCTTCTTGCGCCCTCCATGGCACCCCCTGCCTCTGCCCCGTGTAAAGGAGGGCAGCCTGGCCTTTGGCCCTCATGGTCCTGCCTCCCACAGCCTTGACCCTCTGCCTTCGTGTCTCCCCAGGAAAGAAATCCTCTTTGACTACGAACAGTACGAGTACCATGGGACCTCAGTAAGTGTGAGCGGGGGGCCCTCGGGCCCTTGGGCCCGGCCTTCGTCCTTCTCTTTGCATCTGTGCCCTACGTCCTTCTCACAGCAGTTGTTCCTTGTGGGAGCTTCCTGCCCGCTGTGTCTCATGTGACTTGGGGAGGCCTCTCGACTTTTCTGGGCCTCTGTCTCCTCATCTGGAGCAAGTGGCCTCTCACGTCCCTGCCAGCTCTTGCTCTTTCTCCTCCCCTTGAAGCAAAGTTGAGAGGCAGCGCTGTCTGATGCAGGCACTGCTGCTCCCCGGTAGTCCCCTACCTCTCTGTCATGACAGTGAATTGGTGTTTTCAGCTGTGACTAGAGTCCTCCTATAGGTGATTTTCTTGGCCCTGGATTAGTTCACAAATGTCTTCCTCTCTGCCCTCCCAGAGGATGCTACCACCTGTGATCTCTGAGACACTGAGGCCTCTCTGATGTCCGACGGTGTGGGGGGCGGCCCCCGCATTATTGATGGGGTAGAAGCCAGAAGCTCTCAGCTCTGGCCTTGTGGCCTAGATGTGGTCGGACCCCCCCACCCTGGGAGCTCTGGGCTTTCATTGACATGGGCCTTTTCTCCCGTGGGGCCCAGCCTGGCCTGGTCAGCTCTCATCCCTGTGACTGCCCCTTCCACGCTCATCATGGGACCAGAGATCCCCTCGCTGGAGTGTCTGCCCCTCATTGGGCAGAGGAATCCACAGAGGCTGCGAGGGAAGGGAGCACCTGAGCCCTGGCTCCTTTCCCACCCCTGGGCAGCCCAGGTCAGGCGCCTGTGAGTGTAGCCTTTAGTGGGGCCGGTCCTGACCAGCATCCCTGTTCTCTCTTGTAGTCAGCCATGGTGATGTTTGACTTGGCCTGGGTCATGTCCAAGGATCTCAATGATATGTTGTGGTACGTAAGCAGGGCCCCTGCGGGGGCTTCCTTCCCTGTCCCTGGTGCTGCCCGTCCTCTGCCCTGGGAACAGTGTGTGCCTGCTGAGGGGGTGGGGCAGGATGCTGCTGGGTGGAGGACGTGCTCATGGGCACCGAGGCCCTCCCGGCTCCCCAAACATCACAGGAAGGAGCCCATGGTCAGGCCCAGTGGGAAGCCTCCGGCTTCCAGCCTCCGGGAACCATTGGAGGTTAGGCTTCAGGAGGCCCAGCTCATCAGAGGGAGTGATGGTTTTGGAGGTGGGGCCTGGATTCCAATCCTGACTCTGGCTTTACTCCCTGGGTGACCTTAGGCAGGGCACCTCCCATCTCTGAGACTGTTTCCTCGTTTGGCCTAGATGACCTCCCACCTCCCTTTCAGCCTTAAATCTGGGAGGTTCTTCTCTGGCCTTGTAGAAGAGGCTTTTCTGGCATGAAGTGGCCTAGACTGGCCAAGATTGGCACTTCTTGGATGTTTTGGCCTCTGGATCCCTTTACCCTCTTACAAAGGAGCTTCCTTCCTGCTCTGGCCCCGGGGCTCCTTCCCCTCACTCCTCGTGTTCTCTCTCCTTTCAGGTGGGCCATCGTTGGGCTGACTGACCAGTGGATACAAGACAAGATCACTCAGTAAGGATGTCCTCCCTGCTGAATGCTGGGGGCACTGGGCACAGCAGATGTCATGGCCTGAAGCCCGAGGGGCTTGGGCTGGATAACTCTTAGTGACCAGGAAAGGCTGACGCCTGGGTGGGAGGTGTGGGGGGCCATTCCCAGGCTCAGGGAATAGGATCCCATGTTCAGTCTAATAGCACGCACATATTAAGCAGCTAATGTGTGTGAGGCCTGGGAATATGAAGGTGAAACAGACCCCCCTGCCCTCCAGGGCCTTCTTTCAGGTCTCGTGGGCAGGAGGAAGATCACTAACATCCAGGGGCCATTGGGGATGGCCACGCCTGAGCCAAGCTGGGAAGGGAGTCACGAATTCTGAGAACTGGCTAGAAGGAAGGAGTGTGTTCCTGGTGGGGGTCACAGGCAGGGCAAAGGCATGGAAGGGGAGTATAAGAATGGCGTGTAGGAGTGGCTAGGTGATGCAGTGAAGAGAGCACTGGCCCTGGAGTCAGGAGGACCTGAGTTCAAATCTGGCCTCAGACACTTAACACTTACTAGCTGTGTGACCTTGGGCAAGTCACTTAACCCCATTGCCCTCCAAAAAAAAAAAGCCAAAAAAAGAATGGCATGTAGGCCACTTTGCTAGAATGCCAAGTGGGAGAGGCTTTGGACCAGGGACTAGGCTGTGTGGATTCTCGTCCAGGTTCTGCCTCTGACTCAGTGACTGTGGTGAAAATGTCTTTGCCTCCCGGGCCTTAGGTTCTCAGTCTGCCAAATGGAATGAATAATTGCCGCTCCATGTGCCTCCTAAAAGCTGTTCTAAGGAGCAGGAGAGTTCTTGGGAAGGAAGTTTGGGAATGGCCACATGTGTTCTGAATGTCCGGGGCAGTCTCCGTGGCCAGCGCCCTTCCTACCCTCCGTCCTTGGCCCCACCATGGCATCAGCCAGTGACACGAGCCACAGGGGCACCTTCTAAGAGCTCACTGTCCAAGGCCCCTGAGGCCGACTTACTTCCACGCTTCCTACCTCCAGACCTTTGTCTGGGCTGTCCCCTGTGCCTGGAACACCCTCCTCTCTGCCTCTACACGTTCTTCCCTCAGGCTGCTCAAGGACTTACCCCTGGATTTCCTTCTCCCTCCCTCCTGTACTTACTCACCTGGCATCATCTCTATACTCAGGGCAAATGGAAGCCCCTTGAATGCAGGGAGGGCTCCAGCTTCATCTTCATATCCTCAGGGCCTCGCCAGGTACCCCGGTACCCAGCTGGTGCATAATGTTGGTTCTTCATCTCCATGGCTGTGATGGATCATGCAGATGAATCCACGGCTCCCACAGCAGAGGTTCTCGGCCTGGCATCCGTGGCCCCCAGGACTTCTGCCTGCGGGTGGATTTCAGGCCATCTCTGAATGTGGAGGGGGGGTGGGGAAATCCTGCCTTGATTTCCCCCACCTCCGGCTTCCTTGGGGACCTGTGTGTTTTCTCCTATGCACTTATGAGAAGGGGTCCACAGGCTTCCCCAGACTGCCAGAGGGTCCCAGACCCCAGAAATATGAAGAGCCCCGTTGGTGACGGTGCCATTCCTTGTCTGTGATCCTAGGCAAGCCAAGCACTGCCTCGGTTTCTTCATCTGGCTGTTGTGACAGATGCAGCCAGAAAGGACGGGGCCCCCATAGCACCAAGCCAGGGCCAACGGAACTAGTTGTCCGGGGGCGGGGACTTAAATCTGTGGCACCTCCTACTGGGGATGAGCTCAGGGACACATTGAGAAAGGGAGAGTTTGGAAATGGCTAATACAGGGATTTGTTTTGCTTGACTATAAATATTTGTGAGAAGGGCTTTAATTTTCTTTCTTTTTCAGTTGAAGTGGGAGAGATTTTCTCCACCCTGACATCCCCTGTTCTGAGACCCCTCCCAGCCTTGCCATCCCCTGTTCTGAGACCCCTCCCAGCCTTGCCATCCCCTGTTCTCAGGCCCCTCCCAGCTCTACCATCCCCTGTTCTGAGGCCTCTCCCAGCCCTGCACACAGGGATTGGCTGTGCTGTGACTCCCCTCAGGTGGCAGAGCTGCTCTGGTCCTACTCTGGACTTTTCCCCTCCACCCTCTGCCTCTTCCAGCTCCTTCCTTCTCCAGACAAGGGTTTCTGTTTTTCCTGCTGTCACTCAGGTGGTTCATGGCCAAGCTGGGCCTGGTGTCACAGCATCTGGGCCCGGTGTCATAGCATCTGGGCCTCAGCTCTCAGCCTCCTGTACCAAGAGCATGAAGGAGCCCCAAAGTTCTCCCAAGGATGGACTCCAGCAGGGCCCCCTCCCCACCTGCACCCCTTCTCTCCCATCTGCCGCGTGGTGAAGGCTCCTGCCTGGACGCGGGGTAGTGACACCCCCTGGGATGTCTGAGCCCAACGGGAAGGGCCAGGAAAGGGCAAAGCTGTACGTGAGCATGGGCAGTTGCCGTTGGGAGAGGAGATCTCTGATGGCCCCGCCAATTTTGTTTCAGAATGAAGTACGTGACTGATATCGGGATCCTACAGCGCCATGTGTCCCGCCATAACCACCGCAATGAAGATGATGAGAACTCCCTGTCCATCGACTGCATGCGGATCGCCTTTGAATACGAGTATCCTTGTATGGGGGAAGGGCGAGCAGGGTCTGGGCCACTCCTACCTGTCCACCTTGCCTGTACCCTGGGAATTGGGGAACCAGGCGGTTGACCCCTGCCTTGCCTCACCCCAAAGCCCTCCCATGTGCTCTGTCTCTGCATGGAGCCCCGTGCTTAGTATCCAGAGAGATGTCGGCAGATGGGCCTTAGGGGCCTCACTCTGGGACAGAAAAGGGATTCACTGACCATCATTTTCTGGAGGAGGAACTGGGGCTTAGGGGGTTATGTGACTTGTCCATGGTGACCCCGGCAGTAAGAACCAGAAGCCAGAGCTGTGCTGGGCAGCCTGGGCAGGCCCTCGTCAGGAATGAGCTCAGGAGGAGAGACGAGGGGTGGGAGAGGGGAAGGCAAGGCAGCCCCGCCGGGGGGGGGCTGGGGCCCCCAGATGTGCCTGACATGTTCCTTAATGCCCGTGGCGTCCCAGCCTGCGCCTGGCCCTGTACCAGCACTGGTCTCTCTATGACAGCCTCTGTAACACGTGCTACACATCGGCCAGGCTCAGGCTTTGGTCCGTCCAGGGCCAGAAGCGGCTTCAGGAGTTTCTGGCGGACATGGGGTGAGTTGACGGCAGAGTCACAGGGGTGCCGATAAGGACCCATTCATTGACCCTTGGCCCTGCTCTGAGATGAGGGGCGTGGGAATCGGCCTCACTGGGCCTCAGACGCAGGGACTGGCGCACGGCTAGATGTCAGAGCTGAGGCCCAAGCCGTGTGCTCCCAAGGACCACTGTACCGTGTGCCCCCACCTCTGACCTTTCTGCCATAGCTGAAGGCTGAGCTCGGGGAACTGACTTCACGGACAGCTTCTGGTTTCACATCACAGTCATTTCTAAATGCAGTCCTCTTCGTCTCTTCCCCAGAGAGCCCCACCAGGGACAGTGCTTGTGAGAGGAAGAGCCAGGCAGGGGGGCAGACGACTCCTAGCTCCCGCTACTGGGGAGACGGGTAGTAGAGCACTTGATTCTGTGGGATCTGAGCTGCAGAAGGGTGAAAGCCCATGGGGGCCCCACTGGCACCCATGTGGTGAGCGAGTGCAAAGGAGGGAGAAGGAGGGGCCCCAGGCTGCCCGAGGAGGGGAGAGCTGGCCTGGTCAGGCATGGAGCAGGGTCTGAGCTATGCTGATGAGAGAGAGAGGGAGGGAAGGAGAAAGAGGCAGGAGAGGGAGGGGGGGATGGAGGGAAGAAAGAGAAAAGTGAGGAGGGAGGAAGGAGACAAGAGGAGAGAGGGAGGGAGAGAGATGGGAGAGGACAGAGAGGAGGGAAGAAGAGGGATGGGAGGGGGAGAGGAGAGCTACAGAAAGGGACAAAGAGATTTTTAAAGGAAATGAAAGCCCTTTGTCCAAACTAAGCGGCGCGTGAGCGGGGCCTGGCTGTGCATGCGGTGCTTCTCCCCCATAGCCCTCTGCCTCGCTGAGAAAGGAGGGAGCGGTAGGGCCTTGCTGAAATGTGGATGGCAGATGCCGCTCCCTGCACTCAGAGCTGGTGTGTGGAGGAGGCCCTTCCTCGTGGAGCTTCGGGGCTGCTTCTTTGGTCTGGGTCTGTGATTGATCAGCATGAGGGTTTTCCCCAGGAGGAAAGTTCCCCACCCCCAGCAGACCAGTCTTCTGTTTATTCCTTAGAGACTCAGAGGCCAGGTGACTTGTCTGTGGTCACTGGGCCAGGATGTGGTGGAGGAGCATTAATTTAGCACCTGCCCCGAGCTGGGCAGTGTAGGAATTAAGCCATCTCTGCCCTTCAGGACTTGTGTTCTGGGGGAGCAAACACATGCCCAGACTTCTCTGTACAAAGTCCAGGGTAATTTCGGGGTGGGGGAGTCACTAATAGCTGGGAGTCTAAGAAAGGCCTCATGGGGAAAGGGAGGGATGTATGGTGAGCCTTGAAGGAATTCAGGGATTCTTTAAGATGGAGTGAAAGACAGAAGGCATTCCAGGCATGGAGGCTACCTGTGCAAAGGCCTGGTGATGGGAGATGGAGTGTAGTCCTCTCTCTGTGGTGCCCCCTGCCCCCTTGGAGATGATGAAGCCCAGCAGACATCTGTCTGTCTGTCTGTCTCTCCTCTCTCTGTTCCTTAGCAGGAGATGACTGGATTTCACTCCTTATCCTCGCGGGGCTCCTGGGGTTCCATTACAGGACGATTGCTCTTCCTTTCAGCTGTGGTCACAGATGTCACTGATTCTCACTGTCTTTCCAGGTTGCCACTGAAGCAGGTTAAGCAGAAGTTTCAGGCCATGGATGTCTCCTTGAAAGAGAATCTGAGGGAAATCCTTGAAGAGTCTGCAAACAAATTTGGGTAAAAGGGGTTTGTTTTCTGGGTGGTTCTCACCTAGGCAGGAGGAGCCCCCCTTGGGTGGGCATTCTTCGTCAGGAGGGGAGTCTCCTACCTTCCCTTCTAAAACCCTTACGCTGATGGCAAAAAGATTGTCTAATCGATGCTATTTGTTCTCACATCACAGTGATTTCCCCCGCGGTAACGAAAGGAAAGCTCACAGGCTCCCTGCATCAGAGGTTTGGAGCTGAAAAGACCCTTTGAGACCAGGGAGTCTGACCGACCTGCTTTTCAGATGAGGAAACTGAGGCAGGAGGAGGTTAAAATGATGTGCCCAGACTTCCATAGCTAGTCAGTCTTTGAGGCAAGCTGTGCTGCTTAGCCATCAAGGGGTTTTCAGGCACTTCTTGTATGCCAAGTACGGGGGGTACAAACAGGCAGAAGGCAGGCAAGCCCTGCCCTCAGGGAGCTCCCAGTCTGGTGGAGGATGAGCCTGAGGGAGGCCCTGGCACCACCGGGCATCGGAGCAGGTGCCTTGCAGAAGGTGAGATCGGAGCCCGGCCTGGAAGGAAGCCAGGGACAGTGTCCTAGGCCCTTGGAGTGTGGACACGGATGGGCTTGTACTTGGTGTGCAAAGGAAATGCCCAGTGAGAGCTTTATTCTGGCACCCCTCCTGTAGCCTAGGACCAGTCAGGAGGTGGCATCACTAGATGGTGACCGTGTATCAGGGAGTGAGGTATAAGAACCCTGGAAAGGAGGAGGGGGCGGGGCCATGGAGGGCTTTTTGTTTTTCTTTTTTGGAGGGGGCAAGGCAGAGCAATTGGAGTTAAGTGACTTGCCCAAGGTCACATGGCTAGTAAGTGCTAAGTGTCTGAGGCCGGATTTGAACTCAGGTCCTCCTGACTCCAGGGCCAGTGCTCTATTTACTGTGCCACCGAGCTGCCTCCATGGAGGGCTTTGAACACTATCCAGAACATTGTATGTTTGGTCCTGCGGGCCCTAGAGAGCCACTGGAGTTTATGGCGTCGAGGTAGCATGGTCTCACTTTGGATTTAGGAAGATGCCTTTGCCATGAGGGGGGTGGTTCAGAGTGGGGAGAGGCTCAAGGCAGGCAGATACACCCCAAGCAGCCATTGTAAGCATGAGGGTGTGGGGGACTGCACCATATTGGAGGAAGATTGGAAAGACGCCCTAGAGGTGACAGTGCCAGACCTTGGCACCTGCTCGGATGTGGCCAGGCTCCCATTTCAAGATGTTTGATGGGCAGTTGAAGGAGAGACGGGAGGTCTGTGAGTTAGCCCTGGATAAGTGTTATCTGAGCTTCTTCTGCATAGAGCTAATAATTGAATCTATGGGAGCTGATGTAATCACCTAGTGATATGGCATAGAGAGCAGAGGAGAGGGTGCAGGACAGAGACTTGGGGGACCCTCCCCCTGCCAGCAGATACAACCTGGATGAGTCAGGCAGGAGGAAAGAGGAAACAGTCAGGCAGACACTGGTAAGACAACCACCAGGGGGCAGTGAATGCTGCATTCTGCTCCAGTAGTCCCCCACCTCTGCCACAACAAGCTGAGGACATGAGCCCCAGGAAGGGGTCTTGCCCTCTTGTGTGGTGACTGGAAGCTGGTCGTTGCCCGAGGAAAGCACATCCTCCGACCATGGCTTCCAGGTACGCACCCAAGGATCCCCCTTCCCCTGCAGTGAGGACAGATGGGGCCTTTGAGGAGCTTCTGGCCTAGAATCTAAATTTAGGCTTCTGAGACTCCACATAATTGTTTGGTGAGATGATTGTGTCTGTTCCTGTTGTAAGCAAACAGGAGCCTGTTTACATTTAGGAGAGACTGTTTCCTGGAGCCTGGCCTGGTTTTGAGGCTGCCCTTGAGCGGGCGTGGATTTGAAGTTCCAAAGATGGGAGTAGCATGGTGTAGATAGAAGGGCCCTGTGCCCAGATTGAGGCTTTGGAGACCTGGACCGGTCTCTGTTCCCGGCTCTCAAAATCCCTCAAGCACAAGGTTACAATTGGAAGGGACCCCAGTGGCCATGCATCTAGCCTGTGCCCCACCATGGTGGCCTCTGTTCAAAGACCTCAAGTGACAGGGAACTCACTACCTCCCAGGGCAGCCTGTGCCCTCCTGGGCAGCTCTGCTGGTAAAGAATATTTATTTTGGGTCAAGCCTAAAGCTGCCTCTGTGGCTTCCATCTTCAAGGTGGGTCCCTCCTCTCCTGCAGACCTAATGTGGCCAGCCCATGGGCTGCCAGGGGCTGGTGGCTGGTGGAACCAGATGAAAGTGGAATAGGGAAATGTAACAGAACAATGAAGCCCAGCACAACCTAGATAATGTGAATGCACGGTTTTCTAAGGCCACTTGCAGCCTGCAGGGACGGCTCCTCTTTGGGCTGAGGCATCCCGGCCCCTCCTCTCTCCAGTGAAGGCACTGATGACATTTCCACAGTACTTTACATACGCCTTTTCTTCTCTGAGGTTCACTCTGGTTCTAATGTTCTAGTGGCTGGAGTAGCCTTGGGTTCTAGGTCTCTCTGATGCAGTTGGCCATGTGACACCCTCCCCCCCACCCCCCCCCCGGTCATAGAACCTCCAGTTCTCTGTGCCAGGGGCAGCCTGGAAGGTGGAGAGGATTCTGAGTGTCTGCCCTGGAAAGAGGGCCCAACCTCCCCAGCCCTGACTTCCACGAGCTGGAAGGTTTACCAAGCTCTTTCCTGGTCATGTCCCTGTAACGTTGGGGGCTCCAGGACCCTTCATCAGACCACGTCTCCATTTTATGGCGAAGGCCCGCTCTGGGCCAGTTACAGTAAGTGTCAGAGCTGAGATGCCATCCCAGGGCCCCCGGTCCCCAGGGTGGTCTGCCTTCCCCACCCCCAGCTTCCTTCTGGTGACCTCAGTCCTCTGGCATTCCAGGACCAGAGGCTTACAAGGCCAGAGTAATTCTATTTTCCCTCTCTTTGTGGAAATCTCTCCAAGTTGTACCATATACTCTCCCTAGCTGCTTCATCAGAAGATTCAGACTCTCACTGAGAGTGTCCCTGTTGCCTCTGGGGATCCTTAGGAAGTAACATGCTTAACTCTGCTCTCAGGCCGGTCTTCCCTTTGTGAGCTAAAACTTGGAATGTCAGTGATGGAAGGATTTATCTCATGGAATGTCAGAACCAGAGGAACCTTAGAACAGGGGATGTCAGGGCTGGGAGGGGCCTGAGAACAGGGGATGTCAGGGCTTGGGAGGGGTCTTAGAACAGGGGATGTCAGGGCTGGGAGGAGCCTTAGAACAGGGAATGTCAGAGCTGGGAGGGGCCTTAAAACAGGGAATGTGAGGTGTGAGGATGTCAAAATTGGAGGGACCTTAGAACAGAGAACCTCTCCCACCTCATTTCAAAAAGAAAAATGAAATCCTAACAAATATGTCTAGTCAATCAAAACAGATTCTTGCCCTGGCCATTTCTCTACATTTCTCAATGTGCCACAGCCCCCCAGCCCATCCCCCTCAGGAGGAGGGTAACGTTTCATCACGAGGCCTCTGGAATCCTGGTCGGTTGTTCGCTGCTCAGAGTTCCAAAGTTTTTCAAACCTTTGTCCTTACAAGGTTGTTCTCACTGTATACACTGTCCTCCTGGTTCTGCTTACTTCCCTCTGTATCAGTTCCTACAAGTCTTGGGTTTGTCAGAACCCCCGCCACTCATTTCTGTTCCCCCGTCACATTAGACACCATCCCCACCCTGCCGTTCCCCAGCTGATGGGCAGTGGGGGGGCCTACTTTGGAGTGGAGTCATCCCATGTTGGGTTTCCTGTTTCTTCTGGCTCAATCATAGAAGACTCAGTCTCTTTTCCTTCCCCCTTACAGGATGAAAGATATGCGGGTGCAGACTTTCAGCATCCACTTTGGGTTCAAAAACAAGTTCCTGGCCAGTGATGTGGTCTTCGCCACCACTTCCTTACTGGAGAACATTGAGAAGGATGCCTCGGGGACAGACAACTTCATCAGGGCTTTGGACAGTCTGTCGAGGTGCTGGGCCCAGGGTCCCTCCCCTCCTTTCTCTTCGCCTTCCTCTCTCTCTATGACAGGCACGGACCCCCAGTTCTCTGATCAGTCATTACTACGTTCACAGTGGGACAGCACAGTGAGGCCCCAGGGGATCTGACCCCTCATTGACAGCCTGAGGCTGAGAGAGATGGAGGGAATAGTTGTGGTCACACAGCTCCTAAGTGTCCAAGCCAGGGTTTGAACCCAAGGCTGTGTCCACAAGTGAGCTGCTGATTAATTTTTGAAATGGGGCAGGCACGTCCAGTTCTTTGGGTGCACACTGGCAATGGGAAATGAGGCGGCCATCACCCTTTAATAAGGCACAGAGGGCACGAGGGCAAACGGCAGAAAATACAGGGGCAGATGGTGCAGGGATGGAAGAGGTAGAAAGTGTGAGGGAGAGGATGGAGAGGAGCCACACTGGGCCCCATGGAGCCTCTGGGGAAGGAGGTGGGCTTGAGGAGCAGGACTTTGAGGTCCCCATTTAGGGGGCTTTGGGGGAACAGACTATGTCTTATCTGGCTCACCTTGGGGTTATCTCATGAACATAACCAAACCATCTCAGAGTTGTCAGTAAAAGCTCAGATACCGTAGCCACGGCCTCTCAGAATCCTTTGGTCCCCTTTGGTGGCCTGGGGGTCTTTTGAGCCTGCCTGAGCCTGCCTTCTCAGGGGCCCAGAAGGCCCTGGCAGCAGCACCTATTACCTGGAGGTGATTTGGGGTCACAGTTGAACATGAGTTTGTGGATTCCACCCTTCCATCCTTGGAAGGTCTGTGCAAGGCTTCGAGGTTCCCCCCTTCAGTACAACTCCCTGCCTTTGGCCCTTTGTACTTAAACACTCACTGTCCTGACTAGAAGGGACTGGGGATACCCAGGGCCCCCAGAACAAGATTCAGTTTTAACACATCAGCCCCCCACAAGGAGTGTTTGGCCTGCGCTTCCTCCATGGGTCATCCTCCAAAGCTCTCCTTGGCCTCCTTGTGACTTGGAGGCTGTGTCTGCTTGGTGACCTGTGTCAGAATGACCAAAGTCACAGGGAAGAGGCTGGGTCTCCGAGAGGAAGAAACAAGCCCAGGAAGGGATGGGCCTGGTCCAGGGTCACCCAGCCGGTGAGTGACGGAGCTTGGGGTCTCTGGGCTTGGGCCACATTTCTTTAAACCATAACATACTGGCTCCCTTGGGCTTTGAGGGATGGGCCACGTGGCCTCTCGGGACCAGCTTAATAATCGTAGTGACAATAGTGAGCCTTTGCTGAGAGCTTTACAAACATCAGCCTCTATTGTCCTCACAACAACCTTGGGAGGTAGGTGCTGGTATCATCCCCATTGGACGGGTGAGGAAACTGAGGCAGGCAGCGGAGAAGGGACTTGGCCAGGGTCAGGCTGTGATGGCTCACAGGCAGGCCTCAGCCTCACCAAGTGCATGGAGCATGGCCCCTGGGACACATTTGATTGGCCCCAGCAACACTCACAGAGAACCTGCTGAGACCTGGAGGGGCTGGGCCCAGCCCTTCGGCCCATCGCTCACAGGACTTAGTGCCTTGGGGTCTGTTGAGGCCTTTAGAGGCCTTGGCTGATGATCCTCATAACAACAGGTGAGGGAATGAAGGCCTGGAGGAGTCAGTCCTCGTGGCTAGCCCGAGTCAGAGTAGTCCCAGCACATCAAGAGGACAGACAACAGCCCTCACCCCCACTCCCTGACCCAGAGGCCAGGCTGCGCCTCCGTGTCAGCACAAACTCTGACAAGGCTCATCCCTCGGGAGGGGCATCAAGACTGACCAGACTGTGGGTCATCTGAGCACCAGTCTGGCCTGACCTGGAGAGGCTTGGCCTGGTGAGGTTGGCGGCAGCCTGGCTGCTGGGGGATGACTTTTGTGTGGCCACAGCAGCTCCTTATAGGAGGGTTGCAACTACTGAGGGAGGGACTGGGTGGACCCACATCTATCTGTTTGCTCTGCCTTGCAGGAGTAACCTGGCGCAGCTCTACCAAGGCCTGGAGCTGGCCAAGAAACAGCTGCGGGCCATCCACCAGACTGTGGCCAGCTGCATCTGCACCAACCTCGTCATCTCCCAGGGGCCTTTCCTCTACTGCTACCTCCTGGAGGTACCTCAGCCCCTCCCCCAGCCCTGGCCCAGACACTCAGCCGCCTACTTCCTCGCGCTTCCACTCACGGCACCTCTCTCCTCCCCAGGGCACGCCGGACGTCAAGCTGTTCTCCAAGCCAGTGTCCCTGGGCCTCCTCAGCAGATGTCTGCTACGGTCTTTCGTTTGTTCAGTAAGTGCCGGTGGTGAAGCAAACCAGGGGCGGGCAGGCACTGGGCCCCAAGAAAGACCAGACCGGCCCCTGCCTGTCTGACGGGCAGGTAATGAGGTACCCAGGTGGCAAATGTAAAGTGGGGGAACCAGGAAGGACCCCGTGCAGAAGAGGGGTGGGAGCAGAGGTGAGCATTCCGGGCCTGGCAGACAGCCCAAGAAAATGCCTGGAGGTGGGAGAGGCCGATGTCACAGGGTCAGAGTATGTGGGCCAGACACCTCTTAGTGGCCTTTGTGTTTGATCCTGGCAGTGAGAGGGAGCAGGGAAGGAACGTGGCCCACCTGAATTTTAGGGGTGTCGCTCAGGCAGCGGAGTGGGGAGACTGGAGGCTGGGGGAGCGATTGGTCAGTTGTAAAGTGATGAGGCCTGAATTAAACAGGGAGCTCTGCGTGCGGAGACGAAGGGGCACGTCAGGGAGGTAGTACAGAGAGGTACAGTGAGGTGTGGCCACGGACCGGGTCTGTGACGCGAGGAAGAGCCAGGAGTACAGGAAGACCCCGGCCAAGGTGGCGAGCCCTGGTCAGTGGCAGGGAGGAGGATGGTGAGCACATGGCTGGCTGTGATAATAGCTAATATTTCTAAACCACGCGATATGTGCTGAGCCCTTTACAAGTATTATTTCGTCCCTACAACCCTGGGAGGTGGGCTCCATTATTCACCTAATTTTACAGATCAGGAAGCTGAGGCAGACAGGTCAAGTGACTTGCCCAGGGTCACAGCTAACAAGTGTCAGAGCAGTAGGTTTTTATAGTCAGCCAGCCATGTCCAAGAGCTGCTCCGAGTGTTTGTAGAGGGCAGCAGCAAGGGCTGGGTCTCCCGTGGTCTCGTGGCACCCGTCGGTGGGCCTGCTCACAACGGACGGTGTATGCACACACTGTTCCTATTCCATTTCTAAATGCTGAAGTCACATTGTCAGGAAGATGATACCGATGATTAAGGCACAACAGAGCAGTCACAAGATGTCCCCAGACCTTAGCAGATCAACTGAAACACAGCACTGGCGGCCAGAAAAACCTCCACCGAGAAGAAAAACATGGGTAGGAGGCAAGGAAATGAAATTCCGCAAGGGACAAAGCCCCCAGCGCCAGCCCAGCTCCACGTTCCAGTAACATGCCAGGAAGCCCGAGGTAGTGATCCTGTACATGCTCCTCACGGAGAAATGCAGGCCCTCCTGAAGAATTTCAACAAACAAGTGGCTAACCGGGGCTAAATTAAGATCCCATCAAAGGAAAGCCCGTGCGCAGGAAGCTAGGCAGAGGCCTTGGGGCTGAACACCTGGGCTTGAGGCATTTGGGGATATGTGTTAGCACTTAGAGAGCATTTTTGAGAAGAGAGACAGAAAGAATTTAAAGGTGCCCTCCTGATACAAGTGAACGGGTTTTCCCTCCCTAAAATGTGAAATAGAAAAAAAATGTTAAGTGAAAAGATCTACCATGCATTGGTAATGGTGGTTGAATGGCTCAGAGACATGGCCAGCTGGATGCCTTGGGAGGAGAGGGGCAGTCCATCCCTGTATGAGAGGGTGGAAGAGATCACTGCCACTGCCTGAGAGTGCAGCTCATTCTAGGATGTGCGCCATGTTATTTCTAGTTACAACCCAACCATGTCATGGCCCCTCCATCCTCCAAGGATGGGATCTGGGCTTAACTTCCTCAGAAGCTCTCCTTGGAGGCTTCCCCATGCACTCCAGAGCCCACCCTCCACCTAGACCCTACCCAGCTGGACAGGCCTTGGCACTGGCCTGGTGAGCCCCTCTTGGACTGTCTGGGCACCAGTCTCTTCAGGTAGAGCTTGGTCTTAGGGATCTCTGAGATGCTGTGAAATTCAGAGATTAATCAAAAACTTGGCCACCAAATGAACTTCACCAACCTGTGATGCTGCCAGAGATACACAATGTCCAACTACTGCAGGGACCGTGTCTGTGTGGTGAAAAGCAAGCAGAGGCTGTAAGGATCCCATCCCTCAGACTGCGTACCAGCCTTAACATAACTGTCGATGCACTCAATGTAGTCTTTTTCCACTGACCAATGAGGAGAAACAGCCAGAAGAATGTAGTCATTTACAGACTGACCCACGAGGGCAAATGTGGCTAGAAGAATGGAACCCCCAAACCGACCCATGAGGGGGAACGTGGCTAGAAGAACGGAACCCCCAAACCGACCCACAAGGGGAAACATGGCTAGAAGAATGGAACCTCCAAACTGACTCACGAGGGCAAACGTGGGCTAGAAGAATGGAACCCCCAAACTGACCCACAAGGGGGAACGTGGCTAGAAGAACGGAACCCCCAAACCGACCCACGAGGGGAAAC